>CM060698.1:120881142-121481142 GCA_030686995.1 Artemisia argyi | reverse complement strand
CGGTTGTGGAATGCAAGTCAGACAATTTCACCTTTCTACATCTTATACGTTTAAATTATCGAGTTCAAGGGCCTATTTTCTTATTTTGGCACATGACAACTAAAATCAATGAGACGACCCTGTTTATTAATAAAAAAGTAAAAGTGAAACATCATTTAATTACTCACCTTTGGCAAGAAACCTAGAATGCTGTAGTTGCATGTATATGTTCAACTAGCTTATAGACCCGTGGAATCCACGGGATTTTAGAGGGTTTTTGATTAAAAAATGTTACTACGTGAATAAAGTAAGAAATAACAACGAACGTAAACGCTATGAAATTTTCTTATAACGGAACAATAAGCTATAAGTGACCGAAAGTATAAAATACAATGCTTTTAAATATATGTATAAGAAATGTTCATTGACTCCTGATCTTCAATATGTTTATCTTGAGAAGCAAATGCATGTAATGACCATTCTAACACTTCAACAAAAGGTCCATTCCATGAACACCTAATAAGTATAAAAAAAAATGTAAGTAAAAGAAAGTTGGGATTTATAATAAATGTAAATAAGAAAAATCCACAAAACATGTAATATGTATACTGTACATACCTATTGACCGTTTGATCATCGACCTTGAAGAACTTCTTTATATAAAACATTTATAGTAGTTTTTGATAGGTTACCATCCGCATCTGAAACAACAACCTTCAAACATTTTTTGCTTTTGACACGTGAAAGAGCCACATATAGCTATCCATGTGTGAAAACAGGACATGGCAGATACATTCCTACTTTTGAAAGCGATTGCCCTTGGCTCTTGTTTAATTTCATGGCGAATGACACTGAAATGGGATATTGTTTCCTTACAATCTTTATAGGTAAACGTTTATCAGATGGGGTAATTCTTAATCGTGTTATGATAACCTTATTTCCAAAATATGTCCCATTAATGATTTGTGCTTGAATAGAAATTTGTGATAATCGTAAAACTTGAAGTCGTGTCCCGTTACACAATCCATTAGATTGATCAATATTCCTCAGCAACATTATTAGACACCAACTTTTAACACCAGCCTATGGTTTGGAACACGTGAGAACTTGTCTATTGATAAAAGCTGTTGAGAAAACAGATTCATTGATTGATGTCCCACGATCAATTTTATCAATACTATCACAACAAAGGTAAACAATTTCCTCACCTGGAAATGTCTTAAGTGAATGATCATTTATTTGACCACTTCATTGGTCGGAGCAAGAATGACCTTTTCTTGAAAATACGATGGATCATCTATGTGATTCAAAAAGTTTGGATAGGTAAAATCTACAATGGATGTATAGGGTCAAAAACATCATGTATTAGAATATCTTTCAGTATATCTATCAAAACTTCTCCGTCGTTTGCAAAATCAATAATAGATGTGACGCGGTCATCAGCTTCATCTATTATAATATCTTCTGGTATATCTATTAAAATCTCTCCATCGTTTGCACCTCGAAGTTCTCCGTTTCCTACTAATCTAACAAATTAAATTATTTTTAGTAAAAGAAAAAATAATTAATAATATTTATTGACAGTTGGTATAAAAAAAGTAGTAGTTGTTGAAGAGGAAAAAATATGACATTAATATTTAATACCATTGTTAATATTTTTGTACATCATATTGTTATATTGAGGTATAAAATACATATACAATAGCATTTACATGATATATAAAATCTCATATGAAATAAATTAGTAAATTTTTCCAATGATTTGCTAAAAAAATTGAGCCTTACAACAACAATAGTAACTTAACACCATAATTTATATTAAATATTCAAAATCTATGGCTTTAGCCCATCATTATTCGGCTAAGGGAGAAGGAATCGGTCCATAAGCAGTTTCTTGAGGGATATATCTCAAAAGCTCATGTTTGTTGGAAGCGATGGCTGATGGCATATAACCTTTGAACGTGGCATATAACCATATTCTCATGTTGAACGTTGTCAATAGTATATACGATATTCTCATGAAAAATATGTATATTCTAACAAAATGTCAAATAAGTAAAGGAGAACATAAGGTTGTGTAAAAAAAATATATGATACTTTATTGTGTTGATAGTATTGTATTTAAGTCTAGAATTACAAAGACTTGTTGATATGTCAATAACTTGAGTTGCCCTTTCACTTCGACATGAAGCAACTGCAACAAATTGAAAACACAATAAGAAATTTTATTGCACAAAAGCATCAACTTAACAAAAGAAAATAGCATAAGTTACTTTTAAGGTAACTAATAGCTCAAAACAAAGTCATTACAATATGATATCTAAACACCTACAAAGAGACATAAAGGAGTTGCCATAATTGTTATGTATTATGACGGGTTCAAGCCCAAGTCTAGAACCATCTATGTATGTATTTATGTGGTTCGGTTGTGGAATGCAAGTCAGACAATTTCACCTTTCTACATCTTATACGTTTAAATTATCGAGTTCAAGGGCCTATTTTCTTATTTTGGCACATGACAACTAAAATCAATGAGACGACCCTGTTTATTAATAAAAAAGTAAAAGTGAAACATCATTTAATTACTCACCTTTGGCAAGAAACCTAGAATGCTGTAGTTGCATGTATATGTTCAATGACGATACACCTTTTATTTATGGAAGTAAGTTTGTTCTAGCACAATATATTTATAAAATCACATTGAATCTAAATTATAGCATGTAAGTTTATATGGTTAAAGTCTTTATTATATATCATGCGTTTATAAGCGCATGCCTTGAATCACTTTGATGAAACGGTTTTAATTTGTTTGAAGATTTTGATAAAAAGTGGGAGTCGATTCATGGCTTAATTGGAGCGAGTGGAGCTATTGAAGATCAGATGAGGTAATGGACGACATTGGATAAACGCCGGTTAAGGGATGGGCAAATATCATAATATGGACGTCCAATGTATTTATTAAGCTTTGAACGTCTGATAGCAGACCATGTGATCGAATAAATCTTGTAATTTACTCGTAACATATTTCGCACTCGATCACTTTTCCTTTTTCTTTGTATATTTTTCAAGTATAAGCTAACGATATAACTTTACACTCTCGTGTAGCAAATATTTCTTTACACGTACTTAACTTCTATTCTTACCAGTGTTACTGCCACCATCTTGTTAGTGTTTCCTTTATAATATCATTAATAATTACTTGAAGTAAACAATATCTTTTTAGAAAAGGGAGAAATATCTAAATGGTACAAGGTTGTTGGCCACTATACATTATTGATGGGCGATCAACATAATATAAAATTAATAATGGGATGAAATAAAGATTCCCTCGGCCTTCTTCACACAAAAATAAAGTGGTGCGCATATATATGTCAGGAAATGAGAGTTTATTGAGTAAAATATTTAGATAACACAAACTCATGCGAAGTCGACATAATTTATGGCAAGAATAAGGTTATTTTAAAAGTTTGCATTATCTTTGACTTATAAAAGAAAAATATCATTAAGTTTGATGACACTTCTATATATATATTAGTTTCGGTGAATTGTTGTGGACTTGTGGGGTTTTGAGCAGGTGGATGTGGGGAAGATGGTGCACTGATGTTGTTTGCCACAAACTGCTCGAGTATGCGAGTCCTGAATAACTGTGTCAACTGGACCATGAATTAAAAAAGGAATAAAGTGATACTGGACTTGTACGGAACCACTTATTATGGCAGTTAGGGATGAAAACGAGCCGAGCCGCTCGTGAAAAGCTCGAGATTGGATCGGTAAAAAGCTCGAACGAGCCGAGCTTAAACGAGCTCGAGCCCGAGCTCTATAGAAAAAGCTCGAGTAGGCTCGCGAGCCTAAACGAGCCCTAGAAATACATACGTATATAAATTGTCTATACGTATAACGAGCTTAAAAGTAGTAAACGAGCTCGAGCCTTATGTAATTAACGAGCCGAGCTCCATTTGAACTTTGTTTTCTTTAACATATCATATAAATTAGTCGAGCCCGAGCCGAGCTCGAGCTTGTGAAATTTTTTACGAGCCGAGCTCGAGCTCAAAATATAAGGCTCAAAACGAGCTCGAGCCCGAGCTCGAGCTTTATATATATAAACGAGCCGAGCTCGAGCTCTGGCGAGCTCGGGCTCGGCTCGGCTCGTTTCCACTCCTAATGGCAGTTCATGTCGAACTATCTGCACCTACAAAAGTAACTCTAGATAATTTATAAGACTACCCACAGTGGTGACATATATTTAATTATCTTTCCGGCTGCCACCTGAGCATTCTCTCTCCTCAACCTATATTCACCACTCTCATCACAATGGCAACTCATATTGCATCATATTTTCTTTCTTTTTTTTTTCTTTAAAAAAAAGATTTTTTAAAACAAACACAAATTTTATTAATAAAACGTAAATATTACATAAACGAAACGATACGAAATGAAAACCATTACAACTAAATAAAAAACTTAAACAATTAAAAATTAAACACGCGAACACTTATTTAAAAACTAATAATTTAGCTTGTGGCGTTTATTGATTTCCGCTTTAATTCGCATAAGTTACTCTCGTTGTCGTTCGGGCAAATTTGGGTCGATTGCCGAGTTGTAGAAAATCAATTCTTGATCCCGTTTGGTATTTCTCAAGAGTTCCTTTTGTTCCTCCTGGCATTGCAAGAGCTTTCGTTGATATTCCAAATTTTGTTCTTTGAGCGCTAGCTCTCATTCCTTGAATTGTCTCCACGACTCATCACGCTCTTTACCTTTTTCTTTCTTTAACGGTCATGATTTCCACAAGTCCGCTATTAGCCCACTCATGAATGATTTTGATGTTTCACGAGAGAATGGGGTGGATGATTTCCTCCTTGCTTTGTCACGACCTTGTGGTCGTGATTCTCTAGTATCATCCTCCGTTTCATCATCGTCATCATCCAAGTCTTGAAAATTCGGGGGGCCTTGTGTTGACCCCGACGTAGTTGTTGAAACATTCACTTTCTTTACAGCCCGATTGGAAAAGGGGTATCTCTTCCTTCCAAGCATCATGCCCCCTCAAAACTTTCCAACACTCCACCATAGTGAAATCTTGATCGTAACGCGCACGATACTCCAAAAGAGCTTTGGACATATCGTCAAGGTCATTCTCACCATTTCCATGTGTCCCCTTGACATTATCAACAATAGCACCAAAATTCGCAACTTGACAACGAATTCTAGTCTTCCATTTGGAAATGATCGAATTCATTGTCCGGTCTGAACCAGTTTCTCTCCAAAAGTAAGCTACCACTTTCTCCCAAAATTTGTGCCGATTAATAGAGTTTCCTTTTTTTTCATTTTCAGAAACAAAGATGAAAGCTTTACAAAGAATGACCTTTTCTCTGCTAGACCATGGTTCAGCTTTTTTGGCTGGTTCGGGTTCTCTGGCTTTGGCTTTGCCTTTCGCCATTGTAGCACACCGCGAAGGCTTCTTTGGCTTGACGGGTGATTTCTCTTCGATTTTGTCAGACTCATCGTCATTAACGGGCATAGAACCGGGGTAGGAACCGTGACCCGAACCGTCCCCCATCGAAACATCTTGACTCGGTTGGTCTTGGCTTGGATAGTGTTGGGTCGAATAGCCATAGTTATGAGAGTCTGCCCAATCATCCAAATTCATATCAAGATTAGTAGACCGAATCGGAGAATGTTTTGATACGGTTGGGAACAATGCAAGAAATCCATGTTAGGACAATAAGACGGCTCACTTGGTTCTTCGTGATGATCAACACGTTGTGGTGGGACAAAAGGACGATGAACGGAAAACAAGTTTTCTTTTTGATTGACTTGTGATAATTGTGTTGGATATTCAAAAGATTGTGGACGAAAGCGTATGTTCCCTTGTTGTGGTGGTGTTATGCCGGTTAGTTCAAAGGTGTTTTGCGGAGAGAAATTTATGTCCGGTGCATTTTGGGTTAGTCGGGATCGTCGGTTTTTTGATTGTGGAGTGTTTTTCTTTGACATTGTGTGTTTTTTGATATGAATTTGGATGAATTGTTTTTGAAATTGTGTGTTTGAAAGTGGGTTTGATGTAGGTATTTATAGGATGAAAAGTGGTAAATATTTTGGAAAAAAAGTTTTATTTATTTATTTATTTATGTAAACAACGTTACATTTTTTGAAAAGTGGTAAAATTGTCTTGGAAAGTATTGATTCAATATCGATTGGCTACCCGAACGATTTGTGGTATCTAGCTTGACCGGCGATCGATATGCATTAAACCCACAGTGGGACGATCAATCTTGCAAATCGATCGATCGATCCTCATGATCGATTTCTTCCGGGCCAATGCTAGAAGCCTAATCATCCCGTCCGAAATTAAATATCAATTTTTATATTGCATAAAGTTTTAAAATTTCCTGCTAATTATTCTCTGCACTAATCAAATATCATCTTTACCAAACAAAATTACTTTTAATTGGTTAAAACAAAAAATAAACATTTATTTTGGGATATCCAAAATAGAAATGTGAGCACTTATGTTAAGACGAAGAGAGTTTTTCTAAACTCTACAACGCTAATTTCTAAAAATTTGTCATAAATATGAGAAAAGTGAATGTGTCTGTCTTTTATCTAAGTTAGGTATATAACTATTTCAAAACTATATTTTCTTGTTTAAAATGTATCAAATAACATCAAAATTGAGTAGCCTTTCAAAATAAATAAATAAATAAAAATATTAGATGATGTCAAAATGAGCTTGTATGAATTTTGTTTGGTGATTTTTTTTTTTTTTTTTTTTTTTTTTTTTGGTCGTGGAGCTTGCACCTTTTGGATAAGTCTTTTTTATTAGTATTAACTTGCTATACATTTTGATTTCCGTAAAATATAAAATGCTTTAAGAAACTACTGATAGTAATAGGAAATGATGAAAATAAGAAGATATGAGAGGGTGACAACCTTGCCACACCATACCTCAACATCAACCAAAATGAACAAATAAAATATTGCCAACACTTTTAATGCCACATCATACCTCATCTTCATTTTTTAGTGGCAATTTGATGCAAAAAAGAACTAATTATATATATATATATATATATATATATATATATATATATATATATATATATATATATATATATATATATATATATATATATATATATTCATAATTTAATTAAACAATTTAATAAAAACATTAAATTTTATTAATAATTCATAGAAAAATCAACCAGTTTTAAAAATCCTCAAATTGTAGCAATATTAAAAGCAAATTCAATGAGAGGAGCGTGTAACAATTCAAAATCAAAATGCCTATGATTTCACGTTTTCTATAAAACTGAAATTTGACAATTCATTTTTTAAATCAATCCTTTTCTTCTTGATCAATATCATAACATTTGATTGATAAATCGATTGTCATTCATCATTTGATCCGAATTTAAATAGGTCCCTATGATTATAAGTTTGATTGTGTTTTATAACATTCTTCATTACTTCTTCAAATTTTGTTTTACTAATTGATCTTTTACTTAGTTTCAGGTTCTTAGTATCAATTGTTCCTTTTTTTATGATTTTGAAAAAGTTGTTATTCATTAAGGTTGAAGATTTGCTGCTAATTTATATTGCATCATTAGTAATCAACCAAATTCAATATCAGGTAGTTTTTATTTTTATGTTTTGTTCGAATTTAATCCGAATTAGGTTACTTTTGTTGAATTAGAGAATATTTTTGGTTGCCATTAACAGATTTTGATTATTGATTTCAGTTTTGAAATCAACCCTGACTCAGGTTTGTTCAATCTCATTTTCTTCTTTCAATTATGATTACTTTCATGTCGAGAAATTATGATCAATCTTTTATATGATTCTTATTGTTTGTTTGGTCACTATGTGATGATTTACGTGTCCATATGGTCTAATATTGGAATTGAGTGTTAGTGATTTATTTTTTAATTTGTTGTTTGTTTTCTTTATTGTTAACAAATAGATGAGATGTCCAAGGGAAATCATTGATCACTGATCACTAAGGCATCCAAATATCGTTAGACTCAAAGAGGTATGTATGTTTGTTAGCTACGGAAGATTATGTTTTAAAGTAGTGGTTATATTGAAATTGGTTAATTTAATCTTTTAGGCTATTTTAACACAACATCTGGCAATTTTTATGGAATAAGCATCTAGAGGAGAGCTATTTGAGCGGATATGTAATGTTGGACGGTTTCTAGAATATGAGGTTTGCTCTTAATGTATTCAATTGTTTACCATATGCGATTTTGTTTGTGTTAAAAGTGTTGATGGTTGTTGTGTTGCAAGCACGGTTCTTCTTTCAGCAACTCATTTTGGGCATTAGCTACTCCCATGATGTGGTATGGATTAGCTTTGTTTCTATACAAATGTTGCCTCAATATGTGTGTGTATGTAGTGTATAATTGTTACTAACGTCGTTAACAAGAGAGAGTATTTTATTCATGTGATTTTGTCATTTATATAAGTAGATATGCAGTTGTTCATATCTATATGATGGTTCAGTCTACGATTCCAGGTACATTGATTATTCATTAAAAAAAAGAAAAAAAGAAGAAAAAAAATAAAAAAATAAAAAAATAATAAAAAATAATGGATAAAATAATGTTTTAAGGTCAGCCCAATCCATTTTGACCCACACATACAAATTATCCGTCTAAACAACAGTTTTCTAACATGTTACCTATGTTTATTACTTTCAGGCCTTAAACTCGAAGACACGCCATCGGTTGATTCAAGTGAAGGTGGTTTAGCAAGTGAAGCAAAAGCAAGTAAGATCCTTATGCCTACACGAGAAGGAGTATTAACTAATATCCACAGGTTGGTGGCTAGATCATTTTGCTATTTGACGTAAGAAAATAGATGTAGTCGCACATGTATTATTAAGAGCACTATTAATAATGGAGCATTGACTGATTTTTTTTAACTATGCGAGGTTAGGAGTCAAAGTGCTTTGAGCAAAAATAAAATCCTTATATGATTTCAGATTATATTTCATATTGTTCGGCTTATATGCTTTTATCTTATATTTCATAACGTCACATTTTTTTACTTATGAGCTTATTTTGTTATAAAGATGAAAAATAAGTTTTAAACTGAAAAATAAGATGAAAATAAGCACAAAAACTTTTGCTAAACATTAACCAAAAGTACTTAGGGGTGTTTGGATAAGCTTATTTTAGCAGCTTATGGGCTTATTTGATTTTGAATAAAATTCCATTTTTTTAGGCTTATGAGCTTATCAGGATGGTGATGTACTTATTTCTGTAGTGGCTCCTTCCGGGTAAGAAATATAGATAGGGCTAAATATCAATGGCGATGGTGATGTAATGTTTTAAAACCTTATTTATGTTTTTGTTATGAGATTAGTACTTTTATATTCAATACTAAGATCAAAATTGTTATTCCATACTTGATAATTGGCTGGATTTTTAACATTAATCTTGGCCCATCACATGGCATCAATATTGTTTACTTGCAACCCTTCTGGAATGATATCCCTGTTAATATGTAGTGTATAATTGTTACTAACGTCGTTAACAAGAGAGAGAGAGTATTTTATTCATGTGATTTTGTCATTTATATAAGTAGATATGCAGTTGTTCATATCTACATGACGGTTCAGTCTATAGTTCCAGGTACATTGATTATTCATAAAATTAAAAAAATAAATAAATAAATAAATAAAATAAAACTATGGATAAAATAATGTTTTAAGGTCAGCCCAATCCATTTTGACCCACACATACAAATTATCCGTCTAAACAATAGTTTTCTAACATGTTACCTATGTTTATTCTTTGTAGTTGACTTTCAGACCCTAAACTCGAAGACACGCCATCAGTAGATTCAAATGAAGGTGGTTTATCAAGTGAAGCAAAAGCAAGTAAGATCCTTATGCCTACACCAGAAGGAGTATTAACTAATATCCACAGGTTGGTGGCTAGATCATTTTGCTATTTGACGTAAGAAAAGAGATGTAGTCGCACATGTATTATTAAGAGCACTATTAATAATGGAGTACTAACTGATTTTTTTATGCGAGGTTAGGAGTTAGAGTGCTTTGAGCAAAAATAAAATCCTTATATGATTTCATATTATATTTCATATTGTTCGGCTTATATGCTTTTGTCTTATATTTCATAACGTCACATTTTTGAGCTTATTTTGTTATAAAGATAAAAAATAAGTTTTAAACTGAAAAATAAGCTGAAAATAAGCACAAAAACTTTTGATTAACATTAACCAAAAGTATTTAGGGGTGTTTGGATAAGCTTATTTTAGCAGCTTATGGGCTTATTTGATTTTGAATAAAATTCCATTTTTTTAGGCTTATGAGCTTATCAGGATGGTGATGTACTTATTTCTGCAGTGGCTCCTTCCGGGTAAGAAATATAGATCGGGCTAAATATCAATGGCGATGGTGATGTAATGTTTTAAAACCTTATATACGTTTTTGTTATGAGATTAGTACTTTTATATGCAATACTAAGATCAAAATTGCTATTCCATACTTGATAATTGGCTGGATTTTTAACATTAATCTTGGCCCCATCACATGGCATCAACATTGTTTACTTGGAACCCTTCTGGAATGATATCCCTGTTAATATGTTTTTCTTACTTTTCCTTTGTGTGTAGCCGCTTACGAATTTGCATCCTTCTGAATTACTGCAGTGGTCGATTACGAATTGACGACAAGGAATGTAAGCATCTAGCATTTGATACACTTGAGCTAAACACAAGTTTACTTGATCATCTTCCTGAAGTGAAGATACTCTGCTACTATGCTGAGATGCATAATGTTGACCAAGACTAAAGGGCTTGAAGTCGAGCCTCAATTTTCTATTAGTTCAACCAGGCTGATATTCCTGAAACTCATGAAAGAGCATATTTTGCTTGCGTTTTCCGAACACCTTGAACATCTGGTACGAGTCTACTTCCTTAACAACCTGAAAAATGGGTTGTTTTTCCGAAATACAACTTAGGACAGCCAGGTAGCTTTTTTGAAATGCATCAGCAACAGCACCCAAGGTTGATAGGCCAGTAGAAGAATATTTCCAGCTCACAACAACACTCAATTGGTCAACATAACAACTTTTCTATTCATCAGCGGCATTTGGGCTCTCAAAGTAGTTATGTAGGTCAGCAACGGCAGCAGAACCAATTGCATATATATCATCACATTGATTTTGAAAAGGGATGTTCTAAAATTGTTAGGACAGTGATGTAATCGATACCGCCTCAACTACACGGCTTCGTGATTGTGCCTATTTGGTATCTTTATTTTCTTAACAACATTTGGATTGACAGATGGTTTCAAAGGATAAATTTATAATTCGTCAAGCTATATTAAAGTGGTGTTTGGCATTGTGTCTTAATATATATGATCCGTATTTAGTAGTCAGAATCGGATAGTCTACTATAACACGAAGTGCTACATGGATCACTTTCAAAACACTTAACCAAAAACTCATGTGCCCAATTTTAATGCATTTGCTTTTGTACCTACAGGTTGGATTAGAAGCCTTATAGCATATTACAGGTCCTTGAGTGGACTGCCGTGTCCTATGCACCAGATGAAAGTGTCTAGATCAGAATCCCAGGACATCTTTTAGCCCAACCGCGTGGTCTCCTGGTGCATATGAGAATTGGACCGTTATCAATGTAAAACTTTCTTTAATAATATTATTTATTTCTTATTCACTATTGTCCTGCTAAATTTGAATAAAAGACTAAAACAGTTAATGATATGGAGGGTATGCTAGATGTCCCTATTCTCTTCATATTTGGAGCATTCGTTCATGCTACAATGATCGCAAAACTTTGTAAGTCATCCTATTTTAATGTAGCTATTCTAGAAATATCAGCCAAATTAAGCAAGTTTTGCTCAACTCCGTGGCCAACCAAATTATAATATCTTTGTCTACTATTGATTGTTTAGTGGTCAAATTACTATTTTGTTTATTTTTAAAACCTAATTCAAGGGACTTCTATTTCCATAATCCATATCACCAAAAAGTCTTATTTTTCACCAAAAACCCTTAGATATTCCAGCTATCGAGTTGTATTGAATTGCAAGTATGCTATATATTCTATCGATTTATTAATAGGTATCCTTTGTTACTGTTTGACATGATCTAATCTAATAAAATATAAAAAGATCATAGGTGCTCCCCTTAAGGTTTGAGGTTTGAGATCACAGATAATGTAAGATATATTCAGGCCACTTAATCTTATCCTAATGAAGAAAATTTATGCTTGCTCTTAATCTATAATTAACAAACGTATGTGTTATTCGTTTTAATTGTATGCAAGTGTTTTGGATATTATACATATCTTCTGGTTCACTCACCAGCAAATGGGTTCATATTAAAGCTTTTGGGTGAATGAATAGTCTTGAAAGGTTTCCATAAGTTTAGCGTTCACATAAAGACAGCAAAAAGAGATAAGTAGCTATTACATTGTGACAAAGACAATGAATACCGAAACTCTAGAGCAAATGTTGTGTACGAAGATGTTTTACTTTGTAGATGACTAAGCACCATCTAACTTATTTGTTCTTATACTTTTCATCGCTCTTTTTTCATATAATACATACATGATTACTTTATTTTTGTTTCCAATTATTTTGTTCAACCCGTTATTCATTTTTTATTTACGTGCGTATGATTTTTGTCGAACAATATTATGAAGCGAACCCGCCCATCGGGCGGTTATGAAGCTAGTATATATATATATATATATATATATATATATATATATATATATATATATATATATATATATATATATATTCATAATTTTATTAAACAATTTAATAAAAACATTAAATTTTGTTAATAATTCATAGAAAATTACATAATACTTAGGAAAAAAACATAGTTATTTCTAAAAATTGCAAGGCCATCCATATTTCGCCGCGTACTCACGTTTTGTTGCAAGTGTAATCTCTCGCATAGCCGGATCAGCTATGTTATCGGTGGAGGTTGGTGATAATATTGCCGTTGTGATTGAGGTGGAGGTTGGGGATAGTAGGGTTGAGGTGGAAGTTGCGGACGAATTGGTTGTGATTGAACTTGCGGACGAGTTGATTGTGATTGAACGGGTTGTGACTGAGATCCCCGTCCTCGAACTTTGGATGAGTTTGAACCACGTTTTGATTTTTGTTAAACTATTCTTTTTATATGAAAGAAATAGTTGCAAGTGTGAAGTAGTGGAATAAGTAGGTAAATTTAAAATGAATGTATGTATTATTTAACAAGTGAAAGTGAGTATTTAAAGGGATATATATATATATATATATATATATATATATATATATATATATATATATATATATATATATATATATATATTGAAAATTGCCTAACGTTCGATTGCATTTAATATGCAACGTTCATTTTTCTTTTTGGGAATAGCCATACCGATTCGGTATGGTATACCGATTTGGTTGCCGATTTTTGCTTACCGTTGGACTGGCATTCATGGTTGCCGAATGGAACAAACCGCCAGGTTGCCACCATCCTGACATTTTTCATGATTTTGATTAAGAACAAAATGCACTTTTGATAAGGTTCTATACCTAAGCTTCGATACATGACATCCACATATTCTCTATCCTTTTTTTTTAACAACAACAAGAAGAATATATATACAAATGGAGCATCCTAATAAGGCACTAGGAGACCAAGATACAATGATTAATTACAGAGACTGTTTTTGTGGGTTATCAAACCACTCAATCCAGTTCACATTAGTCCTTTTAAGCCCGCTAAAAATCCAGTTAAATGAAAACAACTTAATGTCATTAAGAAGCAGATCTTTGGAAGGTCGTTTGGTGGAGAAGGAAATCTCGTTTCGGAATCTCCAATGGGCCCAGAGGGTTGTTTGCACGACAACATTGTAACAACTATGGTTTTAGCAGGTCAGTTTGACTGATAGTCTTGACTCGGTTGACGTTTTTGGTGTGTTCTAGGTGATTGAAGTGTTATATGTGTGATATAGGCGAGTTTTAGCACTAAATCCCTTTGCGTAAATGGTTTTTATTATGATTTGGAAAGTCTGGAATTTGGGAAAGTTCATTTTGATCACCTTTGTGGTGTAGGAATGACTTGTGTAGTTTTGGTGTTTTTGTGTTTTTGCGTAACGAGTCTTCGTTAAAGTGTTTGAGCGTTAGTTGGTTACGAGGAGTTTGTTTTTATGAGTTACGTTTCAAAAAGAGTATGAAATTCTATTTTTGAAAACTTTGTTTTGAAAATGATAATTTTTTCGGTTGTCGTAAAAGTTATGGTTTATCGCGTAAGACGCTAGGATTAGCTACGGGTGTTTATAAAATATGAAAAGTATGAGGTTTTGAGTATAATAAATAAGTTTAATAAAAAAAATATAAATTATGTATGGGTACACATAAAATTCGGCTACAAGGGGATAAGGGGGAAAAAGGAAACCCAATTTGAGTCCAAATATGACTCTTAGGCCCAAGGAATCCTAGTTCAACCCAAACAAGCCCAACCCTTACCCTTGTAACCATATAGAACGACCCAAACCCCCTATTTTCTGCAATTTGAGTCGATCACAAGGGCAAGAGAAGACGGGAAAAATTAGGGTTTATAGTTTTGAATCTAAAATCAAGAATCAAGGTAAAATCTTTAAACCCAATGTTCAATTGTTTGATTAATTAATATAATTCATGTAATATTAAGTATGATGGATCTAGGGTTTGTAAACTTCTGTAAATTAATTAATTAAAACATTTTAGGATCATTGGTTGATGATAGTATGGTAACTAGTCAAGGGAATTGAGTGTAAAACACGTTAGATTATGTGTTAGGATTTGGACAGAAAACTATGGATGTAAAGATGTGAGTATAAATAACAGATGGTGAAGAGTTAGGTCACGAATTTTAGGTCTAATTTGAAGTTTAATGAAAGAGCTTTCCAAAAAGTCCAGCCACGATTGATTTCAAGGTCGGGAAGTTGGTCTTTTGATTTTTCTTTGTTAAGGTGTCAAAGCTGTCAAACCGGGCAGAATTTGGGTAAAAGTTTGAAGGTGAGTTGTGGTTGTAAAAGTGGTATTTTGACTAGCCCTTCTGGAATAGTTAATTATTAGGTTATATTAGACTACTATGAAAAGGATTCGCGATAAAAACTTCTGGAAGTATTTTTTGTTAATTAAAACTTTTTGGTGTGCGTTCAGATCCGAATTTGGATAGTTGACAAGTTTGATTTTCTTTTGTGTACTTGTGTGTGTTATTGGTCCATGGCCTTCTGGGATTAGCTTCTATGCTTATGATAGACCATGGTAAATTTTTGGTCTGAGTTGTTGAGCTTTATTTGTTGTGATTTTATGTGGGCGAATGTACCCAAAAATTATGCGTTTTCTGATTTTAAGAGTGCAAGGGATTTAGTGAGTATTAAGTTATGGTGGTTGTTAGTATGGTGTCTAGGAGATCCATGGTGGGTCATATGAGTCTTAGACATCCATCATATGTGTATTACATGGGTTGTAGCTTTTATCTTGACCATGTGTAATGTGGATTTATTTTTTTGTGTGTTATAGATTGTGAATTGTTTTGTGGAAGCTGCAAGGTTTGAGGTGAGTTCATAGTCCCATATTTTTACCTTGTTTTAAAATTGGGATGGGAATGATGCTTGTCTTAAATATTTGAGTTACTGTGATTATGTGTGTGTCAAAAGAGCTTGGACTTATAATGTTATCGTATGCATGCTATGTGTGATTATTTGCTTGTGTGGTCCAATTAGGGGGGAGTATCCAATTGGAGAGTAATACTCCTACTCGTACCAGATTATGTGGGTTGGATAATGTGATGATAATGTTGTGTGGTCCAATTGGGGGGAGTATCCAATTGGAGAGTAATACTCCTACTCGTTACTAGTTTATGTGTTCCAATTAGGAGGATGCTTTATCCTGTTGCTCGCGCATGCGACCTAATTGTGGTTTATTGGGGTTGGAGGACACGAGCCATCCTGTTGTAATCATTGTGGGGTCGGAGGACACGAGCCGTCCTGTTGTAATCATTGTGGCATCGGAGGACACGAGCCGTCCTGATGTTACCTTATGTGTGGTGTTGCCTTATGTGTGTTGTTGCATTTGTGTGTGATTATTGACTTGCAAATACATGTAGCTATATGATAACTGTAACTTATTTGTCCAGCTATATTTTTATGATCACAGTAAACTGGTTGCCTTGTGAGTGTTTGTGTGTCTAAGCCTATGAATCTCACCAACATTATGTTGACGTTTTAAGCATCATTTTCAGGTGATCTTTCTAAGGATAAGATAGAAGGAAGTGATTAGACGAGACTTTAGTTGCATTGGAAGTGGTTCATCTATGCGTTTGGAGTTTATCATGTTGTTTCTTTTCGGGTATTGTTATGACACTTTGTGTCTATACTTTGCCATTTTATTGCATGTAGTTATTCTCTATATAGACACCATGTGATGTTATGATATCTATGAAGTTACACCCTCGAGTTTCCGCCTTGGCGGGGTGTGACAGATTGGTATCAGAGCCTTGGTTATAGAGAATTAGGTGGTTGAACCTAGACTATAACTTAGGAGTCCCTCATATAGTTGCATTTAGGATCTATGTGTAATTATAGTATTTTATATGTCTATTTTCCTATATTTATGAGATGTTTTATTGAGTTTCGGATGTCTATTCTATCCCCTATACGTAGTATTGTATATATCGACTTTATTTATCGACTTCCGTGCGTAAGATGCTTCGTTGGACTACCATTGTCGCTATCGGATGCGAGAGAAGTGGTCGGATGAAACGGATTAACTGCAGAATCCGAGTTCCCGATAGCATGTATCTATGTTCGGACAAGGAGAGGACGTTTATGGGAAACGTTGGTGGAGAAAAAGTGGAGAGGTTTGGAACCACGGTGACTTCTGGAGATGGAGCCATTACTAAATACCCTTGGTAATGTCCTCACTTCACATAGGAAGGAGATGTGGTTTAGTCTAAACCTCGTGATTTCTATGCGCTTGTGAATCATGTGGAATTGGAAGAAAAGAATAGAGATGGTTTTGCATGTTGTCGACTACCTCAACATGTAGGAAACATGAATGGGTGGTTGAGTAAAGATGAAAGGGAGTTAGGATGGAATGGTGTGGAATCGGATCTAGAGTTGAGCCATTATGCAACGTCTTTTGTTTTGTGTTATGTTTTGGAATTCGTATATTGTCTTTTGCCGTCTGGAGCCATGTTGGAGCGTGATTATTCTTAGATATTGGATCGACCTTATCCAAGTGATTTTGGATTATAGAGTTTATGTGATCGATGGAATTGTTCCATGTGAGATGATTGTTTGTGACGTCTTTTGTTTTTGTTTGCATGATTGTTTGCATGATGTGTTGTCATAGGAGGGAGTACACTTATGAAAGGGGGCATAGATAATTATGGTAGCCAACATAATTATACATGCGTCACAATACAGGTGGACTTGCAAGTATGATAGCATGGATTGCATGGTGTATTAGGTGTTATGTGGTATATGTGCGTTATCATTGAGATGTGTGGTTTTGGAAGTAAGTATGCGTGTGGAATAGGCTTATAACTATGGTCACGAACATAATTATAAGGGTATCACACAAGTGGACTTGTAACCATTATTGCATTGATTGATGTTTGTTGTTGTATATTGTGGTAGATGGTATGTGATATCATGTTGGTGATGGCTGTATGGTTAGAGAAGTATTCTCTTAACCGTTAGGGCAGTCATTATATGTTGGGGTGTGTAGGTGGTAAGATTCCATCCTACCTATCATATGTTGATACCTCAATTATCGGTGGGTACTTATGTTGTGGTATTTAAGTTGATTCGTTTGCTAGACGCTCCGTTTGTATATCTAATTCTTTGGTTGGCATTCCTATTCGTACCATGATGGTACAGATGCCATATTCTTTCTATTTGACGTCGTAATAGGTGTTGGGTAATCGAATTCATTTTTGTTGGATACTGGTTCGTTTATTTGGTTATTCCATACATTCATTCCTCGGATGAATGTTATACTATTCTTCAAATATTGTTGGTTCGTGACGAGTTGGTGTGGATATTTAATCCCTCAGTTACACACACCAATTGAATTTCCTGACATGTTAGTATCGGTGTTTTTCTATGATTTTGGTTTGATCTTTGTACGAATGAGTCTGTAAGTTCATTGTTTGGTTTGCAATGCATTTGCGTGAGTGTTCACTGTATGATATTCATTTGATGATTATTTTGATTATGTGATTCTTCTGTATTTTTTTTCGTATTCAGTAAAGGGGTTGTGTTGGAGTCCTTATGGTATTTTAAAACTCGTTTTGGGTATTTCAAGGTCATTTGTTAGAAACCATTATTTTTATGGTGAAAATGAAGTGTGAAAAAAAAATGGTTATGTTAATGTCTTACATAAAATGGTTTATATATATTTTATAAAAATGTATAAGTTTAAGATATGTCTTGTAAAAAACGGTGTTCATTTGTTTTTGGGAAGGTTGAGTACGGGAATAAGAACTGTCTATGGTTCTCATTTACCAAACTTGTTATGTATTTAGTTCATTGAGTGTTTCTTTTGTTGAGTTACGCTGGTGGATGTTTTATGGGTATGTGTATTTTATATTTTCTTTGTATGGGTTTTCATGAACATTTTATCCGTGTCTATTTTTATTGGGAAAATTTTCTCATTGTGTTTTTCTAGCTTTGATTTTGATGTTCGTTACTTCGTTAGTCGGAAATTCGTACCCCTTTTGAGTTCGTTAGTATACGTTTTAGTTCGACCGGTTTCATGGTTCGCGTAGTTTACTTAGGATAGATTGTCGTTTTGATTATCAATTTGTTCGTTGAAGAAGAAGAGGGTGTTTGCCAAGTTGTCCAAGTGAGAAGTTCAGCTTCAAGATGTACGTTCTTCAGGCATCGCGGAGGTAGAAGAACCATATGAGGAACTATGTGATACGTGACTTAGAGTTGGGGAGTAGAACTTGGAGATGATATTGATATGGAACAAATAGCGTTATCTTCATAGATCGTAAGAACCGTTAGCATATATTTGAGAAGAGGTTAATATATGTTGAAGAGAAGTTGGGTGTTGAATTTTTTCAGTGACTACGATTGCCTTATTCGCTACCGTTAAGGAAGAGCGGACATCGTGGTAAGAGCACTGAGCGGGAGTGAACGAGTGAAACTTAGATATTGTGAGCAATGATTATGATAATTCAGTTCGGAGTTAAGAGGATGATGTTGACAGCCTAGAGAGAGTGGTTCAAGGATGAGAACATGTAAGAAGAATGATTACTTGGTTTAGACCAGTAAATGGAAAGGAACAAAGATGGAGGAATGTACTTTGGGGATCATCTATTGGTTCTATTGAGAGGAAGTGTAAGGACAGCAGTCATGCAAGGTATTTGATACATCCGAGAATGGATAAGACATATCATTACCTTTGCAAGAGATGTATAGAGGAGTAGGCGAGACTTTTCGCTCAGTGAGTTGGTAATGAGCCATGGGTTGTCGCAAGAAACATGATAAAATACTTACTTCGCGAATGTGGTAAATGTTTTATGGAGCCTTGAGATAGCATATGAAGATGAGTTCGACTTATCGTTCTTAAATGAATGGACTAAGTGAGCGTACAAATCAGTCGTTGGATGGTGAGCTGAAAGCATGGGTGTGTTTGCTTTTGGAGGAAGCCGGGGTATACATTTACCCTTAGCTGAGTTCTCGTATATCAACAATTATCATTATAGTATTGAGTATGTGTTGTGTGAAGAGTTGTATGGAAGGTAATGTAGGTCAACTGTTTTGTGGGCAAAGGTTGGGACAAGCCAACTAATTGGTCCTGAACTAGAATGAGAGACTATGAATAAGGTTTTCTGACTAAGGAAAGACTTAAGGCAGCAAGAGATCGCCAAAAGAGTTATGCGGGTTATTGCCGTAAGCCCTTAGAGTTTCGTGTTGGTGATATTGTGGGGTTAAAAGTATCTCCTTGGAAGGGTGTTGTGCGTTTTGGTAAGAAAGGCAAGCTAGCACCGAGATACGTAGGACCATTTGAGATTTACGGAAAGGATTGGATTTGAGACATATCGGTTGAATTTGCCTGAGGAATGAAGTAGAGTGCATGATACGTTTCACGTATCTAATGGAAAGAAGTAGTTGGCGGATGTTAGTCTGCATGTGCCATTAGATGAATGTAAGGTTGACAAGACCCTTCACTTTGTCGAGAAACCTGTTGAGATTATGGATCGAGATGCTAAGGGTTTGAAGTGTGGTGAGATAGCGTTGTTAAAGGTATGGTGGGATTCTAAGCGTGGTCCTGAGTTTACTTGGGAACGTGAGGATTAGATGATATTTAAGTACTCAAATTTGTTTGCGGATGTGGTTGCTGAGCAGATCGTTTGTAGTTGGATTTAGATCGTGGAAGTTAGATGCGGGATATTCATAAATGTTTGTTTTATGGGTATTTGTTATTTGTGAGTGCGTCTTGCGGTTACCATTCGGGTTTTCATTTGGTTCGAGGGTATCGTACCTACCTGTGAGAAGTCGTTTGGATCATTGGTGTTATTGATCGGTGTAGTGTATCTATTTGCGCGTATTGTTGGAGTGACGGAATGTTTTCTATCGTGTGAATTCGAGTATTTAGTCGGTTCACATTTTTGCAATTCTTTCTCTCTGATTTTATGGTGTGGTATTTATCCACTTAAAAATCCATAAATTTCCTTTTGTTGTTGTGAGTGGTGACTATAGTAGTTGAAATCTCGGGACGCGATTTCCCTAAGTGGGGGATGATGTAACAACCGTGGTTTTAGCAGGTCAGTTTGATTGATAGTCTTGACTCGGTTGACATTTTTTTGGTGTGTTCTAGGTTATTGAAGTGTTATATATGTGATATGTGAGTTTTAGCACTAAATCCCTTTGCGTAAATGGTTTTTATTATGATTTGGAAAGTCTGGAATTTAGGAAAGTTCATTTTGATCACCTTTATGGTGTAGAAATGACTTGTGTAGTTTTGGTGTTTTTGTGTTTTTGCGTAACGAGTCTTCGTTCAAGTGTTTGAGCGTTAGTGGGTTACGAGGAGTTTGTTTTTATGAGTTACGTTTCAAAAAGAGTGTGAAATTCTATTTTTGGAAACTTTTTTTTGAAAATGATAATTATTCCGGTTGTCGTAAAAGTTAAGGTTTATCGCGTAAGACGCTAGGATTAGCTACGGGTGTTTATAAAATATGAAAAGTATGAGGTTTTGAGTGTAATAAATAATTTTAATAAAAAAACATAAAATATGTATGGGTATACATAAAATTCGGCTAAAAGGGGATAAGGGGGAAAAAGGAAACCCAATTTGAGTCTAAATATGACTCTTAGGCCCAAGGAATCCTAGTTCAACCCAAACAAGCCCAACCCTTACCCTTGTAACCATATAGAATGACCCAAACCCCCTATTTTCTGAAATTTGAGTCGATCACAAGGGCAAGAGAAGAGGGGAAAAATTAGGGTTTATAGTTTTGAAGCTAAAATCAAGAATCAAGGTAAAATCTTTAAACCCTATGTTCAATTGTTTGATTAATTAATATAATTCATGTAATATTAAGTATGATGGATCTAGGGTTTGTAAACTTCTGTAAATTAATTAATTAAAACATGTTAGAATCATTGGTTGATGATAGTATGGTAATTGGTTAAGGGAATTGAGTGTAAAACACGTTAGATTATGTGTTAGGATTTGGACAGAAAACTATGGCTGTAAAGATGTGAGTGTAAATAACAGATGGTGAAGAGTTAGGTCACGAATTTTAGGTTTAAATTGTAGTTTAATTAAAGAGCTTTCCAAAAAGTCCAGCCACGATTGATTTCAAGGTCGGGAAGTTGGTCTTTTGATTTTTCTTTGTTAAGGTGTCAAAGCTGTCAAACTGGGACATAATTTTGGGTAAAAGTTTGAGGGTGAGTTGTGGTTGTAAAAGTGGTATTTTGACTAGCCCTTCTGGAATAGTTAAGTATTAGGTTATATTAGACTACTATGAAAAGGATTCGCGATAAAAACTTGTGGAAGTATTTTATGTTAATTAAAACTTTTTGGTGTGCGTTCAAATCCGAATTTGGATAGTTGACAAGTTTGATTTTCTTTTGGGTATTTGTGTGTGTTATTGGT
This sequence comes from Artemisia argyi, assembly GCA_030686995.1. Taxonomy (NCBI): domain Eukaryota; kingdom Viridiplantae; phylum Streptophyta; class Magnoliopsida; order Asterales; family Asteraceae; genus Artemisia; species Artemisia argyi. The sequence goes on along the minus strand of CM060698.1, from coordinate 121,459,013 downwards.
CCATGTCCTTCTGGGATTAGCTTCTATGCTTATGAGAGACCATGGTAAATTTTTGGTGTGAGTTGTTGAGCTTTATTTGTCGTGATTTTATGTGGGCGAATGTACCCAAAAATTATGCGTTTTCTGATTTTAAGAGTGCAAGGGATTTAGTGAGTATTAAGTTATGGTGGTGGTTAGTATGGTGTCTAGGAGATCCATGGTGGGTCATATGAGTCTTAGACATCCATCATATGTGTATTACATGGGTTGTAGCTTTTAGCTTGACCATGTGTAATGTGGATTTATTTTTTTGTGTGTTATAGATTGTGAATTGTTTTGTGGAAGCTGCAAGGTTTGAGGTGAGTTCATAGTCCCATATTTTTACCTTGTTTTAAAATTGGGATGTGAATGATGCTTGTCTTAACTATTTGAGTTACTGTGATTATGTGTGTGTCAAAATAGCTTGGACTTATAATGTTATCGTATGCATGCTATGTGTGATTATTTGCTTGTGTGGTCCAATTGGGGGGGGGGGAGTATCCAATTGGAGAGTAATACTCCTACTCGTACCAGATTATGTGGGTTGGATAATGTGATGATAATGTTGTGTGGTCCAATTGGGGGGGAGTATCCAATTGGAGAGTAATACTCCTACTCGTTACTAGTTTATGTGTTCCAATTAGGAGGATGCTTATCCTGTTGCTCGCGCATGCGACCTAATTGTGGTTTATTGGGGTCGGAGGACACGAGCCGTCCTGTTGTAATCATTGTGGGGTCGGAGGACACGAGCCGTCCTATTGTAATCATTGTGGGATCGAGGACACGAGCCGTCCTGATGTTGCCTTATGTGTGATGTTGCCTTATGTGTGTTGTTGCCTTTGTGTGTGATTATTGACTTGCAAATACATGTAGCTATATGATAACTGTAACTTATTTGTCCAGCTATATTTTTATGATCACAGTAAACTGGTTGCCTTGTGAGTGTTTGTTTGTCTAAACCTATGAATCTCACCAACTTTATGTTGACGTTTTAAGCATCATTTTCAGGTGATCTTTCTAAGGATAAGATAGAAGGGAGTGATTAGACGAGACTTTAGTTGCATTGGAAATGGTTCATCTATGCGTTTGGAGTTTATCATGTTGTTTCTTTTCGGGTATTGTTATGACACTTTGTGTCTATACTTTGCCATTTTATTGCATGTAGTTATTCTCTATATAGACACCATGTGTTGTGATGATATCCATGAAGTTACACCCTCGCGTTTCCGCCTTGTCGGGGTGTGACAAACATCAAATTGAATCACTTGATGGGCCGGAAGGAAAATTCTATCCGCTAGGTTTACCGCGTCTGAAAGGGAAGTGATTGAAGCATCCGGAATTTTCCACCATATTCTCTATCCCTTATATGTTGAAAAGGTTTAAGGGGGGTGTTTGCGTTATATGTAGTAGGCTTGTAAATAAGTATGTAAATTTATAAAAGCTCGCAAAGCATTTTTTCCAGCTTATAAACGTACCAGTTAAGATTATGGCTCTAAATTACGTGTAAGCTTAACTTGATAAACTCATAAGAAGAAAAAAGTAGGTTTACAAGTTTTTTCAAATTTACAAAACCATGTAAGTCTATTATATAAGTTAAGACAAACATATCCTAAGAAAGATTTCTAAATCAAACTTCTAATAACACATTCTTGTGAATTTTGAAATTTATATATTATCCATTTTGAGGTCACAAATGGGATTTTGGATGGTAAATGTATGTCAACACAAGAACTCAAAAAGTTGTCGAAATAGGTGTCGTCGCACAAAGGTTATTGCAAAGGCTCGTAGCTAAAGATATTTTGTGACGACACCTGTGAACCTACGTTTTTACTCATGTTGGAACTTTTGGAAATGAAAGTTGTCGCTAAAACTATTAATTATTCAGTCGGGTTAATCGGGGTTCGAGAAAGACAAATATTATCTGTACTTGGCTCTAGTAAGATTTGGGTTATTTAGGTATGAATTTCTATTTCAATCTAATTGGTTTCACATTAACTCGAATAAGCCCTATTGTAACATAAAGTTTATAAAAGTGGGTAATTTTTTTTGTGAAAAAACAAGAAAGTAGACCGTAAGGAAACTCAAAAAATCTCTTGTGAGGGTTATTCGGATTAACCTAATAACGTTTTTAACCCGTATAACCCAACTCCAATAAGATTATTCATGTTCGGATCGGGTTAGTGAGGTTGGGTATTTTTGACTACCATAGCGACGTAAGTTGTTATGGCAATAAGTATCTAGAAAGAATAACAATTTAGTTATGTATGCCTTTTGAAATGAAATTTTTCTATGATATTTGTCTTCACTAAAGTGGTTAATCCAGAAAGAAAGCAAATACAAACTATGAAAACCTTTTGGGATAATACATGTCCTAAAACGTCTCTTGAAAATTCTTAGTAACCTGCCCAAAATATTCAATTCGAGAAATGTTCCATGCACACAATAATATACGATGATTCAAAAACATGCTAATCGTCATTTCATTGTTTCAAAACATGTCTCATCATAGTTCAACAACTATACAAATACGACTTTCATACTCGTTATCATCATTTTCCTCATTCATTAAATTCTCTATCTCATCCCTCAAGTCAATCGAATGGTTCATACTCAACGAATATGTGTGGATGTTATGATCCAATCCTCTATATGGTAAACTTAGATTCTAATAGTGAAGTCTCATTCTAGGCAACTATGTCGCGTTATGGTACTCATTTTGTGGTGTGATATTACTTTCACACTTGCATATATTGAGTAGTTCTAGTAGCATCACTCCAAATTGTTTATAATTGATATCGAATACAAGTTCAAGTCTTGAAATTTTGATATAAAGTATCCTCTACTCTACTACTTCTTGTTAGAGAATAATTTACACTCGTATCAAATAACACAACAACGTGATTGAGGCCTACGAATGCAATGTCCTTAAACAGAATTTCGTCCTAACTAGTACGATTGTTTAGAGGATTAAATAATTAATTCAAGTATAGAACCTGAATCTAGTGAATCTGGTATGGTTTCATGATGGACTTTGATTTGGATTATATGTGGTTTTCTATGTCTTTTTCTAGAATACTGCATATATAGTGTATGAAGCGTTCCATTGAACTGTTGTAACTCTTCAAAATACCGTTATGTTATATAACTAATCGAAAGAAACATCTCATCTTTTTGCCAGACCGTCACAATGAAACCCTAAAAAGAAATAATAAGAAATTAATTCCAGATTATCTATTGAGCCCAAGAGCCCCTAGGCCCATCTTTTGACCATAATATTATAAGCACAATAAGCCAAAACAAGCCTAAACCAACCATTAAGCCCAATATTATGGACTTCATCTAATTGTTAGTCATTTGTTCAATGGTCTTATAAAGAGATGCTATGATAAGGATTTATTAGTTACAATTTTAAGAGGTTATTTAAGCCTTAAATCGTGTTTTTATGATCAAATGTGCCTCAAATCATTTCTTTTCTCATTTTAGGTACTTTGGACGCGATTTCTGGAATTTGGAGCATTTTGAACGTTTTTTCGCTCAAAAGTGAAGAAAACAACAAAGTCAAGAAAACCTGTCAGGATATGCACCTGACGGCGTCAAGCCTTAAAAGCTGACGCCGTCACTTGAAGACAAAGGAGTTGGAAAATATTACACATGACGCTCTAGTGAACCTTTGATGGATTTACACCTGACGGCGTCAGGTGTATTTGGAACTAAGCCGTCTGGTTATTACTTAAAGAGAGACGGCCCAGAAGACTTATAATGTGATGATGTCATAAGGTTATCTTGCACAAGACGAAACCCTAAAAACGGCGACTTGTCACCGTCAGACTTGTAAATTTATATATACTTTTCGATTTTTCATTCATTAGTGTGCAACTTTAGAGACAAAACCCTAGGACAAATTTCAGAAGATTTTAGGGGTTTACATACCCTCTTTTTTCCATATTCAATTGAAGTTAAGTTTTCTTTTAATTATTCAATATGTCTATGTGTTGTTTGATTATTTATTTTTTTTTTCTTTCTTTTAACATGCTAGCTTAAGTTTATTAGTGTTTGCTTAGATAATGAAATCTAGTTATTGATTGTTGATAAGTTGTTTATTGTTTAGTTGATTGCTTCACGTTAAGCTAAGAAAACTGGCTAACCTCCTTTGTGTAACTAGCTTGAACATATTAGAAAACGTAATCGTATGTGCAATACGATTTTTCTCGTTGTATTTAATGCATGAATAAATGTTAATGATTCTATGGTTTGAGCGCTTAACGCGTAGCCTTAGGAGAAATTGATATTCATAGAGTTGTGGAAGGTCGCACACCCCCACGACTAGTATTAAGGAATACAACGCTTCAACTAAAAACATTGCACTGTGACATTCAACAAATCAACAAGAGATAAATAGGGAGTAATTATGTCTAAGTAAACACGTTTGTCTCATTATAAGAAGTCCACCACTTTTATTTTCTTGTTATTTAATTTTATTATTAGTTTAATTATTAGTTTTGGGTTAGTTGACTAGCAAATAATTTCGCCCACTCTTTCAAAACCGAGATTTTAACCTGCTTTAATAAAATATAAAAATACAAAAAGAATCATCACGCACCTTTAGGATTAAATTGACATACATCTCAACCTAACGACACTATTCCCCTTGAGAACGATCAATCCCCCAAACATACCTATACTACACTACAACGACCACGTACACTGCCTGGAGGATTGCAAAGCTTCTCAAGATCCCTTAAGAAGTAAAACCTTTTGTGAGGCCACAATCCTTGCATCATGCTAGTATCATTTTGTTAGCAATGTGGGATTAAACTTTGTATGTTTCAACAATATCCCACATTTGAATAGAAAATAAGATAATGCGAAGTTACTTATTATTCTATTTCCATTAAATGTAATATGACATGTATCAAGTTAGTTGTCTTTTGAACTTGAACCTATTCTAGTGAGTACTAATCGGATCTACTGTTACACCTCAAAACTGAGTTTTAAGCGGTTATTTATGAGAATGCCATTTTAATGGTTTGACTACGACCTTTATGAGTTCAAAGGCTTACATGATTGGTTAGTCAAACCCGATGGTCAAATATATTATGTAAATAGTTTTAGAAAGCATCACATGTCACAAACATAATAGAATAACACTTGAGGAACCAAATGTGTGAATTGATGAAATAACTTAAATATGAAGAATGCTTATACTTAAAATCCTAGATTTTTCTACAGACTTCTCCACTCATCTAGTGTGTTTGTATGTGTCGTACCATAGAGAGAAAAGAGAAGGAAGAACAAGCTTAATGATCTTTGAATGAAGAGGTTTAGTGTATCAATCCAAGAAACAAGTACATACCAATCATCCTTTACAAGTATGTAATTATAATATTAGAGTTAGTTGATGAACATTGAATCAGGGTTCATGGGGAGTAATTGGGGATTTCATCATATGATTAAGATATGATCATATGATGATTAATGATAGAAATTAGGTGAGTTATGTGTTGTATAAACCATTATTATTGTTATGGCTTGTATGTGTTAATAGATATTTTGATGATTATGGTTTAGGGAACAAGGATGAAGATGATGAATGATTGGTAAATATAGCATTGATTCGAGGTAAGTAAATTGACTATAATAAGATGTTATATTGGGTTTGTCATGTTTTGTATTATGTGTTATGTGTTAGGTGATTGTTATGTTACGGATATGAATGTCCTAAAACTAATGTGGTTGGAATAAGATTAAGGTGAGGCTAGTTGATCAAACTAGCTAGTTGTGTTTTACATAGTTGATATGCCATAGCAAGATATGTGAAGCTTAAGAGTTGAATGGAATTAGTTGATGTGTACCTAACAAAGATGTGGATAGTCTATTTATGAAAATAGCATGGTATGTGGATTCTATGTGTATATGAATGATTAATGGATTAAGTGAGGTTTATGATGCAAATTGTGATTAATGATATATAATAACTTATTATGTCTTTTACTTACTAAGAGAAAGCTTACGGTTTAGTTGTCTAACCATTTTGTAGGTTCATAAGTAGAGGAAGTAAGGTCTTGACTAAAGACCTAAAATTTGGAAGCATGGAATTGGAAGTATTTAGTAAATGCGTAGGCGCTTAGTAGTAGATGCCGAGCTCTTGCTTCTGTTGATTTGCATCAACCTTTTCATTCATCTTGTTATCATCCTCATCACAAATTTTGAGAGCAAGTTGCTCAAAATTCATATCACCAGTCAAATATTTAAGATATCACTTATAAGTTTTCAAGGATTGGAGCCATTTTTCAATAATAGAACCAATAAGAAAGTTAGAGTTAATACTCATGCCTTCTACTTACACTTCGTGGACTATGATTTAGAGTTCTTCCACCTACTTCACAATAACCATTTCATCATTCATCTTAAAATTCAGAAAATTACCGATAACAAATTTCTTAGAACATGCAACTTCAGTCCTTTATTTCTTTTCCAGTGATCCCCAAATCTCCCTTGCGGTTTCAAAGGTTGAATAAATATCATGCTTGGAAATATGGAATCATCCAAAGCATTCAGAAGATTTTTTCTGCTATTAAATTTTTATGATTCAACTGTAAGGCGACCCTTTCAAAATCTGCCGCAAACATTCAATTCAAGTATAAAACTTGAATCTGGCGAATCTGATAAGGTTTCATGATGGTCTTTGATGTGGATTATCTTTGACTTTCTATGGATTCTTCCGGATTAGAAAACTGTATATATAGTGTATGAAGCATTTTATTAAACCGTCGACTTGAAAAAAAAATAAAGGTTGCGTATTTTTGCCAAACCGCCAAAATGAAACCTAAAAAAAAAAAAAAAAAAAAAAAAAAAAAAAAAAAAAAAAAATTGATTTCAGATTATCAATTAAACCAAAAGCACTAAGGCCCAATGCCATCTTTTGCACATTTAATATAGATATTAATTTATATATAATATAAGCTCAATTAAGCTAAAACAATGCTAAACCAACCATTAAGCCCACTATTTGGATTTCATCAAATTGTTTGTCTTGCTAGTTTTTATACTATTTGTGTTCTTAAAAAGTAATTGGTCGGTAAACTTTCAAATGAACCGGAAAATCAACCCGTTTAACCATAGGCTTGTTTACTAAACAAGTAATATGAGTCGACCAAAAATGGCTCGAAACCTGTTCAAACCTAATCTCAACTACTTTATGTTTCTATTCGATTTAGGCCATTTTAGAAAGTGTTACCACTAGACGACATGTGACGCTACATCAAATGGATTTTTCTCATCTTTTTGTATACTTTTTTGAACGGCGATTTATTGGTAAAAACAAACTCTAGCAAGAAGCTAGAGAGAAAAGAGATTACAACGGGATTTTACAAGCATTCTTTGGATCATAGATCCAATCTAACCAAATGGGATTTGCATTCCTATTTCTATTTATTATCCAAGTGTAGGATAATACTTTGATTTTGGCGCCTAAGGAATCCTTACTAAGAGGTTTCTCATCAAAGCAAATACTATTCGTATATCTCCATAAGATCCAAGTTGTTGTTTGGATAACGACGTTCAAACAAGTCTTATTGTATATTAGTTAATTAATCTTGCTACTATCATCACAAAATTTCGTTTAACATTCTGCCAACAAGAGTTCTTAGGTTTATAGTTAGCAACTAATTTTCAGCTTTTTTTTATTAGACTGAAATAACACGCATCTTTTATATAATAAAAAAATTACGTTATTTCAGAGTTTTTTTTTTTTTTTTTTTTTTTTTTTTTTTTTTTTTTTTGACAAAACAATCTTATGGGGAAAAAATAGGACTAATAGGAGAGCTTGATTTTGACACATAGGCGAAATCAAGCAATATAATTGACCAAAAAAAAGTTAAAATTGAGTTGATTTTGGTAAAACTTTAATAAATTTGGTGAAAAATTTGATTGAGAAAAAAACACATAAAAATATAGGTGTCAAGTTTATGAAAACAAAAACTTAAAAAAAAATGAGATAATTAATAAAACTTTAGTGTTTGAATTTTAAATATAGTATATAGAGTTAAGTGTAAAATTATAAGTCTCCATGTTTTTTAATAATTTTAGATAATAAACTAATAACCCCTTACACTTTATACCTCATGTACTTTATAATATGAACTTTGTTTACAATTACATGTATAAATATTAGTTTGAGACTTTCATCTATTTAAATTACAAAATTTTGTAAATATACTAATTAGTTTTAATATATTTAAATATTTTTAAAATAAATATTAGTTTTAAACTTTCATTTATTAAAATATATTTTTACTATATATGTTAAATAAGGACTAATGTTATCCTATTTAAAAGTTTAATCTATGCCTACACAGGTTTGAATATTAAAAACGGCTAAATTATTATTAACGGTAATATAAATATTAAATGTTAAGCACAAGTTACTATGATATAAAAACAAATATACGCGATTGTAGTTATAACAACGACTCATGTAACTATTATTTAAATTTTATATAAAGATATCCGGAAATACATTTTTATAAAACTTTACGGAGTATATTTTAACTTTATCAATGCTCATTATATGCTACAAAACTAACACATTTTGTACAACATGAAACTAATAGTTAAAGTTAAATAATGACATCAACCTCAACATCTTTGTCAGCTAAATAAAAGTTTATATACGGATATACAAAAAAACATTGTTAAAACTTTACGGAGTATATTTTAACTTTATCATCGCTCATTATATGCTACTAAACTCGCACATTTTGTAAATCATGATATCAAGTATACGCAATTGTACTTATAACAACGACTCATGTAATTTTATTTAACGTTTATATACGGAGTGTATTTTAACTTCCTCAACGCTCATTAGGTGCTACTAAACTCGCACATTTTGTACGACATGATATCAATAGTTAAAGTTAAACAACAACATTAACCTCAACCTCAACATCTATGCCAGCTAAACAAAGTTAAATCTTTCATCAAATAATTTTTTTTACAAAATATTAATAGATATTAATACATAATGAAAAACTCATGCATATTTATTAGTTGCACTTATATTACATTTCATGGGTAAATTCTTATATGTCCATATAGTAAACTAAAATTTTAAAATAAATTTGATTTATGTATAGTCACACTTAGTATTTGCGCAAGTCATTGCTTAACCTTTGTTGTACAATGTTTTGACATGAAAAGAAAGATTCATTCAACCTTTGTTGTGCATGCAAGAGCTTTATACAGACACAAATGCTGAGAAGATTTAGGCTTCCACAGAGACTCAAAAGATGCTAAAAAGCAAATTACAATTTACTCATCCCCGGAAAAATGGGTAGGTTGTTTGAATTGCCTATTACGTGGAATCTTTTATATAATAAAAGAATTACATCATTTCTGAGGGTTTTTTTTTTTTTTTTTTTTTTTTTTTTTTGGACAAAACAATCTTATGGGGAAAAAGTGGGTCAAAGCCGACGATATTTGGTCTACAAATATTCTTACCTTGAATTTTATTTTGCGAATACACTCTCAAAGATCCCCTAAGAATTCTTTGAGTGCCTGATGCAGTGGCGTAACACACGTCATAGTGTTTTTTTTCCCCTATTACGCCGCCAAACTGCACCTGAGAATGCGCCATTGCTGCATTGTTGGTTCCTTCGCCAGCCCTTTACTTAAAAAAAAAATAACAAAAACATGAAAAAATGACATGAAATGTTAGTTCAAACTATCTTACAGAAAAATATTTAACATTTACCATTTAAAACACTTATTTAAGTAATTATCTATCACATAAAATCAAAATAAATTAATGTATATATTTATATAGACTAGCAATAAGCAATATTTATATAACAAATTTTTTTGTCATAACTCTGTGCGTGCACGGGTATTATAACTAGTAATATATATATATATATATACATAATCGCCATCAACGGGTGATCGTTTACTACTTTTTCTCAAGTGCGTTTATAATTCATTTTCTTATTTGTTTTACACGAGAAATCGTGACACTACTACACAATAGGTTACATAGATCACTTCACATATAGCGGTTATGTTAAAAACCGATCTAACAAAGGAAAAGGAGGGGAAAATTTGATAAGTAGATCGGTTTTTTTGTTAATAAGTGATCTACTAAAGTTTGAACCATAGCTCTTAGAACTATCATTTTCAAGTGATAAAATTGGTGATCGTTTTTAACCATAGCTCTTATGCGTGTTGGTAGCATTTTCATTTTTCTTATAACCCGGCCCCGTCAATTATTACGTGATTGAGGTGCATAAAATCGTTCGATAATCATTAATTGCCATCAGAACTTCAATATTTTACATAGCATAGAAAATTGTGTTGTAAAATATGTAATTATTGAAGTTTTGTTGGGTATACATGTAATTTCGCATATATCAAATACCTAGATCCAATTTATTCGTACAAAATAGGATTCCGATTCAAATGGGATCCACTCTCCACTCCTAATCTCCTATATATCTTCTACCTCAACCCTAACCCTTTCTACACCAAACCTCTACTTTCCTCTCTTTAGTGCTCTTTTTTTTATTTGTGAGCTTTCATTCTTCATGATTCATCAAGAATGTTAGTATCATTTTGAGTCTAAAAAAGTGATTTAGCATGTGGTGTTCTTTTCTACTTTTTATTTTGGGGGAATTTCATTTATATCCTTGTAAAATTCAAAAATTTCATATATATATCCTTTGAATGCATTAAATGCATTGTACTTTATGCATTAAAAACTAGTAAAAAGGATATATATGAAATTTTTGAAATTTTCAAGGATATACATGAAATTTTCCCTTTTATTTTATCTTCCATAAAAACCACAGATTTGCTTTTGATAATGGCATGTAACTTGTATAAACAAGCATCACAAACATATAAAGCTCGTAGACTTTTTATTTATTTTTGTGTGTGTATTTTTCTTTATTTATTCGTATAAAGAATTTAGGGTTTGGTTAACCTAGTTAGCAAGGTTCACATCAGCAAAGATTTGAAATTAATAGATTCTCCAAGGAGAAAACTGTCATTGTTTACTAATGCGGCATCTTCAAGATTCACATGGATACCCAATTTAGTCTTCAGGGTAATGAATGAGAATCTTGATGATGCTGCATCAGAAATCAATAGACTGTATGACGACTATCATATCCACTGAAAGGATCTATGAAGAATGCAAAGGTATCGATGGTTAAATAGATTTCTTGCAATAATATCAATCTTAAATCTTATTTGGAGCTAATGCTTTCACCATGAGGATTCATGGTGTTTGTTTGTAAGTTCTTATTCTTGTTATTTTTCAATTTTGAAGACATCCATCTTAAAAATTTTGCGCATATTTGACACTTTGTATTACCTAGGTTATCTGAGTTTTTATACCAATGGACCAATTAAAATTCTCTATTTGTTGCGGCTGAGTTTTGGTATTTTGGTATTGTTATTGATTAGGGTTAATTCTTATTTAGAAGTATCTCTGTGAAGTTAGAGATTTCTATTTTTTTTTTATCTTCATAGAAAACAAAACCAAGCATGATCGAGGAGAGATACTTGCAGCCATATTGTAAGTTGTTATGAAGAAAGCTCAAACCCCTTTTACAAGTCTGTACTATTGCAATAAGATCGTTAGCGCTATATAATGGTTAATTATGATGGAGTTCTGTATTTCTTTCTGTCTAGATAATTTTTTTGTATGCTTTTGTTGGGTTTTTAACTATAAAGAAGGTAAACACATACATAAAAAAATTAACTTTTCAACAAAAAAAATTCCTAAAGTTCTATAACAGTGCATGCTGTGGGTGGTTATAGGCCACCCGTTACAGGTGGAAAAAGGGTGCCTATGGTGCCGTTATGCGCTCTCAGTGCTCGTGACATAAGCAAGCGCATAACAAGTGTTATAAGATTTTACTTTTAATGTAAATTGAATAAAAAGTGAGTGACTATGTTTTTTTGGTTGTATGTTATAGGAATGTTATGAGGGATTGTATTTTTTTGGTCGTTTGTTATATAAAAAAGCTGACGTGGTGGGTGCTATACACACCTATATAACATCCATGGTAACTAGCACTCTAAGCCGATGTAAATCCGAAGAGGGTGGCTGTATAGATTGCCGGCCCAATCACTATCTCAAGTTTTCTTCTTTTGTAGCTCATCAATGTTTTTCTCCAAAGAAATCTGCATATTAAGAATGGTAAAAGCTAATTAATCAATGGATATATTGAAACACTGAAATTACATCGTATATTAGCATATTCTTTTGATTAATTTGATTTGGTTTGTCTTGAATACACACCATATAACTTGAATACTTGATAGTATGAGCAGGTCTGTTCAATTGGTTTGTATGTCAAAGTATATCTTTATCAAGGGCGGATCTAGCATGGTGGTAGGTGTAGCACGGGCTACACCCATTATTAGCCTACACTATATATAAAAAATGAAATTTTCCATTGTGCTACTAGCAAATTTTCTTGGTGCTGCAAGTTTTGTGTCAAGAGGGTGCTCGTAAGTGTCGTTTTTAGTTTATACACGGTAAAATTCAAAAAACCGAGTGGATAAAAGAAGAAATTTGAAGATCGAGTTAAGGTGCAAACATTTTTCAGGATATTTTTTGTGCTAAACCAAGTTAAAAACCTGGATCCGCCACTGATGTTTATGCTTCTTTTGGCCCATCTGGTATCTAAATATAAGTGACGATTCTAAGTCTGAAAGTGATCTGTTGTATATTTTTTTGATATGTAATGTAAAGGGAAAAATAAACCAGAAATTAAGACTGAATATGTACACTTTTCATTATGAAAAGAATAAAAAAGAGTTCATATACAAAATCAATATTGCTAGGGTCGTCTCAAGATATTTAAGGGGCCTAAAGTATATTTTCTAATTTGGACCTAAGAAATCGCACCCTATTATCGGTGAAACTTTTTTCTTATGACATGTTTGGCATGAAGCTTTTTTAAATCTTTTATGCGATTTTAGCTCTAATTTGTTATAAAAAAAAAAAAAAAAAAAAAAAAAAAAAAAAAAAAAAAAACCTTCTGCTAAATAAAAGCTTTGTTTGGATGGAATAATCAAAGCTTTTAAGTTGAAAACTCCAATATTAAAAGGTTGATGAGTTAGTGTTCCAAAATTTGTGAAGCATTTTTGTGTTGGAAATTACGTTTCTACCCTCAATTTGTATCCAAATCCTCATTTAACAAATTTTAGGTCCAAGAATTACTTCTTTATTTGTCCTTAATTCAATTTTAATAAAAAAAATTAACTAATTTTTTTTATTCATGTCTTTTTAATACAACTAAAATTTAATAAATCCATTAATAAATTAGCTTGTAAAGTCAATTTTTGTAACCAGAACATGTTTTGTCATGTTTAAAAAACTACTAACCATTTTATTTGAACATCAAAATATGTTAAAAACAACATAGCAAAAAGCTATATGGTGAGTTACAATGTGAATTTCAAGCAAATATTGGATCATTGATCACTTCAATCCAATTTATGCATAAACTACTATTTCTATTTGTGATCCATAGTTGACAGTGGGTTTATATCTCCAGAAAATGAATCCTTTCTCATATGTTTCAAGTTGAAGCATAACTTGTTTTAGTAACACCAAATTAGCACCTGTCTTGTCTTATTGTCATATATGAATATTACTTATGTCTTATTTGATTGTGTGGGTAGTGATTTTGGTTGTGTACAATCATACCTCTTGGAACATCTGCTGGCTAATTACAGCAAGTCCCTAATGTTACTCCCAAATTGTTTATCTTAAACTACAAACTCGCGCACTGTTGTCTCATTTGGGATTTAAACAAACAACTAGTTGGTTGACAAGGCACCTCAAATACACGGTGGATGCGGTTGCTAGGCCAAAAGTCTGCAAGTCATTTGATATATAGATTTTAATCTCTAGCTTCTTATTGCTTTTTATGAAAATTTAAATATAAATAAATCTGGTGAAAAATAGCCATTGAGGATCTTTCTATCTCTGCTTAGCATTTGTATTTCTCTTCTGATTTATAATGCATACATACAAACAGTATCTTAAACATAAATAATTTATTTCTTCTACCGACACTTCCGCTGAAATATTGAATGAATTCATTGCATGATGTTGTTTCTTGAAACTTTATAAAGAGAAAACATCTGCCTGCAATATTTATATCTTTGGAATTATATGTTGTGTGTACGTACTCCACCATCTTTCTAGTTTCTACTATAATAATGGTGATATTTCAGACAGTACTAACCTGCAGATTCAAGGTCAGTGGTGAGTTTTACATAGTTTTTTCTAGAAATACAGTATAAGATTGGTCGCATCATGACCCCCACCGTATTTATCCAAAGCTTGTACTCCGTATATGGTTGTGGACCACTATATCGCAGAGCGTTACTGATCTACTTTCACAGTGACCACATGATATTGAACACGATGCGGCCATTCTTACCACATTGACAAGGAGTAATTAAATGGCAATTAATATACAATGTACGATGAGACTTTTCACCCAAAAAAATGTACGATGAGACTTTATTATCACTTATAGCCACATAATTTATGATGTTTGGCAAAAAAGAAAGCTAATAAGAGCTGCTTTTTCTCTCCTTATATCTGTTACCTGTATTCTGGACCACATCAAGTCATCAATGATTCTCTCTGTCCTCAGTCCTAGTTAGTTGTGGATACATATGTTACATTAGATTTTTTTTCCCGGTAAATTTTACTATAAAAGATTGCAGCCGTTTTTTCTTTCCCACTGTTCAATACCGTAGTAGTTTTTCATAGGCAATTGTTGCATAAAAGAGCATCCAGTATAATTCAACTTTCGTATGTTTATAAACTTGACATGTTATATTAAATTATTACAGTAATTAGTAAACCTTTTAAAGTTATGAACCTATTTTTACTATGTATAAAACTTTTACAACTTTATAAATTTACAATAACATGCAATAAATTATAAGGAAAATGATGGGGAGACCTAAATGTATATCTAATTTCATATCTAAACTTATGTGGCATGATCCTGTTGGTTTGTGAAAAAGTGGGTCCCTTGACTGCAACCAACAGGATGATGCCACAAACGTTTAGTCATAAATTTAGGCACATCTTTTAGGCCTCCCAATCACCCCTCAATTTATAAATGGGTTCGGATTTTGGACTTTTTCGTGTCACATAGACATAAAATTGAAGTTCACTGTGTGTGAAACAAAATATAAACTGATTCATGAGTTTTTCACCTATTCAAGAACCTCTATTATGGATAACCTAATACCCCTTAATCTTGGATCGGAAATTTCATTTGGAATTTTCTTTTGGATCTTTAATTAATTCATTAATTGGACAACGTTCAGTAAATGAAACCTGTGTCTTATATGACGGACAGTATGTACATATATATATATATAGGGGTAAACTAGCCCTTTTTTTCTGGCAAAACGAACATATCATAGAACTTCAACTTAACAATGTTGAAGAACACAAATTACCTACCACTTTCTTGGGCAAACCAAACACTTTCTTAAATTACCTACCACCGTTTCTGATACAATTTACAAACGAAACACACCCTTATATTTTGTCAATCTGTCCGGACTTTAAAAATCCATACAAGATGGTTTTACTATAAGAAAATAGACATTCAGTGCCAGTGCCAGAGGTTCAAATGACACAATAAAATGTCATTAAATCAAACCTTTTAATGACATTTTCTAAAAAATATGAGCAAAAGCTTAAAATTAAGAGATTTTAATGAAACTTTTTATAAACAAATGTGTCACAAAAGGCAAAAAATATATACTCACACATTTTTTTTGTCACTGTAAATAGACTTTTATTTACTGGATTTCTACCTATACTTTTATAAGTGTGGGAGAAGCAAATAATTTTTTAGTGGCCATCTTTTTACTTTTGATAACACTTTTTTAGTTATAGTGACACTTTTTTGACATTTGGTGACACTTTTTTATGTGTCATTAAACGGACTTTTTTTGTAGTGTTTCCTTTATAACCACGTACATAACTATCTTTTACACTTACAACTGCCGAAAAAGATGTACGTACTTATAATAGAAAAATGCTAGTACTCCGATATATTTAGTATCTATCTATAGATTTTAATAGGTGTTTTCTATATGTTTGTAACAAGGATTCCCACCCGCGCGTTGCTGCGGAATGCTTGTATACAATAGTGTTTTCGGTTTTCCAAAACTTTGATTTTGAGCTAATTTATATTGGTATAAGGTGTGTATCCAATAAGTAAAAGTTACCCATCATTTGCACCTGAAAAAGCTACATAGACGTCAATTCTTAGCAAAACTTAAAATGTCTTAAAACGCATTTTAAGACTTATAGTAGCTGATAAACTAAAACTGCATGTTTGCAACATCGCAAGTGATATACGAAACCACTAAACTGAAATTTTAAAGTAGGATAGGCAACGGTAAAGAGCTTTTAAAACATGTATGCAAGGGAACGCTACAACGCCAACACTTAAATCGTAAAGTGTATTATTAAGAGAACACTGAAACGACTGGTAGAATCAATAGTTTTCACAAAAGAATGTCTTTGATAGAGCAACATTTACCCATTTTCACCCATTGGCAACCCCATATATTTCCACACCCCAGAACTATAAAAGTTACAATGTCGTTAGATTACTAAAGTGAATCCTCTTTCATAAGTACACCACACAAACGATATTTCAAAAATACGAATGACATTACTAAATTTCCAACAACAAAGATTGTTCAACAACTTGTTTAAAGATCCGATAATACACCAACCTAAACATAAACATGAATTGTTTAACTACACACATCTAGTCCTAGGCTCACTTCTAAAAGTTGTTTTTCCCACACCTCCTACCTTAGCTGAATCAGATGATGATGGGATACCTGAGATTATAGAAAAACTAACATGTGTTAACAATCAGCAAACACAAACACTTCGTACAGAACAGTATATACAAACCTAAAGATTCTAAACTTTGATGTCTTTTGGTGTCCCAATCGTTCCATTTGTTTCGACGGTACTATCCAGCACATCATCCAGAGTGAAACCAACAGCTCCAATTTGGTCGAAGTATTGAAATGAAGGTTCTAGAGATTGACTAAGTCAAGATCAGGCTTCGACAACCCCGATCCATCTTTCTTAGGTGCAGACTCAGGGTATATAAAAGAGATTGGTACTGCAGACTATGGCACTCGAGTGGCTCTAATCTTCACTTCCTCTTCTTATAGAAGATTGCGAGGAAACTGCTTTCATTGCCCTTTTTTGTACATCAGCTACCTTTTTGGTAGCTGGTAGTTTAGGTTGGTTTCTTAATTCCTTGGGCAAGGATGAATGTAGACTCTTAGGGTTGCCTTGGTAAGTCTCTGTAATCACCGCAATGTGTAGATCAAAAATGATTTTCTTTGGTTTGGGTTTCTTGGCTTTCTTAAAAAGGCTAGGTTTAGACTTAGATTTTTTAGTCTTTGTCTTATCCTTCTTGCCAAATGTTGCTTCGAGTTAAGAGGTACCTTACACAGAGGTTTTAGACAAAGGCTTATCAGAGGATCCTTTAGCATTCAACTTCATAAATGAAGCGATTGAAGTTTGTGTCCAGAGAGACCATCACATACACTGATCATGCATGTAAGGTGTCAGGTACACCACAGAAGCCACTAGTTTATCAACGTATGGACCTGATCTTATTTGGAAGCTTAAGCATATTTGCCAGTCAAGGTTTTGTTCTTCTAGCAAGTGTTCAATAATCAAGGATATATATCTTGTATACCAAATATTCTGGCCTCTCTTTTTAGGGCTCAGCTTTTCCACAAGATCGTTGAAGATCAATCTGGCGTAGTCAATATTTATGCCCTAGAAGCCTAGTGCGATAAGTTGTTATGTTTCATTCAGCTGATTATGAGATCCATGTTTTAAACCCAAAAATCTAACTATATGTGCTATTGAAACCCTGAAAATCAGTGAGAAGTACATGTTTCTCAACGGTGATGATCTGATAAGAATAAAGGGAGTTGCTTCCACATTATTCAATCATATAGTTCGAAAGTTGCCAAATCTTTCTTCACTATCTAAGTGGATGGTTGTTCATCTTCTTGATCATAGGGTCCATCATACTTTAACCTAGCGACTTCTGTGAAGCCAATTTGGTTTAAGGATAAATCCATTGTACCATTAAGAATAGTGAAGGTCAAAGTTTTGGTTGCTTTATCAGCTCAAGCAGTATACCAGAATTCCCTAAGGTATTCTTGGTAGAAAGATTCATGGTTTTAGGAAAAGCAACAGATATACAACATTTTTTTGTGAATGTGTCAATGGGTTTGTATAAATCATTTGGATGATCAAACCTAGCAATATAATTTTTAGCTTTTATAATACCTTGTTCAAGTTCAAAATCAACATTTGGGGTCGGTTTCATAGTGTTTCTAGAGTTTGAAGATGATGAAGCCATGGTAAAGTTTGAAAGGATTTTAGCTTTGACAAGATTCTAGTATAAAAGGAAACTTTTTTTCCTTTAAAAAAAACCTTTGAAGATTTTGAAAGTTGTGTGTGTTTTGTGAGGGTTTCGGTTTTTATATGGGATAAGAAGTTGAACAGTTTACCCACTTATATGGAATCGTCTATGTGGGTTTCAAAGTTCCTAACTAAATTCTTGCACCTAATCATAACATAAGCATGAATTCAACACTACTAAATCTAGTGTTTGGAATAGTCAAGAACATAAGGGGCATTTGGAACGTCGACTAACACTAACAAAAAATTCAACCTTTCATAAAACTACCTCACATAATTGTAACATCCCGCCTATTCAGACCACAATATTGTCAGCTTTGCCCACAGGCTCATGGCTTTGTTTTTGTAGCCTCATATGAAAACTTCGTGGCAGGTCACCAAAGCCAGTACTACCTCTCACATGAGCACGCTTAACTACTAGTTCCTAAGAACTCCACCCGCATTAGACCATAAAACGCTTTGTGTCATTGTAAGGCGAATTATCTTATGAACCCAGCACCAACATCCCTTAGCCTAATCCATCCTCATCTAACTCTTCATGACTACTATGCCAACTAGTCTACACACACTTTCACATAAGCATATACATTCAATCACTAAATTAACTTAACATAACAAGTCACATAACACATAATATATAAGATCCTCATAACATCATATTACAACCGGTTTACTTACCTTGATTCCAAGCTAAATCCTCATGGCTAGGCATAAGGCCTTCTGCCTTAAAAATGTATTTTCACAGTTTTTGAGTACAGACTATACGCCCTTATGGACCATGGGTGTAAGGGCGTATGGTACACTGGTAGTCTTGGCAGATTTTAGTCGATTTTCCGAAAATCAAATCTTTTAATCCATAAGTCGTTAGAGGTCGAGCCATCCGTCGTTTTGAAGGTAATTGAGTCTAGTTTCATTTAAAAGTATTTCCAAGATCAGAAAGTTTATAGATTTTTTTCGATGGTCAAAAGAGTAACAAAGTATCCGTTAAAGTTGGGTCGTTTCCATGTAAAAAGTTCAAATTTTAATAATTTTAAGTCGTGTCGTTCACGGGGTGTCACAATAATGATGTAAAACAACTCTATAATATTACATATGATTCCTCTTATCATAATCTCATTGTTTTCATGATTTCTTGATAATTGTCAAAAATTATAATTTCATGGATCATCAAAGTTCATTCTTAAATTTACCATAACCCCTCTTATGAACTCATAACATGTTAATCAATCAAAACCCATAATGGGTTTAAGCTTGAACAAGAATTTTGGTGTTAGCAGAGATTCTTACCTTGAAGTACTTTGAATATAACATTAAAATTTTAGCCTTAATACAATTCTAATTCCAATTAAATTCTTGCTTTAATCCTCGATTCTTGCTAGAATTAATGGGATGATTATTAGTAAAAACACACCTTGACACCTCCCTAGATACGTGCAAAATGAGAAGGAAGTGTCTTCTTAAGAAGGTAATGTAAAATGCATGCTAAGTTTCATGATTTAGCAAGGTTAGTCCCTGCTAGTCAATTTACTGTATAAAGTGTCATTTCTCTGTTAAACTATTTTCGTGCAAGATCCTTTTGACTAACAAAAGCTTATAACTATGACATGAGTATACTTTTAAATTATAAAATATATCTGGGATTAATATTATAAAAATAGGAGTGTTACATAACGAGACAATTTTTTCGGCCAAGAAACTTAAGAGCTCATCTTCGACGGATATCAAGCCCACTTCCTTCATGTGGTTTACATCTAAAAGTAAGCAATCATATCTTAGTTGAATTGATTGGTTTTAAAATCCTTTTGTTGCCTCCATGATCCAATATGTAACTCTTCTCTTGTACCTTTATTTTTAATACAATTTGTGTTCAAATAAAAATATATACAGCGACAAGAGACTATGTAGTTATTAAGACTATGTTTATCAACAATCTATCATAACTCAATCTCTCATTAAAATATTATTTTCTTATTCCTCCTCCTATACAACCATTAGATACAACCAACCTCAACTTTTTTACTATTTATCAACGACCCAGCCTAACATATAATATTATTTCTTTTATATTTAATTTAATTACTTTATATGTATATTATTTAAAAGAAGCGGTTTTAATTAAAAATTTGGTTTTATATTTTTATGTTGTAATTGAAACAAAATATGTACTCCATTAAAAGAAACAAACAAAATTATAAATAGATGCATAAATTAAAAATTACAAATAAAAGAGATACAAATGACTTAATTAATTATTATCGCCAAAATTTTTCCATACATGCTCAATCAAGTCATTTTTTAATGCTGAATGAGCTTTTTTGTTGCGTAGTTGTTCACCATTTCTCATAAAACTTGCCAAATCCGCAATTCGTTCAGTAGAGTACTCAGCAACAATATCATCATTTGTATCAAAACATCACTTTCCATACAACATTTCATACAAATTACGCTTCATGTCTTCTTCTTCCGGTGATAAATGATCTCTTGCCAGCAAAGCATTCAGATGCAAAAGATACGACTTTTTAGTTTTTCTTTCTTCTTTTTTGAGCTCCATTTCTTCCCGTTTAAGTTTCTTTCTTCTCTTTTCTTATCTATTTCGAGCCTTATATTCATGACTTTGATTTCACTTTCCCTAGTGTTCCTTATTGCACGCAATTCTTCAACAAATTCGTTATTAGGGGATGAAAAAGATTATGATGCCTTACCATCTCCTTTCTTTTTAGTAGTGTCTCTACCAATAGGTTGTTGAATAGTTGAAATACCACTGTTTGGTGTTTCATGGTTGGAGTGAACAACATAATCTCCTTCTTCACAAGTTCTCAATCTTTTCATACTGCCACTACTTTCTTCATTAAGTTCTTGTAAATGTGTCTTTTCACGATTTATGTTTAACTTCCACTTAGGATTTTTACACATAACTTCGTTAAATACAGTCAAGGCTAAAACTTGCTACCATCTCCCTCGTAAATTTTATGAGCATCAAATTGCACATCTTTCAAACTCATTCCACTCGTTTTTCTGCTATATGTCGTCGTGTAAGAAGCGACCTGCTTGCTTCCATTTTTGCTAAGTCATTTAAAAAGACCTTTCATATGATTTTCATTTTGAGGACTGATGTGTTTCGAAAAGCTTTAAATTTATAAGACTAATTTTACCGATTCCTTATTACTCAAAACACACGGGTAAAAGTATAACCCTCGTTTATAGTAAAGAGTTTTGGTAAGACCGGTCGTTCCACAAGGACTATGGTATGCACTTATATATCAATCAGTTTAATCGAGATGATTTAGCAAACTTATGCAAATGATTTGAAATTCAGATATGGGAAAAATATGATTACTTGGATAGTTCATATAACTCAGTGATTGTATATGATAGTGATCTCAGTAAGTTCAACAAATGAGTAGTTGTTTTCGTCAAAATAACGTCTCATTAGTTAATAGGAATGATTCAAGACTTATGTCTATTGGTCCTTACACGAGTGGTTGACAAGTATAAGTACTAGTTGCAACGTTTCAAACTTGATTGTTTATTTCAATACAAAATCGATCTCTCCTTTAATTGATCAATATACATAGACATATGTTAAAAACCATAAAATACTAGTTGAATCTTTCGACCCATTTCAATTAGTAATTATAATCAAAGAGATAAACAATGGTGAATAGTTTAGAACACAACAAGATCGTGACATAAACAGGAAATCAACAAGACATCATAATCATAACCAAACGCTTTATTATATTAACATATCCAAGCAACCATAAGGAGTTTTAGCTTAACATGGCTTTAATAATCATGCTTACAGTGGTAATATCGTATGAAATGATCGACATACTTTCTGAATTAATGTAATAAAGAAGCTACCGTCACTAGCGATCACCACAATTAATATCAAGATAGTATTACAACGCTTTTAGAACTTTGACTTTATTTCTATCACCCCCAATAATTGGAACGAGGGATTGATTATTATCAGAGTTGTATTGGTTTTTGGGAGGAGTGTTGGTGTATTGGTGTGTTTAAAATGAGGCGAAATGAGGCTCTATTTATAGGCGAAGGGTGACTAGCGAGGCAATGGAATACGCCGCTCTTCAGGAAAAGGTCGGCGGGCTTTGCACTGAATACCGGCGATTATGAAGGTAAACTACAGCGACCTTCAGATATTTTCTTGGGGTCAAAGGGTCATTAATAGAACTTGAAGGTCGGCGGGCTTCAGATATAAGATCGCCACTCTTTACTTGATTTGACTTAGATTGTGTAGGAATATATTCATCCCCGTAACCGGCGCTCTTTTAATATAAACTCAGCGCTCTTTTACTTGGAATAGGCTTTATCATAAGATTAGCTTGAATTTGCATATTTTTCATGTTTATTGAAGATCTTTGCCAAGAGGACTTGAAATGTATTTTCATGCAATTAAGTATCGAAAGTCATTATAAATCATATAGAAACTAACAAATAACGCTATATAATTCGAGCTTCATCATGGACCGATATCTTTTAGGTTTTCAGCTTTGGTCTGATGGGTTGAATCACCACTAACATGACACAATGATGACATCAGTGCTATATCTTCTTTGGTTTCTATTTTGCAATTGTTTGGTACTTATGCTTGGTATTTGAGAATCGTCAAACAAATTTCTAGAAAGACGTTGTGAAGTTTCACAATTTGGTATACTAGGTATTTGATTTAGATTCTGAGAAAACTGCGAGTTTTCTTGAGATTGAGAGTTTATAAGAGTTTGGAAATAATTTGGATAGTTATGATCCATAGGGAATGGATCTAATAAGAAGAATAATTAAAATGAGAAGGATAAGAAGTAATTCTAGCCACACATTTTAATTTGGGAGAGAAAATTTAAATGAAGATGCATCCATTTTTGTAGGTGCATCTAGAATATGTGGTTGTGATAACTTCTCATCCTTCTTATTTTTATTATTATTCTTATTTGAATAGATAAACTAGATATAAGAAGGTTAAGAAACTAGAAATGAAGATTTGAGAAGGTGTATGTAAATATGGCAATATTGGACTAGATTTATATAGAGTTGAAAACTGAAATTAATCGTATAATTATTATTTAAAAAATATATATATAACATACATTATCTATTACCTTATCTATAACATGGGAAATCCATTTTAAATAAATGGAAATATGAATGACTATTGTTTTTGTGACGTGTGGCAAGGTTGGTTGAAATATTTGAGAGTCATTACACAAATTGGTCGGCAAGTTATATTTCTATCTTTTGCACTTCTTTTCATTTAATATTATGTATTTATTGCTTTGTACCTCGAATCGGTTGGATCATTATCATAAATAACATAGCCTAACACCCTTCACCCTACTCCTTTTTTTTTTTTTTTTTTTTTGTTTTTTTTTTTGTTTTTGTTTTTGTTTTTCACACAATCTCACATCTTTTGGTTAGATATATCCGTGTATCCTTTTTTTGAAAGGCAATATATTTTGTATAGATATAATGGCAAGATGCAAAAATTACATGGACACGAACATAAAAAAACCCACGAACTTACACCGATGAACTTAACCTATGACCAACAACTACACTAGTATCAAACACGAAGATTATTAAGTGAATACCCGACATACTAAGATGTAATTCCAACCTATCAAACCCACCAAACACAGTAACACTAATGGCAAACACCCGCTAGAAAGTATGACGCGGGTTGAAAACCGACCATGACTCAAGACGCCACACATGAAACATAACCCGCAATGCAACACACAATCTAACCAAGTGGTGACACTGCCCATGCAACACACAATCTAACCATGTGGTGGCACTGCGAATGGTAAGGGCAGAAGATTAGATAAAATACCTCAAGTTGTGTTAATACCGCTTAATGAAAACCCCATAGTGAAACGAACAATCCTTCAAGAAAACTCTTGCTTCTACTACCCTTTGCTTACAACCAAACTATCACCATCTCCTGGCCTGAATCACATTGACATCACTATCTTCACGACAATACCATCTGACAAACCTACCATTCTCCACAACCTCATGATCTCACGACCTCACCATACCCATAACCTCACCATATCCACGACCCAAACTATGTCACAACCTCACTACCATGACCTGAACTATCTCACAACCTCACTATATCCATAACCCTGGACCATCTCACGGCCTCACCATATCCATCTCAAGGCCCAAACTATCATATATACAACGACCATGAACCCCTTTGATCATTCCTTGACAACAAATGAAGAAAACTGACACCCTCTCTCCTGAACCACGACTACATCACGACCTACATCCAAACATGAAACAAGACTCTTTGAACTACACATGCTACAACAGAACCACAAACCCGACAACCGAACTAAAGCCTAAATTTGTCAGTCAATCTTGAAACTCGATCTGAAACATCGAACCTACAATCAAGATTTGAAAGAAAACTCTACAAATTAACACAATGTCAGATGTTAATCACTATCCTAATCTAGAGCCATGATACAAACAACAAGCATAATGACCCAAAACATAATCACCATAACAAAAACTACCAAACCTGAACCACGATCTGACCCTCAAACCACCAAACTTGTTACTGAAACAATCTCCAAAGACACTCA
The DNA here is from genome assembly GCA_030686995.1 of Artemisia argyi. NCBI lineage: Eukaryota > Viridiplantae > Streptophyta > Magnoliopsida > Asterales > Asteraceae > Artemisia > Artemisia argyi. Next base: position 121,433,849 of record CM060698.1, on the reverse strand, counting down.
CGACAAGAACCACGGTTTTAACCGTAAAACAACACCCACGGCCCAAACAAGAAACCCTGTACACATCATCAGAAAAGAAACTCACCTCGAAGCACTTACCGAAAAGGCGAAAACCAACCCTATATTCAAAGTCTGTCAAATTCTCTGAAGAAATAGGTAAGAGAAAGAAACACGAAGATGAACGCGAGAAGGAAGCCTCCGGACCGCCAGCCTAATCCGGTGGCTAAAGAAGAAGGTAAGGTATATATCCATGTATCCTATATGCGCATTTAGCACACTTTACATCTTTAGCCTTTGTGGTGTTTGCTTTTGGGAAACTCTAATGTGTAAAATTATTTTCTCTTGATGTGTAATTTTTAATAAGATTATTTATAGCTTGTTTTATTGCTATAAACATTTACACTATCGAGCTATCATCTCACCTAGAGATAGCTAATACTCCATCTGTCTCAAAATTACATGAAGTTTTAGAAGAAAAAAAAAACCACTACACTCTTCAATCAATCAAATATTATCCTCACCCGCTAAATTGTCTTTTGATTGGTTCAGACAAGAATGAGACTATTATTTTGGAATATCTGAAAATAGAAATGGGGAATATAATTTTGAGACGAAAAAAGTATCATAAAATTTAGTTTTTGGTAAATAATACCAATTTTAGATTAAAAAAAAAAAAAAAAAAAAAAAAAAAGTTAGTATACTTATTAATAACCGATGTGTCATGGATAAATCTATATCTAATAAAAGATTCAGCCCTATTCTTAATGTGGAGTCTTAAAGCTTTAACTCCTCTATCAAAATTGTTTAGGAGAATGTGCTGAATATGAGTAGGTTTTTTTTTATTTTTTCAACCAATTCAATGCAACCATAAAGCTGAATATCAATTGTTGCTGAATATGAAATGTTGCTACAGTTTTTTTTCCACCAAATCTTCACATCTTATTAGTTGCCTACAATAATTACATTAACAAGTTTTTAAATGCGATTTTTGAGTTGGATTTTTGAAGATTGCAAATAACAAACTATCACCATCATTACCACCATCATTTTTTCTGAACGATTCTTCACCACCATCATTTTTTCTGAACGATTCTCATATGAAAATGATATCGGTTTTTTTGAGTTGAATACATAACCCATCATTGATTATTTGAAACTTAGCTTCGTAAAATATCGAATCTCAAAAACAAAATACCTAAACTCAAACCAAATCACCAAAACACACGAACCCAAGACAAAGTCCAACAACAACACAAAACCTATATCTAGGCGCTACCAAGAACCCTCAACTTCACCCCCAACACTCAAACAAGATTCAAAACTGAAAAGAAATAAACGAAAATATCATATTGTTCAACTTTGTTGCAAATCTTTAAAGATTCTTATGTTTGAACATGCCTATCATTGATCTTGATACAACAAAACAAAACAAAACACAACATGCCAAACCTTACCAGAGAACCTTTTAAAGGATCTTGAAGCCAAATATGTCGACTAACAAACTGAGCAGAAACATCAGACAGGTGAGTGGGTTGATTTATTTAAGTGTGTGTTCATTTTTTGATGATGATATGATGGGAGATGAGACAAATGTATTTTGATAAGATGAAGGAGATGAGTCATTTAATGGAAAATTAGGTGGGAGGCGGATAAACCAAAGTATGTGTGAGAGATTAGGTCATATAAGATCCGAAGGATTAGGGTAACTATTTAATATCGGGTTTATCATTTTGGTTGGATTGTACATTGGACCGGGTATATCATTCATATTGGACTGGGCTGAAATGAATTGTATTGATTTTGGGCTTGAATATTTTTAAGACCTGGGTTACTATCATACGAATTGAGTTGGACAACAATGCTTAGATAAAATTGTGTGATTTAGCCAAATGTTTTTATAATTATTTGGTATAAAGAGTGGTATTTTACACATACAAGTTTTCACAGGTTGGTTAATTTTTACACGGCTAGACTACGCGGATTATTATTTATTGCCAACTTTTTGCTAAACCTTATTTTGATAGAGCCGTATGCGTTTAAGGTTCATTTAACTCAACTTATTTTATAACTATTTAGCTAAACGGTATGTAATACGTCTCAATTAGATGCATCATCTTACTTACACTTAAACAATTTACACAAATATTACGCAATGAACAATTAAATACAGTCCGCGTGCATCGCTTCGTTCTATTTAAAGTTTACCTCCTTGAAAGTAGAATTCGGTATGACAGTGATTTAATCCGTAAAGTCATTCATTTGTTTGCTATGGCTTATACTTTATACGACGATCTTTGAGCTCGTGAACTCGATGACGATCGTGTGAAAATTGTACATTACTCCAAGATATTGGTGAAACCATGCATGATCGTTTAGTTAATTAGTACCATCAATCGACCATTTAAGCTAAAATTTGACTAAATTTCTTAAATGACTTTCAAACCTAAAACAAACATGGAGTATACAGTCTATGATGTGAATAACTATTAGCACTCTTAATAACCGCTATGTTTTTGGTGACATATTTTTATCTGTAAAGAAGAATAAACGAAATCTTTTTCTTTTATAAGCAACGCTATAGCCTTCTAAAAATATTTCTACCCCCTCGTGTCTTAAATTTATAGGTTAAAGAAGTTTGCTCACCTTTAACACATTCCAATCGAGTTATGCGTCTCCAACTAAAAAGATTTTTAAGCATAAAAATTAAAAAGATATATCATTTCTCTTTGCGGATTTGCCATATACGGAGTAATAACAAATATTTACCACCAAAACCAAAAATCCATTACGGAGTATTATTTTTTGTTATTACAAAGCACGATTACTGAACAAACTATGAAATTACAATCATAGCATCCATCGTACTATAAAACAACCACAAAGTAATTAAGCGACATTCTATTAGGCATATGTTAATTATATACTCCGTATCAAAACATGCTAGTTTAAGCAGCAGCCTTTGTTGCTTTAATATCTTCACCAGATGTTCCATGCTCCATAATATCAATAACCTTAGACTGCTTCTTTTCTTGAGCCATCTTTGGAACCTTGATCTTCAAAACCCCGTCTTCAAGGTGCGCTGTTATATTCTCCAAATCCGAATTCGCAGGTAACTTAAATTGTCTCCAAAACTTACCACTTGTTCTTTCGGCCCTGTGCCATTTGTCTCCGTCTGCTTCTTCTTCGGCCTTTTTCTCTCCACTCACTTTCAAAACCCTATTCTCTTCAACTTCTATTTTTATGTCTTCTCTCTTCATCCCGGGGACATCTAAAGATATTACGTGATGCATGGATGTCTCCTTCCAATCTGCACGTGCCAAGTTTAGTGTTTCGAGGTTTTTAGCGAGATTGAATGGGTTTTGTTCGAGGATCTTGAATGGGTCTTCGGATGGGATCATCATGTCCCATAGAGGTCTGTTGTTGTATGGGATTAAAGCCTCGGTTTTTGCGGGTAACATGATCAACATCCATGCCACTGTCGTTGTTAATAATAGCATGATCAAATGTTGCTTTGACAATGCCATTTTCGGTAGATTTAAAATGTAAGTTTTGAATCAGAAAGTATTGAACAATTAAGATAATGTGTTATGTAGGAAATGGTGCAAGTGTTTAAATTCGATCTGTGGTTTAGCGTTGGAATGGTTGGGCTTTATATATACGCCTTGTGGGTAGAGGTTATGAAGAGAGGAATTATCTATGAGTTTCAAGAAATTGCTAGAAACCGAGAGCAGTCTCGAAGTTTCAAGAAAAGATCAAAAGAAACGTACATTTTACTTGTATGGTGACGTCAAGTTATGACTACATAGCCATACAAATGATGCCACTTCACCACAAAACACATCATCTTTCTCATATATGAATTTTTGCTTATCAAAACTTACCCATATCTTACTTTGTTTCATAAGAAAGGTATCTAACTGTATACCCACTCGTTTTAAAATATATGTCTTATATTTGTTGTTTTAGAATTAGTGTTTATTTTCCATTTTAACTAATTAAAATTTTAAAATGCTTTTAGCTGGTGAGAATAAAACTTGTTTAATTAATATTGTAAACTCATTTTTCTTAATTGTAAAAAATAAAAATTGACATTTAATTTGAAACGGAAAGGGTATTATATAATAGACAATAAAAAGTTTACATGCTTGTCATTGTTTTTATAGCGGCGATCGCACGTTGTTGCGAGTTTGTAAAAAATCTTAGAATTTTTCGTTTTCTTTTTTTATTTCCGTATGTATTACAACTTTGATTTTGTTATATTTTTTGTGGGAGATCAGTTGACTATTTTCAAGAATAAGTTGCTTTGAATTAAAAGATATGTTAATCTAATTAATAGCCTTTTAAAAAAAAATTCTATACAAATTTGGCTTGTTGGGCAATAATAAATCATTGCCCCATATCCAGTATCCATTCCATTCATTTAGCTAACCGGAAATTAGTGTGTCAAAGCGAAGAATGGAACCTAGGCCACTTACAAAAATTCTAAACTTTAACGTCATACTAGCAACACTTAGTGATTGTGCTTTGTTGTTTAACGTATATATAATGAAAAACAAATTGTTAATTGCCACATTAAAAACGATGAGGTTCGTTTCACTTTATATATTTATAAATAAATAGTAATTTGTTGGTGTTAATATTAACTATCAAAAGCCCGCCCAACAAGAAAAATCTGACAAGCCTAATAGCAAATCAATATGGCATGTTAAACAAATAGTCCAAAATAAATAGTCGCTCACAAATAGTCCAACAATATGGCATCCTTTATAATCCAACAAATAGTCGCCCACAAAGTGTTTAGAAGCCTGTTAGACTAGGATGACACATCTGGGTAATGGGTATAGGTATATTGTCATGATTTTTTTCTTGCCCGTCAATCCGTCATCCACCCGTCACCTATATTTGGGTACAGTTTTTTGCTCATGTCCATGCCTGCGAGCATACCCGTGACTCTATGAGTTTGTGAAACGTAACATTTACATACTTGCTTCCGAATATTTTGAAAATAAAACATGATTAGAAGGTGCTTAAGTTATGACATTGTTGATAAATATGAACGCAATTAGTCAACTATCCACTAATTATATATTATTAATAGCATTAATACATATAAAAAGAAAAATACTACTTTTGTAACTCATGAATTCTTGTCTAAGACAAGTGGTTACCTATGCATTAAATTAATCACAAAACCAACTATGAACGAACTTGGTTTGAAATTGAGACATTAACTATATATTTGATATTTTGATGATTCATATTCTTCTTATAGTCATGCAACTCAAAACGGACGATTAGTAAGCTATGTTTTTAATAGGTTTAGGTGACTATTAAATATATCTATTAATAACTTCACATATATTTAAGTAATATAATAAATGTAAGTTTGAGGGGGAAAAAAATGAAAGAAAAAAAAAGTTCACGAGTATTTTGAAAGGTATACTCGTGGGTATTTTAAAATGGGTGTGACGGGTTTACCCACGACGGATATACACTACCTGCCACCCGCCAACGACCCGCTGGTGGGTTCATTTTTTCACCCACGACCCGCCCATTTCCATCCCTATGTTAAACAAGTACATGTATTAATTAAGTACTCCGCCTGTCTACACCAAACTAATTTAGCTTGTTTCAAAATAAATCTAAATCTAAATCTAAATCTAAATTTTATGTCTTTAACCGATCAAAACATTTCTATGCTTGAAAGGGCATATTTGATTGTTAACAATAATTTTTTGTGTTTTCTGAAACTGTGTATTATTACTAAAGTGAAGACTTATGATGAAATGAAAAGATGTGAAACTTTGATTACTTTCCACTAACTTATTGTTTTAACAAAATAAAAAATAACAATATACTCACAGAAAAACCAATATAGCACTTCTGAAAAGCTTGATTTCATCACATGACAAAATTGACCCATGTCAATGGCCAATAAAGTCAAATTAGGCTCTTATTATGTCAAATATAGCTTTTCAATATCCTCAGTTGAGATATGAAAAAAAAATAACAAATGCTTCCATTGTACCTAAATCACATGTGATTGACTAAATAAACGGCATATACACTTTGATGTATATATGATACTAGTAGAAATGTTAACAAATATCTAAATAGCAGGTAGTCTTTTATTCCAAAAACATGCTTATCAAACCGTAAAGACACAAATTCCTAGTTCTAAAGCCAATTGTTTGATAAACTTCTTTTCATATTCTCCATCATCACCATTGAACTTGTTAGCTAAATCACTTATCTTTTATATGTGCAAGCTGATCTTGTTTAGTTATTGGTTGACCTGTATAAAAAAAATATAGAAATATTTTTGAGTATTCTTGTGTGTCTCACTATATATATTAACAATCATGAGTAACAAATCTGTAACTAAATCACTTTAAATCATAAAATCCACAATATACACTATATAAATCAACCTAAATTGCATGATTTTGCTTCTTAAATTCATTAATTTGATGACGTTTGTGAGATTTGAAATTGGGGAAAATGTTAGGGCTTTGTTTTGTGTGTGTATGTGGGGGGGGGGGGGGGGGGGGTTGAAGGAGTGTTATAACTATGTGTGTTTGTTATGTGTGGCAGGTTGCTAGCAGTGGCAGACCCAGGAGCATGAGTCATCAGGTTCATTTTACGAAGAGAATCAAAAATCGTAACCCAATAATTAAGGATTAAGTTTGTTTTATAAAAATTGGTATAATTCACACAATTTTACAATACGCAAAAAAATTCCATGAGACCCCCTTTCTTCTTGTTTCCAAGAGAAGAAGAGAAAATCTCATGAACATTTTTTTTAGATAGAAAATCGAATAAGAAAAACCATTTCTTTTGTCTACGTTTATTCTTGCTTTATATTCTATATTATTCTAATTTAAGAAAAACGAAAATATTCAAAACCCAAATAATCAGGCAGTAGTACCTTGGTTGAATTTTCACATTATGCACCACCAAGAAAATTCCATAGTTGGGTCACATGGAACAATAATATTGCCCCTCCATTGTTAATCAATTAAATTTATTTAATGTTTAATCAAAAATCTTATTTAATCTAAACCTTTGGATCAAAATAGATTTTACAATGTAGATGTGTTTATTTTTGAATAATTTGTGATCTATAATGAATTTTCCTCTCCCCCACCTCTTCTTTTTCATATCTTAATGAAATTGGAGAATGCACATTCTTTTAAATTTCCTCTCTTTTTTTTTTTTTTTTTTTTTTTCAAATTAAACTCAAGAAAGCGGTGTATGATTTTGTATGATCTTTATTCAAATGATTATGAAGTAAAGTAGTAAAAAAAATTAAGAGAAAGAATGAAGAACCTAATAATTTAGTCGGGAAAAAAAGTTACCATTGTATAACACAAGTGAAAAGAATGCTTTTAATATTTAGAGATTTAGAGCATTATATAAGCTTTGAAACTTGTAAAGTTTTAAATCAAACTACCAAACATAAAGATCAAAAAATTTTCCTTTTAAATTTATCTCCTTGACCTAGTGACATGTGAGATTTTGAGTTGTGTGCTAATAAAACGGTTGTGGGTTTAAATCTCAGCACATGTAAGAGATATATATTATGAGATCATGTAAAAGTGTGAAAACATTATTATTCTGAAAAAGAGTTTAAGTTAAACACCTTTTACTTATTGTATATAAGTTAACGCCTTCATACCATAAAAGAAATGCTAGTATCTACGATTTCGCAAGTCTATTATAAATGCATCATTTTTGGAAATTATCATAAACATATAGATGTCAAGAGGAGCCAATGCGGTGGTGGGGAAGTTTGAATTCGATGGTTAAGACGATTTTTTGTTTATTTGTTTTGTTGTTCTGCGTTTTGTAGTCTTTATAAATGATCATATATACATTCACGTAACAAATTTTGATGTTTTTAAGGATTTAATTTTTTTATATATATAATATATAAGATCGATAAGGAAGTAAATTGACAAATCCTTAGTGGGATGAGGTGGTAAGATTGATAGAAATTAATCAAAGGAACATAAGTTCTTAGCCTTAAATTTTATAATTTACAATTTAAGTTTGGTTATAATTATAAACTTCATTTCCCTTTTTGGCTTTTTAAAATTTATTTAACTTAAATTATTTTTTTCTTAATTCTATATAAATTTTGCCATCACTAATTATATGTTTGATTTAATGTTATAAAACACTTTCCATAAGTGTATTGTATGCTTTTTATTTTAATGATTTTGATGTTATACAATAGTTTTAGTTTATACATTGCCTACAATATTACTTTTTATAAATATGAATACTATGTTACTTAATGAGGATCCTAAAATTTATAATTTATACTGGTTATATTGATTTGATGACGCGGTGATGCAGAATGACTAGACAATAATAATTTTAAATTAAACGTTGTGTTTTTTTAGTTTTATTTTTAAAAGAAGAGTAAAGAAGCGAGAAGAAAATAAAATAAATTTATGTTCTCTAGTGTTTCTAAAAGAGAAGAGAAAAGAAGATGAGCGTAAATTTGGGCAAAATGTTTGTCCAAAACTTTCTTTCCAAAAGTGAGCTGATTAAAAAAAATAATAATAAAAAATAAAAAAGGTTGTATCCAAAAGGTTTTTAAAAAATAGAATTAATTATATGACTTAATATAAATAATTAACGCTTAATTAGCTAATTTTATTAAATGTCTTTTTATAACTCCCGCTTATATCAATTAATAATTGCGTTAGTACATAACACAAATATCCGCGGTATGTATGATATTGGTTTTTAACTTCATTCTATAAATGGATTATTTTTTGGTTCTAACTTAGATATGAGCATAGTTGTTATAACAAAGATTAAAATCTTACTAATTATATTTATTAAATAAAATTTTTAATATGTGTATTGTATTAGACTGATCTCAGCAGTAGCCGTGAGCCATCGTGAGTCACCAAACACACGCGTGAGTATTGCTGAGGAAGAAGACAATGGCGCGTGAGGCGGCTCACACCAAGTAACGAAAGGTGAAGTGCTCACCGAACATGAATTTGGGCAAAGTGGATCCCCTTTAGTGTTTTTATTATTAATTATTTGGCTTGTAACTGTGTGTGGAGTATTCTGTGGTATATTTGTATAAAAGTGAATATTTTAATAAAAGATAATAGAGCGGTGACCAACATAAATTAAAAGTGGGAGGGAGTGAAAATGAAAAGGAGTAAAAAGAGAGAAGAAAACTGACGTGTTGATGAGATAAAAGGTGAAATGATGTGGTCATTAGGATGAGTCTTAGAGCACTGGGTGCAGATGAATTTGGGCACCTCGCCGTCCGATGTGGCATGGGCAACGGCGAGCCGTTGCTCGCCGCCACACCATCATAGCCTCGCCGTTCTTCGCCGATGGTCACCTCCCCGTGGCCACGGCGAAGGTAAGATTCTGACAATTTGCAGCTTTTGAGTTGTAAACGTTGTGTAACGTTTTAAAATATAACGTTCGTCCCTTTTTTTTCTAACTCCTAAAACCATATATACTATCCCTATATATATTTACATATTTCACATATATTTCATTCCCAAAAACCCAAAATATTTCATTCTAAAAAACCTAACTCATTTCATTCCAAAGCAAAAACAATGAGTGAATCATCTTATTCCGACATTAGTGACTTTGAAGAGCTACATGAGCTAGAGTTGATTATACAAGAGTTCGAAAATGAGCAAGAGTTGCAAAATCAAGAAGCCGGTCCTTCAAATCGCCTTACATACATTCGGCGTGAACGTGATGTTGCTGAAGCACGTCTACAGGCCGACTATTTTGGTGATGTGCCAAATTATACTGAAGATACACTTCGACGTCGTTACCGTATGAGCCGTAAACTATTCTTAGAAATAGTCGAAGGTATTGAAACATATATTGACACTCATGATCCTCTTCCTGCTCATTTTGATTTCTTTAGACAACGAACCAATGCTGCGGGTGTAATGAGTTTTAGTGTGATTATGAAATGCACATGTGCCCTACGCCAATTGGCGTACGGGTTAGCACCTGATTCATTAGATGAGTATTTACAAATAGGTGAACATTGTGCACGTGATTGTCTTGATTTTTTTACTATGTGCATAATCCATTTGTTTAGGAAGGAGTTTTTAAGAAAACCAACTGAGGACGACGTTCGTAACTTATACGACGCACATAGCCAGGTTCATAAGATTCCGGGAATGTTGGGAAGCATCGATTGTATGCACTGGGAATGGAAGAATTGCCCAAAAGAATGGCAAGGGCAATTTCACAGAGGTGATAAAAAATATCCAACTATAATGCTTGAAGCTGTTGCGTCTTATGATTTGTGGATTTGGCATGCGTTTTTTGGTGTAGCAGGTGCGAATAACGATCTGACCGTTTTATATAATTCTCCTTTATTCGACGACCTGATTGACGATATTGGCCCTCAAGTTCCGTTTGAAGTACACGGACGTACATTTAAAAATGGCTATTATCTAGCAGATGGAATTTACCCGCAGTGGGCATCGTTTGTCAAGTCCTTTACTGTTGCAAGCAACCCAAAACACGCCGCATGGAAAGCGAAACAAGAAAGTGCGTGAAAAGATATCGAATGAGCTTTTGGTGTCGTACAAGGACGTTGGCATATTATTGTCCAACCGGCGCGTGCATATACTGTGGGCAAGTTACGGAGAATCATGTACTCGTGCATCATAATGCATAACATGATTTTGAAAGATCAACATTTTCAAATAGCCGACGCTGCCGAATTGTATATTCCGCCGACACCAAATATACAACAGTCATGGGTCGAACGTTGCGCAACGCAAAGAAGAAAAACCAAAGAACTACATGATAAACGCACACACTCAAGGCTTCAACTATGTCTCATCGAGCATGTTTGGCAACAACAACAATGGGAAGAATTTCAACGAAATAATAATAATTAGGTTCGATTTTTAGTGTCGTATGTGTTGTATTTTTTTCCCGTATCGTATTTTTTTTTCCGTATTGTAACTTTTTAATTTGATAAAATAAAATTAGTATGTTTTTTTTTTTTTTTTTAGTGTTTGTGAAATAATTTAATTTATTTAAAGAAATGAATAAAAAAATAAGTGTGTAAGAGGTGGGGCCCGAATGAGGAAGTTGAAGTTTGTTGTTTGGTGAGGGGAGGTTTGTTGTTGTTAGTTGAAGTTGAGGTGTTTTGGTGATGTGGCATGGTGGGACCCAAATGGGGAGGCAATGCCTTGCCTTTGCACCCAGTGCTCTTAACGACATGCATGTCACACCTCACTTTTTGTTTCTTTCCTTCTTTAAACACGGACTCATTTGTCTCTTGCACAACCATATGCAAAAATGAATATACATATTGATTGTTATAGCATATTTCTAGCTTTTAAAATAATCTTTTTCCATTAAATTTTTGGTATGAAAGAAACCTCAGGCGTACTACATCACAAACTATCTTGCAAGACTCATAGAACCTTGTAAATCATAGCCTTTCACCTTAGTGTATTATACCGCTAAGGGGGACGGGATGGTCCCAATGAGTTTTTACTAACAAAATTTAAACTCGAGACCTTTTATTTAAACTCTCAAGCCTTTACCACTAGGTTGGCCTCTTGAGGTTAAGTTACTATATTGTATACGCTTATTGCATGACCATGAACTTTTTAATATCCAAATATCGGCTAATTTATTAATTTTGTTGCGTAAAATTACTCTCCAATTCTCCAAACAAGTCTTATACATTTCTCGTACATGTCTTCATATATCATGCATTTTCCTTATAAGTTATAACGTAATTATGAATTCATCTAGCTTTTCATGTTTCTCTATGCATTCATTTCATGTTATAGTATTATGGAATCGCTAACCACAACTTTCATGTTTCTCTAATTAATTAAATAGGATAAAAAGAATACAAAGTGTGATGGCAAGATGTGAAAACATGTGAAGGGTGTGTGTCATGTATGTGTCATGTGTGCAGAAGAGAAGGAACGTTTGTTTTGTCATGTGTGTAAAGTAGTAAAAAAAAATCTTATATTTTGTTTGTCATATTGCTGTTTTGCACCATAAGTTAAAATTTGTGGATCACAAAATTCTTATTACTATTAATATATATAATATACAATTGTGAACCAACTTGTAATATTCATAAGGTTTTTAAACTTTTTATATATAAAAATTAAATAAGGTAAAGTGGTTAACAAATGTAAAGCATGACCTAATTTTGAAATATTATTTCTTTCTTTTAAAATGATTAATTATTATGTTTTTTGATACAAATTTTTATTAACAAAAGTACTTTTACATATATCATATACATGTCTCCTTTTAATTCATTTTAGCATACGTACGACGAAGACTCGTAATAGTATTTTAGAATAAACATTACTTCAAAAAAAGAAATTCTATATATTTTTAACATAAGAATTTTATAGTCAAGTCTAAAACTTTTACAAGTATGCTAATCTTAAATTCGAATTTATGAATATAGGCGTAAAGCCGTAAACTTCTCAATTCCCATTATTTTTTGTAAATTTATAAGTTTAGCAATGTACTTTAAACTTTAAAAGAAAACAACTATTATTATTATCATTATTATTATTATTATTATTATTAAATTGATTGTAATACTAAAAACTCATTGTATGCACGAGATAAAATAAATTATAAATCAGGTTACCAGATATGTAAAAATATACATGAGGCCTTGACTTCAATGTCTTAACTAAAACCATTTTTGTAATGTTGTTATAAAATTAAATTTTATATTAAAATCCCGTGTATAAGCGTCATGAATACTCATTAAGTTTGACTTACGTCAAAATTCTGTGCGTGTAGAGAACTCCAAAACCGTTATTGGATTAAGAAAACTATATATATTTAAATGCATTTAATTATGTTTATTAAACACAAACTTTTTTCTATATCAGAAAATGCATTTAATTCTTATTAAATGCATTTAATTAAAAGAATATTCAATACATATGTAATTTGAAATTTATTAGGGATGTATAAATAAAATTTCCTTTATTAATTAAATCATATTAAATTAAATTCTTAAACGATATTTGTTCTATTTTTGTTTTTATCATAAAATTTGGATTATGATGATTAGGGTGACATCCATTTTTGTAATGTTGTTATCAAATTAAATTTTATATTAAAATCCCGTGTATGAGCGTCACGAATACTCATTAAGTTTGACTTACGTCAAAATTCTGTGCCTGTAGAGAACTCCAAAACCGTTATTGGATTAAGAAAACTATATATATTTAAATGCATTTAATTATGTTTATTAAACATAAACTTTTTTCTATATCAGAAAACTAGTTATAATACCCGCACACGCGCGGGTTTTTTTTAATTTTTTGAATCATATATTTTTATTTATTAAAAAATAAATAATTTAATCTTTGTTTTGTTTGATTTATGAGGCTTAATTATAGTTTTTTATTATTAAAGATAATTATTTAAAAATTTTAATTTATTAATTACATCTTATCTATATTTTTTATATTTATCTTCTACTTGTGTTAATTGCATCTTATCTATATTTTTTTTACTTATCTTCTACTTGTGTTATGGATAAATATAAAATGTTACCTAATAAGAAAATATTTTTTTTTAAATAAAATTATTATTAAATAAGGTATGAATGCATTTTTTTGAAATGGAAAATTCCCAATAAGGATTTTGTTTTATTATATAAAAGATGCATTTAATTCTTATTAAATGCATTTAATTAAAAGAATATTCAATACATATGTAATTTGAAATTTATTAGGGATGTATAAATAAAATTTCCTTTATTAATTAAATCATATTTAATTAAATTCTTAAACGATATTTGTTCTATTTTTGTTTTTATCATAAAATTTGGATTATGATGATTAGGGTGACATCCATATAGATTTATTCAGAGCTGGCACTTGGCAGCAGCCTCTGTGCCTCTGCTCAGTTTTCGACATCTTCCAATCAATAAAAACATACTCAGATCCGACACAAGATTCTTGCTCTCTTTTTCAACTCATACAAAACACAACACTTGGTATGTGCTCCTTCTATTTGTCTTTCTTCTTGGCTGCCTACACTTTTACTATCAAATGTTTGCATACCAATACTGAATGTAATATATACGATCACATAAAAAAGTACGGGTTTATACTTTAGAGCCATGTTAAATTATTATAGTATGTCTTTGATATTGCTTAAGTTTGTACGTGTTGATTAACTGTAGTACGTTTACTTTAGGATGCTTAAGTTTTACATGTTTTTTGCATCAAAAGTTGTGCTATGTCTACCCCTTAGTTTTCTGTTTACGATTTCAATAGAAACTTCATGTTAAAACATGTTATATTGCTCTAATGATATAAGCTGTATACTTGTTGTGGTTTTGGACGTCACTATTTTGGTATGCATGTGTATTTATTTATTTATTTCTTATTATTATTTTTTTTAACCAATGGTCTGGCGCACTTGCCCTATTGTAAGGATGTGAAAATCGACTGGTAAGGTGTCTTGTTAAGGATTGTATTATCTAAAGTTTAAGGTGTTTTGATTTTTAGGATTTGCAGAGGAATGAAGAATATGGAATCTGAGTGTATCTTTCATGTTGAGAGTGAAAATGAGGATGAAGATAAGAATTTTGGAGATACAAACGAAGATAAGGATTTTTATGGAGATGAAGAGGAAGATGATTTGGAGAATTGCAATTCTTCAGACCATGAAGATGATGACAAACAATATTCTTTGGACCCATCATGGCCACAAAGTTACAGGTATACCCCTTCTCTATAGGTCTGTGCTTTTGAAATTCATTTTAGAGGTGTAATCGAGTCAAGCAAACTTAATACGACTAGAAAAAATCAAAATTGACTCGATTCAGATTCAAGGCGAGTTGAAACTTTTGACATTTCAAAATCTCGTGTTTAAAGTTTGTGAGCCTAGCTTATCAAGTTTGTTTTGCTTTTGCTTTTGTGTATTTATAATATAGATTAAATAAGAACTAAAAAATTGGTAAGAAGTGAAATAACTAATCAAAAGTTATATTTGAATCATACTGGTCAACAGATTGTCACTTACGACTACAAAATTTGTGAATTTTCAACCTCTGTAAGAGAAGATTTTAGGCTCTTATTGGAAGTTAGGAGTCCTCCCCTGCTTTAATATATTTTCAGATATAATTAATTCATTGAGTTGGTAAAGCTGAACTCAAACGTATTAACTAATCATGGAATTCAGTACATGTGAAATAAATCATCACAGTCGAGTCTAGGCAAGTTCAGAAGTATCAACAAAATCCGAAAAAAATTGGTGTAGTTGATAAAATCCCAACAATTATTTTAGTTTGCTCATCATAGTTAGTGGATATTATAATCTGTTTATCTTATGGTCAGACAAATTTGTATCTTAATTAATCTAATGGTTTGATTTTCAAAAATATAATTTAAAAGAGTCCTTTTGTTTTAACTATTTAGAAAATAGTTATATGTCATTTCTTATATAGCTAATCTCAATTACTATACTTTATTGGTGTCATTATTTAGGAAGTCGATGGATCTTTATAGTGGTGTGGCATCTCCAAGTCTGAATTTACTTGGGTCATCTAGTGTGTCATCATTTGGAGGTTCATTCATTTCGTCGCCCCCTAAAAGGAGACACACTTCCAAGATAATAACTAATTTGAGCAACCCTCTCTTGCCATCCGTAGCAGACAAGCAGCAACCACAAGAGCGTTATAGCTCTGATCATTCACTTCATCGTCAAATATTGACATCTTCTGCCAAAAAGTTATCTCAATATCAGAAAACTCAAAATAGACAGAGTTCATTTGGTCAATCTGTGGTTAATGGTATGTCTATAACTTTCTCGATTTTTTTTTACAGAAAGTTCACTGATCCTGATTACCTGTTACATGACATTTTCACTAACCAAAATTCTTCTGATCAATTATGGCTGCTTGTAGGTGTGAATCTTCTTTGCGGTGTAGCACTTCTTTCTATTCCTTATGCTGTGAAAGAAGGAGGATGGGTTGGGCTGTCTATATTGTTTATACTTTGTGTTCTTTCATTCTACACCGGTATACTTCTACGGTCCTGCTTGGATAGTCAACCTGGTCTTAAGACTTACCCAGATATTGGTGAGGCTGCATTTGGCATAGCCGGACGTCTAATCATCTCTGTAAGTTTAATTAAAGACGAACTCTGTCAAGTTATTTGTCATAGTAATCTTGTGTGTTCTTTTTTTTTTTTTTTTTTTCGTAATTCCCTTGACAAATTTATCTTTTTTACTAGCTTAACAAAATAACTTATTTTGTAAGCTCGTCTAGAGAACTATTACTGTTAAATACTCAATTCACATCTGAAGGAAGTCTAGAGATACAACAAATTACTTTCTTTTCTTTCCTTAGTTTTTCTACTTGCCTTTGCATAATGAATGGTTGCTGATTAGATCATTTTTTTCTCTTGATTTTGCAGATAGTTTTGTACGTGGAGTTATATGTAAGTATACCTGGCACAACTGATGCAGTGGTTATATTTGTTGTTTTACATGTGTTTGTCACTTGGTCTTTACATTGGTTTTAATTCGATCACCCACATCTTACCTTTGCAGGCATCATGCGTTGAATTTATAATCTTGGAGAGTGATAACCTAACTTCTTTGTTTCCGAAAGCACATTTATTTCTTGGAGGATATGAACTAAGTTCAAATTATTTGTTTGCAATTCTTATCACTCTTACTGTGCTTCCTACTGTTTGGCTTCGTGACTTGAGTGTTCTCAGTTACATATCGGGTTAGTGCCAATTGTAATGGAATATCTTTATAAATTGCTTTCCTTTAATGTCTAACTTTGTTATGCTTTTGTGTCCAGCTGGTGGAGTTTTTGTGACGATTCTTTTGGTAATCTGCTTGTTCTGGGTTGGTTTGGTGGATGATATTGGCTTTCAGACTGAAAGCACAAAGACGTTGAACCTTTCCACTCTGCCTGTATCTATTGGGCTTTATGGTTACTGTTATGCAGGGCATGCTGTTCTTCCTAACATCTATGTGTCAATGGAAAAACGAAGTCAATATCCTCTAGTCCTCTTAGCCAGGTAAGACTTTTGCACTAATTTTCTGCTCTAGCACTCGTCCATTATTACATATGTCACAATAGTAGCAGAAACTTAATAGTCATAGCGTTATCATTTTATAGATGAAGAGCATTTATGTAACTTGCGTAGTTCTATGTTTTTGAACATCATCTTTTTTTCATGAAGCTTTGGAATAGTTACTTTTCTCTACGCTGGAGTAGCAGTATTGGGATACCTGATGTTTTGGGGACTCGACAGAATCACAGTTTACTCTCAACCTGCCTGCAAATTTGTTTGCCTCCAAAATTGCTGTCTGGGCCACGGTACGTTTACTAAATAAATGCTAGCTTAACTTGTAAAACATTATGATTAGCATCCTGCAAGCATCCTTTACACCGTGGACTTTAACAGAGTCTATCCACAATTAAGTTCCGTTAATTTTCTTTGTACTCATTCATATTGATTATTTGAATTTTCTTTTGTAGGTAATCAGCCCGCTTACCAAATATCCTTTAAATTTTTCTTGAAGCCATGATCACTGTTAATTAAAACCCTTACTAGGTTTTTGTATATTACGAGTATATGTTTTTTTTAATGCTGCACCAATCTCAAGTAAATATAAGGAACAATAGTATTCTCTTAACAAGAATCACATATGCTTTAACCATATCCCCCGTGGCTAAGAGTTTGGAGGAGCTGATACCATCAAACTGTCAAAAGTCTCACATTTACTCAATTCTCATTAGAACGGCTTTGGTGATCTCTACTTTACTTGTGGCACTCTCTGTTCCCTTCTTTGGTAAGCTCTCGCGTATTCACATAGTTGGCTAAATAAAATGCATGCTAAGTTAGTACATATTATTCTGTAAATGGATCATGAATGTTGCATTATGTGCTGACTGAAGGCAATTCCTGCTGTCGCTCAACAGTCAACACAGCACTTTTATTTGAAGTTTGTATCTTAAGTATGCCCATCATTACTGAGAAAGCATCCTTTTTGAAACGTTATTTTGTAAAACTACAAAACTAATAGTAGTATACTTGATAAAAGTCAGAAATTTCGGATATAATATGGAAATGCTGCATTATACTGGCCAAAAACAGCACTCATTCCTGTATTGTCTATGCACTCTATAAGTTTACAAGAATGATGGTTTATTTGTAATTAATACTGTAACAGGAGTACAATAAAACTTGAAAAAAAATTAAAATTAAGAGAGGGTTAAGTTGGTGTGTGGAAACGTAATCAAATCTAACTATCATAATTCCACAGTTTTAATTTCCGTTATTCCCTCGTTGTAACATGTATGGTGATAATTATTTTTTTACAGGTCTTGTAATGTCACTCATCGGATCTTTCCTCACGATGCTAGTGGTAAGCTCTTCATTGTTATGTCAACCCGTGCTATTCTTAACAAAACAAATAAGAGACCATGTGATAAATGTTTTAGGATGTCTTTAAGAAAAAACTCAAAAACCTACACCTATGAGAGTGACATTTTGGGCATTAGTTAATTTGGCTAATTATATGTCTAACAAAGATTGACGCACATGAAAATTCAAAAACATATATGAGTTAAACATCATTTTTACAATAATTTTACTGCCCCTCTGTAACTCTGTTGACCCAGCCTTAGTTTACTTGGCGCTTGCATCTGATCTTATGAACTGATTATGTCTCCAACCCTTTGTATTAACTTAGCATCACAATGTTTTTAGTACTTTATCGCTGTATGGAAACATTAATTATTCATCTTTTGTTGTTCCAGTCATTCATATTTCCGTGTGCCTGCTTTTTGCGCATTGTAAGGGGAAAAGTAACATGCTTTCAGGTATCCATGCATAACTCCCTTCAACTTCGGTTGTATCACAAGATGATACTGTATCATGTTGGTGATATTTTTTTGTTCTTCATTTACAATTGTGGGACTATTTTTCATTAGATAATAATCCATGCAAATTTGAAACCTACAAAAAATAATTGAGAAATTGGAAAAAAAATAAAAAATAAAAAAAAATTACAAAACAACTATAGTCTAAATCAAGGTGAGTAACGAAGTTCAAACTCTACTTCATGCATTGATTTTTTTTTTTTTTTTGGTTGCCAAATTATCGCAAATGGATGATTCATTGTTACCCTTTATCGAAGTGCTTTATCTGTGAATGTATTGTGTGGTATTATATCTTTGTTAGTTTCTTACCCCATGTACTTTGTTTGGTTTGTAGGGATCGCTTTGCATATTAATCATTGCAATCGGAATTGTCTCATTATCGATTGGAACCTATACAGCCCTATCAGAGATCATTCAACAGCTGGTATGATCATGTCTTGGTACATGCCTATAATCAAACTTGTAGGACATTCTGTTGACAAGATATCAAAAGAGACAGTGAGCTTACCTATAATTATATATATAGTAGTATTGTATCAATGCATTTTACAAGAGGTCATTTTTGTACTACAGTCTTGAACGAGTGAATCTATTTTGAATTCCGTTGTTGAGGCATGAGCAATGTCAACAAGTTTTCTGCTATCGCATATATTGAAGTATCTGCACATTTTGCAATATATATGACATTTTTGGGGGAATTTCATTCTTAGCGGGCTAAAATGTTATTAGTCTATGTATTGGGATTTAATATCTTAATATAACTTATTTAGATGTGGTCACACATTTTGGTCATTCAAAGTGTTTTGTTTTTTTCAAGTCATTAAGAGGCGGTAAGAAACAATCAGCGCTAAAAGCGTTCAACTTTTTTCAGATGCAGTAAAAGGCATAAACCTCTTAATGAACTAGATGGGGAGCGGGTGTCTTAACACCTCTTAATATTTCTTTTTATTTTTTATTTTTCTTACATTTTTTTTCTTATGTTATGATTTATTTATTTATTTTTATTTTTTATTATTATTTTTTTTGCTCTCGTCTGTTTAGGGATGACAAAAAAACCCGAACCCGACGGGGAAACCCGAAACCCGAACTAATTGGGGCGGGGCGGGGCATGCTAATCGGGTTACGGTGCGGATTTGGGGATTAAACGGGGATTCTAATCAGGTTTGGGGCGGAGAGCGGGGAATACTCACCCCGCCTGATTAATATATACACATATACAAATGTATCTATACCTATATAGTATTTTGTTAGTATTTACGTAATAAAAAAAATATTACTCTAATATTGTTAGTTTTTTTTTTTTTTTTTTTTTTTTTTTTTTTTTTTTTTTTTGTAAGAATGAAAATTATGATTATAGAAACTCGTTTAATGTCATATTTTTAAGTTTTAATTTTTGATGGTATAATTATCATTATTTATGTACGTAGTATAATACTATCCTTGAAAACTTAATACGGCTTGTTTGTAATTGATTATTAACAGGTTCGTTATTACTAACGGTCTAAAAATAATAATAAATGTGAAATGATATGGCTTTGGTCGAGAATTGCACATAAAGAGGACACCCCAATAAGATCCTCGATTAATACGAGATGGGTTTGGGGGACTATCACGCCCTAACGGGGCGCCCCGATGGGGATCGGGACGGGTTTGGGGAGAACTTTGGTAATCGGGTTTGGAGATGGGGATGGCCGCCCCGCCCCAAACCCGCCCCGTTGCCATCCCTACCGTCTGTTGTATTAAATATAATCATTGCATATGTTTTGTTAGATAAAGAATGTATAAGATGATATGTGATAATTCGTATTTTGTTCAAATTGAATGGTTTGGTTTCGGACATATCTCACCTCTAACGCGACACTTCTAGTTATTCGTTTTAAAAAGTTCAATTTAAACCATGACACATTTATTTTGACAAATAAACATGAGATTGCATGTTTAAAATAATTATAACTCTTAATTGATTATATTATAAAAATTTCTTTTTTATATTTAATAAAGTTTATTTCTCGTTCGAATACAATCGTATTTATTTTATATATAAATTGTAAAAATCGATAGTTTAACACATTTTTACAAAAACAAATAGTTTTATGTGAGTCAGATTCAGATTTCTCAACCACTTATTCAGATTAAGATGAAAATCAGATTTAGACTTTTCTACTATATATTCAGATTCAGATGTGCAAATCAGATTCAAACTCAAAGCCTTTTAATAAACAAACAAAACCAGTCAGGGTATGTTTGGCGCAATGGGTCAGGGCTGGGGCTTATATTATAATCAGAAAGCTAGAGCTTATATTTTTATAAAGTTATTTGGTGAAGTAGTTAGAACTGAAGCTTATTAATGTAAAATTGCATAAAAATACATCAAATTAGATTCAGATATATTTCTGGGTTTTGTGTGATAATCCATTATATTTTAAAGGGCATTTAAGTAATTTAACTATTTATAAGCCCTCATAAGCCCATTTCAATAGTGTTGAGCTTATAGAGGCTTATGGCTTATATAAGCCCGTGTGACAAACAAGACTTATTTTATTGACTTATTTTAAGAGTTTAAGTCCCCATAAGCCCCTTAGAAGCCTCTCCCAAGCACATTCTTAAACTTAAACTATGATTGCTTGGTGTGCAAAGCAAGCACGAATACTATGAAATTAGAATTCCATAGGGATTGTATGTAACACACCTAAAATATCGTAGCGGAAAATAGTGTCATTGGGTGTTACTTCATAGTACAAAGTACAAGTTAAAAAAAAAAAAAAAAAAAAAAAAAAAAAAAAAAAAAAAAAACTCTAAATGAGACGTTTTAAAAAGTTACCTTTCGATAAATAATATCAGAGTTATAACAAAAGGTCCCAAAGTATATGACTACATAAATGTTTTTCAAAAATATTATCGAGTTGTGAATATAATGCACCCCTTTCTTCAAAACAAGCCATTTAGAGTTCGTTATCAACGTTATTCCAAAATATTAAAGTTTCAATACTTTTTTGCTCGTAAAACTTTGACCAAGCATATATTGGTGATATAAATCTTATAAACACTAAGCTACATGGTATAATCGATATAAATTTTATAAAATTCACTTGCATATTCACATTCATTATTCTCAATCTAAGTCGCGCCATATTATTTTAGGATGCTCCTAGAATAATCCGCGGCTTCTCGTTGCAATATCTTGTTGCTTTATGGTGAGTTCATTGCCCCCACTTTTTTTTTTTTTTTTTTTTGGAGTGAAAATGCATGCTCGTTTTATACATATTTTACTCGTTTATTACTTGTTTACTAGAAACACATTGTTCGCTTTATTTAAATACATTGCTTGTTTTATTTATGGACACGAGTACTCTAAACTATTATTCCTGCATAACCGAATGTACCGGATACATAACCGAATGAACCGGGCAAACTGCTATAAACATACATGACCGAATGAACTGGTCACATAACCAAATGAACTGGTAACATAACCGAATAAACTGGTAATATGACCGAATGAACTAGTCACATAAACGAATGAACCGGTCAAACAAACTTTAAAACTTGTGGTCCATACTTGACTTTTACACTTAACATTTACATTTATCATTATGAATTTATATGTGGACCTAAGATGTTACAAGTCTAGTATAGGCGGGACGTGTGACAGGAAAAGGTTGACATACACTTGTCATGAGGATTTACTCAAAAAGGTTTTTATCTTATCTTATATACTAAAAACTTAAGTTGTCTTATAAATGCAAAGTGTTCACAATAAATGTTTCATGAATTAAAAGTGATATGTGGAGTCTTCATGTGTTAGTACATTGATTTAATAGTCATGCATAAGGGTAAGTACATATAATTAGTGATTCGAGTAATTGAAAAAATTTGTACAGTACAAGGTAGTTTAAGCAACATCAAAAGTATATCAATTACACAATATCGGGTGACTTAATTTAATGTGCAAGAGGATTTGTGCACAAATTGTAGTACGGTACAAGTTAGTTTAAGCAACATGATAAATATATCTTCTATACTATCTAAAAATTGGAGTGCTCAATTTAATGCGCAAGAGGCATTGTGCACAAAAGTTTGTATGGTACAATATGTTTTGCATAAGGAATCGTGCACAAAAGTTTATACGGTACAACATGTTTCAAGCCATCTCTAAACCTCCAAGAATATAAATAAAAAATGCCATGAATGCATAAATTAAACACACCAATTATTTGTTAGTCTTTTTACCTTCCCGTCCATGAGTTACAAATATTTTATCAACTATATAATGTGTCAAAAATCACACAGAACAAACCACAACTTTCTCCACACCGCGTGCACATTGGGCTATAGCTTATTATGGTGGTAAAGTAAGCATCATATCGTCTTACTTAATTAACATATTGATTTATATTATTTTATGTAAATTTCATGTGTATTTTGTGTGTGTAAGAATGTAGGACATAAAGATGGTGCTTAGGAGGTTTGGTAGTAACATCATCTTCTCTAATGGTTTAAGAGATCCTACACATCGTTGTCTTATCAATTAAGTAGAAAATGCATGAACATTTTTACTTTGATCAAAAATGCAATATATTGATTAACTGTATTTAAGTTACTAATGATCAACTATATCTAATTTTTTTTGTAGTGCGTCAAGAAGCATTAAAGAAAGAGATCGAGAAGTCACAAAAATTGTATTAAGAACATAACATGCAACAGGCCAATGAACAACAACGACAAAGACAACAACAACAACAAGAACAACAACAACAACATCAACAAGAACAATGCCACGGCCACCGGTGGGATGAATACTTAGCATTCATATTAATAGTACGTTATAAATTAAACATGCAATATTTTACTTCATGTAATACCGCTAAACGGGCTAATACTATTGATTCGTTAGCATGTAAGTTTATCGAAAATAATGTGACGAGCATTCAATTTTTAATCAATAATTATTACTACACTTTGTTGGTGCATTTCAATATTTTTGCTCTTAATGTAGTTTTTGTCTTGCGGTGTGTTAATGTCACTTTCTTAATTAAACGTCTTGAAATATTGCGTGACTTTGATATTTGATATGACTGTGTAAATTATATCGATGTTACATATTGAAAATTGTAGTATATAATAAAAATATTTTCACACTATCATCTTACCAATAAGAATCTTCTAAATCGAAGAAGTATATAAAGGAGAAGAAAATTGTATTTCAAATGTTATCCTACACCTATCACGAGATGAACATTATTCATTTGAGTTTGAGATCATGTGATTCATGTTGTCATACTGTAAATACTTAGATTGAGTTATTAATGAACGCTCCAAATTCGATATTATAGTTTATGGAAAAATGTTGTAATAATGCATTAATTAAAAAAATAATTTATGTAACTTAATCATATTAAAAGATTACATATGAAAAGCCTCATTTAAATATAATATTTTGCAAAAAAACCTCTTCACATTAATGAAAGAGATCGAGAAGTCACGAAAATTGTATCAAGAACAAAACATGCAAAACGCTAATGAACAACAACAAGAACAACAACATGGCTACCAGTGTCAATATAGATGAATACTAGCATGCATATTAATAGTACGTTACAAATTAAATATGCAATATTTTACTATATGAATTATAATTTATTATACGAATTATAATTTATACTCTTTAATATACTAATTACTTTAGTGTTTTATGTTTTTATAGTTTTGTTAAAAAGGAAATTTGTTTTATAGTTCGCTTTTAATAATGTAATTTATTTGAATAACGAAGTCCGTCTTTCACAAAAAATGAGAGTTTCAAACATGAACAAAAAATTAGTCCCGAACATTAAGAAAAAATCAATTAGATCCAACATGTGTGCATCGCATGGGTCCTGACGCAGTCCAAACATGTGTGCATCGCATGGGGATGAATATAAAAGGTCTCCAACATTAATGTCATCGCTTCATATTTAAAATAATTTATGTATAGTAACTTATACATATTAAAATATTACATGTGAAGATACTTTTTTCAATGTAACATCTTTAAAAAAATCTCTTCACATATACTCTTTTAATGTCAATAAACTATTTTAAATGTGTGACATGCTTGGAAATGTGATACCATCACAACTTAGATATATAATGACAAAAATAAATGCCGAAGATTACGCTATAAAAACTTATATACATCTCATGTGCAACTCAATAAAGTATTTTAAATATGTATAAAGCTTAGCAAATGTGTGACACCATGACAACTTAAAAATAAAATGACGAAAATCAATGCCAAATTTTACATTATAAAAACTTCTATACAGCCCATGTGTATCGCACGTATTTTAAATCTATGAAAACTTCTATATAGCCCATGTGCATCGCACGGGCATTGTTGACTATCATAAGAAATAGTTATAACTTAGTTGGATGTATTAATATTAGTTAGTTCTAATAAAAAATGATAGAGTCAATACCAAATAAATAGACAAAAAATATTACGTAAAAAATGCATCTTAAAAGATTACATGTCAATAAACTATTTTAAATACGTATCATGCTTACAAAATGTATGCTACCATGACAACTTATATATGTGATGACAAAAATACGTCTCGAATATAAAATAACAAAAATAAAAGACGGATATTAAACTTTGAAAACTTCTATACAGCCCATGTGCATCGCACGGGCTTTCATGAATATGAACATTTAGATCGAGCCCGTGTGCATCGCATGGGTCTGAATGCCTAGTTTACATTAAACCTATGAACTCACCAACCTTTGTATTGACACTTTTAGCATGTATTTTCTCAAGTTCGTAAGGCATAACATTGACTTGGATCATTTGAGTCACATGGTTTGTTTTGAAGACGGGGATGCATTATATTCACCATTCGATAAAATTTTTGAAAACATTTATGTAATATGATACTTTGGGACCTCTTGTTATGACTCTAATATTATTTATTGAATGGTGACTTTTCAAAACGTCCCATTTAGAGTTCGTTTTGCATAACTTGTACTTTGTGCTATAAAGTAACACCCCAGTGACACTATCTTCTGTTACGATATTTTGGGGGTGTTACATTGTACCCCATCATCTCTATAAATAGAGGTGAGGATGCTAGTTAATTCATTATTCTTGTCTTTATGTAAGCCTTAATTGGTTTTTAGTAAAGGGGGTTTAGGGGTATATATCTATGTTTGGCAACGAGTTTATCGGTGCTTACAAGAGGCTTGAGCTTTTAAAATAAGTTGGCTTATAAAATAACTTTGTTTGTCACACAGGCTTGTGGAGGCTTATGGCTTAAAACCATAAGCCCAAACCCATAGAAAAAGGCTTATAAGGGCTTATACTTAGTCAAATTACTTAAATAACCTTCAAAATATAATGAATTACCACGTAAAAGTTGAAAATATATGTGAATTTAAATTGATGTATTCTTATGTGATTTTATATAATAAGCTTCAGCTCCAACAAATTCACCAAACAGCTTTATAAAAATATAAGCTTCAACTTTCGGCTAATAATGTAAGCCCCAGCCCAGCCTGTTGCAGCAAACATACTCATAGTGTGCATGCTATTCTTTTTTTGTTGATTATCTTGTGATCTTGATGTGTTGATTTTCTTGTGAGATCTTTTATCAATTCCGCGCTAAGCTTTCAGGGTTGTTGATCAATTTCAAGTTTTCTCTTCATTTGTCTCTCCCCATGTTGTGTGAAGATCAAGTCTTAGTGATAAGTTGGAAGAGAAGCAAGGTTTAGCTGTTTCTTGAGGATTCAAAGAACGTGATTTCTTGGAGTACAAGTTTTGTAGATTTGAGGTGAAAATATCGAATCTTTAGGGGTTTTATAAATTAAACTAGATCATGATTTCAAGAAAGCGGGTTTAGCACACGACTTGTGAGGCTTATTGAAAAAGTTGAATCTTTAGTTTTTCCAAAGGTTTAAATCAAGTTGACAAGGTTAAAGCAAAGCTTACAGAAGAACGGCTCATACAAGTACTATGTTTAAGAAAAGCTCGATGACAATGTTTTATAAAATCGTGAATGCTCAAAAGAAGTTGGGTTTAAGCAACTTGGTATTGGTGTTAAAAGAGGAATCCATGGAATACATGTCAAAAGCATGTTTGGTTTGAGCTGGAACTACATGGAGCTCAAGAAAATCGTGAAGATGTGGTAATTCAGGTAGTAACGATAATGTTGTAGTTGCTCAAAGAAAGTTTGAGGTTAAACAACTTGAAGAAAAGACAAACACAGATTGCTTGGTAAATGAGCAGGTACACCTTGGTGCAAAGGTGAGGCAGACATTATGGACACCGGAGTACGTGGTCAAGAAGGTGCAGAGGGTAATGTTACTGAAAGGAAGAATGTGAAAGAGGTTTAAGCCTTTAAGGAAACTAACTTGAATATTTACTAATGTATTATGCCTGGTTAACATGGTGGATCCTGGTTTGAGGTTTCAGCATTGGATAAAAATGTTGAATATCGGTATAGAGACTAAGAATCACTACTAAAGTGAAAATTGTTAGAATAGAGTAGCAATTCTTAGTAAGTTAATTAGTTTATATATAGGGATTTTACCCTCTCATCTCTATAAATAGAGGTGATCGAGGATGCTAGTTTTATTCATTCTTCTTATCTCAATGTAAGCCTTTATTAGTTATTAATAAAGAGGGTTCAAGAGTATATATCGTGTGCATCTTGTTCTTTTTTTTTATTGATTATCTTGTGATTTTGAGGTGTCGACTTTTCTTATGAACACTTTGATTAATTATGTGCTAACTTTTCCATTTGTTCGAGGTTTTATCCAACACCACGTGTATCAATAATTGCACCGGGTAGCAAAAAAGTTCAAGGCAGTGACAGACATACTTGAGGTAAAGGATATGCATGTAGATAATTGTTTCTGTATATATCAAGGTTGTCAGGATCGCGATCCTGATCGTAGGATCGCACGATCCTACGATCCCACACTCAAAAAACGATCAGGATCTTAATGGGATCTTAAATCAGGTAGGATCGTTCAGGATCGTAGGATCGGATCGTAGGATCGTAGGATCGTTTACGATCCGATCCTGTTACTAACCCATTTTTTTTTTACTTTTTTTTTTCCTATGTGAAGCATTTAAGCCCATGTTTGATTCAAAAAGCCCGATCACAATCACCAATTCATTGTTTTTCACATCTGACCATTCGGTTTAAAGTGGCAAATGCTCATTATAGGAAATTAGCGTTAGCATTGACTAAATTAAGTTCGAAATTATTACGATAATGACTAACAATATTTTCCAACAACTACATGCTACTTTTAGCGTTAGCATTGACTAAATTAAGTCTTGCGTATGTACATTTCAAATAGTATAAACTAAAACTAGTTTGTTTATTGTTCACCACGAAGCAAACTTTAAAGTATGGGCTTTCTTTTTATTTTTTAACGTTATATAGCTTACAAATTGATAAAGTATAGACTTATACCGAGATAATCATGACAGGCAAATGTAATAATCTATATGCGCATGGCCAAGCACATAATGTCATAAGACAATAAATCTTGAAATAAAAATTATCTAAAAGAAAAAAACACTACAAGTATATGCCATTTATAGTGATGTGTGAACATTTTGAGAAGTATCCATTAAAAATAATAATAATAATAATAAATAAATAAATAAATAAACAACAACAACTAATTCTTAATTGAAATACACCAAAAATCTCAGTTTCTTCTTTGATAATTGCTAGTTTGCACCATCGCTAGTTTATAAACTTTCATTATGACCATGTCTGTATTTCCTTTGTATCGAACATCATTATTTAATGATTGAAACATGAGTGGTGCACATATGTAGTATCTCTTTTATATCCAAATTGTTCATTTAGCGATTGAAACATGAAGTAACTTTGTGCAAGTATATATTGCAATATATCTAATATATGTTTTACTAATACGGTATTTGAACAAGGAACTTATTGTTTTAGCATCTATTTATATTCGGTTATCATATAAAATATTATATAAAAATATATATAAGTATAGAACTACAACTCCTATGCAAAAATATATACATTTTCATAGGATCTTACGATCCCGATCCGATCCTACGATCCCGATCTTGCAAAGCCGAAAACGATCCTAGGTAGGATCCCGATCCTGACAACCTTGGTATATATATTTCAATTTATTTTCTAGAATTTAACATTATTTACACTAAAGGCGTATAGGATCCGCCACTAGTCCAAACCGGGTCTCCATATTAACTTTAGAGTTTAGAGGGAGAAAGTTTGTTCCACATAATTTTGTCAACAGTGGATGTTAAGATGGAACTGTCTAAAAATGAGACAGTCTATTCTTTGGAGTCATTCGAAGAGAAACAAGTCAACAACCAGTCATCCCCCAGTTACGGTCTTATGGAGGTGTTAGACCGGCCCATTATGTACGCAGATTTGAACCCATTTTTTACACCCTTTCCCAAGCCCAAATATGAGAAACCAACTCATTTGTCAAGAACTAACGATCTTTGCCTAGAGATTATGGAACGAAAGTTGGTATTAGCACAAGAAAGGTAGTTGTCCAAGTTGAAGATCAACCTTGCGGAACTTGGAAGCCTATTTTCACCCGTTTAACAACTAGAATAATAAATGTCGATCCTTTAAACAGGAAATGCAAGATTGAAAATAACAATTCTTTCTTAATTACTTTGTATTTGTAATAATCATGTAACGGTTGAATTCTGAAACAATATGTTATTATACATAATTAAATACAAATTATAATGAGTGAATGACATTGACAAGTGCTTATTGCCTTTATTGGTTTGAAAAGTGACGACTCCATGTAGTAGATAAATGGCAAATCGATGATCCTTAAGAAACATCAAAGTCATGATTTTTCGGTACTTCATTTAGGATCAAACATGTAGAAACATATGATATCATTTAGGTTCATTATCTAAAACCACAAAGATGAATAGAAACATTTGTTAAAATAATTTGGTGTATTCCACCGTGACTGTAACTGGGGGATGACTTGGTGTTGGTAGGTGGCGGTGGCGGTGGTGGGTGGACTAACGATGCAAATATTTTAACTCTTGAGCTACAGGGACCTTTTATGCAATTGTTTCAAGGACGAATGGTGTAATTGTTTTGAGCCACAGGGACGATTCATGTAAATTTATTTAATTAACTCCATGCCACGTCAGATTCATGTATACAATAGGAAGATTAAGAAAGTTCGTGTATATAATAGGAAAAAAAAAGTTCACACCATACAATAGGAACAAGTGGCAAGTTTGATGCATTTCTGGACAATTTTCCCTTTATCATGTTTGAGTTATTTAGCAGTTATAATAAAATGTTATCACTTATAATAACCTGAAAAATATACTCCGTAGCTCTTTAACATGTTTTAAGATATTACAGATGGAGATGCATTAATTAAATGCATATTCAATATTTGAATAATTTATATTTTAAATATTTATATTACAGATGACAATGTTTTATAAAATCGTGAATGCTCAAAAGAAGTTGAGTTTAAGCAACTTGGTATTGGTGTTAAAAGAGGAATCCATGGAATACATGTCAAAAGCATGTTTGGTATTGGTGTTAAAAGAGGAATCCATGGAATACATGTCAAAAGCATGTTTAATAGAAACATTTGTTAAAATAATTTTTTGGTGCATTCATTTATTTCGCGGAAACTATCATACGTCGAATCAAATAGCGATCGAAATTGAAAGAGATAATCATTACGATATCAAACTAATTAGGTGTTTTAGGTTTACGTGGCATGTTTTGGCACTATATATGTAATTAACAAACCACATATACTCATTTTACTATCAACTGTTGTGTCGGCATAGTGAGCAAAGATAATTCATTAGTGCATAAAACTATTAATTGCTTTGTGAGCGTACAGCGTTTCTGGCCTTTGGCAACAAACCAAGTTGTCGCCAAAGGCCCAATTTGTCATCACTAAAAGGTTTTAACAATGGCATGCAGTCAAAAGGTTGTTGGTTTTGGCCCAATTTGTCATCACTAAAAGATTTTCACGGCGGCATGTAATCGCCAGAAGGTCGTCGCTGTAAAGCCATCGCGAAAAGTTTTGGCGAAGAAAATCAAAGGGTTTGAGCTTCGACTGGTGGATCCCCAAAAAGGACTGGGTCTCGTACATTTTAAGGACGACACATGTTATCGCTAAAAGTATTACTTAAATAAATAAAATATATAAATATTTAAAAAGTCTATATTTTTATTTTGGATTCTCCTAAAATACTTGTCCAATTTCATATTGAACCAATCAAAAATGACTTTAGGAGAGATGTTATTTGATTGGTAAAATGTCTAGTTTGTGGATTTGGGGGAAAAAAAGTTTAAATTGTATGTATTTTGAAAGGGAAAATAATTTGGAGGCCTAAAAATGTGACTAATTATGTGCCTAAATGGATGTGTCAAGAAGTTATTGGTTTGTGAAGAAGTGGGGCCCTGCTGTCCACCAACAGGATCCTGACACATAGGTTTAGGCATATAATTAGGCATACCGGTTAGGCATGCCAATCAATGCTCTTTTGAAAGTTGACTTATAAATTGGAGAAAGTATTAATTAATTATATAAATATTTAAAATATAAATTATTCAAATATTGAATATGCATTTAATTAATATCTTAAAACATGTTAAAGAGCTATATTTTTCAGTTTATTATAAGTGATAACATTTTATTATAACTGCTAAATAACTCAAATAGGATAAATGTTACCATTATAATTTTAAGGCCCATAATTTTACAACCGTATTATCCGTATATATATATATATTCCTCCCTCTTCCTAATTCTTTGCATCAACACCACCACATTAGAATTCAGATCTAACAAAAGATATTCAGTCTTAAATTCGGTGAAGCTGTTAGTGATAATATATTGCATGGTAATACTAACAATTTCAATACATTTTCTTAACTAGGTATGTGTAAATGCTCAAAAGCATAATCAAATGGGCGCATTTCCTATTTGAATTATTCATTTGTGATTTGTTTTCGCGTTAAAACCCTGTGAAATTATTCTGCTGATCAATATAATCTATCGTGATCAAAACATGTTTCTCTATGTCTTTTACATGTAGTTTGTGTTTCTATATTTTCAACTACAAATACGTACTCGAACACACACTTGTTCCTAGAACTTGAACCGGCCCGTTAGTTGGTGGGACGATAAGGTCATGGCTTGATGACGATGTGATATACTTAAGGGCTGTTGATCAAGGAAAAAATATATTTGCTCAAAAAACAATACATATTAATGAAATTCATTTTGAAGATTATCATAAGAGTTGAATATTTTGTGATGTTTTAGGTTCTGCAGCTCAAAGTTTGAGAGGCAATGAAGAATCAGGAGGAATCTGCAGATTGCATATTTATTGTTGACAGTGAAAATGACAATGAAGATAAGGACGTCGAGGGAGATGAAAATGAAGACAAGTATTTCGATGCTGATGAAGATGTTGGGAAGGACACTGATCCTTCAAAATATGCTGATGAAGATCCTCACCACCCGAGCAAACCCGATACTTTGGACGCGTCGTGGCCTCGAAGTTACAGGTACACCCCAACTATATTGGAAATTCTAACACATACTTATAGCTTTGTTGGGATTTGAACCCACAACCTCTTGACTGGTAGAGCACCTTGATACCGCCAGACTAAAGCTAGTCACGCAGTCCATGCCATGTTAGTCAAACCATTTTTTATACCAATCAACTACTAAAAATTGAAAACAGTAGCTAGTTGACATATGACTCCGATGAAGTTAACACATTAGAAATCGATATAAGTGGTATATATTCCACCAGAAAGACTTTTTTATAGCTAATGTCATAGCTATGATGTTTCAGGAAATCAATGGATCTTTTAGCATCTCCGAGTCTGAACTTTCTCCGGTCTCCTACTTTCTCATCATTAGGTGGTTCATTCCTTTCCTCGTCACCTAAACGGAGATACACTCCCAATACAATCACTAGTTTGGAGAAACCTTTACTGCCAACGGAAGCAGACAAACAACTACAAGAACATCATAGTTCTGATCCTTCACTCAGTCCTCAATGGACGTCTTCTACGAAAAACTTGTCGCATCAGAAGTCTTTTAAGATGAAAAAAAGTTCTTTCGGCCAAGCTGTGATTAATGGTATATAGATTATGTTTTTCTGACATAATATATAATTTGTTCACTTTTAACATAACATACTTAATAGTAAGCATATCACCTTCTTGAAACATAAATCACATGTTATATATTTTCATAGTTATTATGGCTATTTGTATTAACATAGTGATTTTGCTATCTTTTAGGGGTGAATCTTCTTTGTGGAGTAGGACTTCTTTCTACTCCTTATGCAGCAAAACAAGGAGGATGGGTTGGTCTGTCTATATTGTTCATCTTTTGTGCTCTTTCACTCTACACTGGTTTCCTTCTCAGTCGTTGCTTGGATAGTCGTCCCGGCCTTAAGAGTTACCCTGATATTGGTGATGCTGCCTTTGGTAGATCCGGACGTCTTATCATCTCTGTAAGTTGATCGATGCCAAAGTGTAGTAGTGTATATTCCTTAACTAGAATATATAAAGAATACCTCATACACTAGTTTATTTATATAATTGTAAGTTAACCTTGATTTCTTCTTTGTTCTTGCTGCAGATAATTTTATATGTGGAGTTGTATGTAAGTATATCTGACACGACTGATTACTTTCCATAGCTTAATTAAGGTCATATTTAGCCTACATACTCAAATTTGTTTTCCAAAACAGAACAATTTGAGTGTCGTTCAGAAATTCATCTTTCGCCTTTATAAAACATATGTACTTATGTAGGTTTAAATGTTGAGCAATCATATTTCATGTTTTTTGTGTGTTGTTACCACTTTACCTAGTCACTGATTTTATACAGATCACCCCTGTCTTCACTACTGCAGGCAGCATGTGTTGAATATATAATTTTGGAGAGTGATAACCTATCCTCTTTGTTTCCAACAGCATATTTAAGTATTGGAGGACATCAACTAAGCTCACATTATTTATTTGCTATTATCGTCACTCTTGTTGTGCTTCCTACAGTTTGGCTTAATGACATGAGCGTTCTCAGTTACATATCCGGTTAGTGAACAATATAGTGATATTTTTCAAAGCTTGTGAGCTTAACAAGTTCTAACTTTGCAATTGACTTGGTATTCAGCGGGTGGAGTTTTTGTATCCATTCTTTTGGTCATTTGTTTGTTTTGGGTTGGTTTGGTGGATAATATCGGCTTTCAGATTGAAAGTACAAAGACAGTGAACTTCGCAACGCTGCCTGTGGCTGTAGGGCTCTATGGTTATTGTTATGCAGGGCATGCTGTTCTTCCTAACATCTATACTTCCATGGAAAATCGAAGTCAATTTCCGTTAGTCCTTTTAGCCAGGTACATATGAACACTTTTGTGACTAACACAATTCGATGCTCAAAGCCAATAAATATTTCTTACTCAAAAGGGAGTATTTAGTAATTAATGACGTATATCCAACTCTAAACACTTTATGTGATTTGTGAAATTCGATAATCGTATTCTTAAATTGTGGGTATATTTTGTATATTTATATAATTATATGTTTACGAACTTCATTGTTTTTGAAGCTTTGCAATATGTACCTTTCTTTATGCTGGAGTCGCCATAATGGGATACATGATGTTTGGTGAAGCAACAGAATCACAATTCACTCTCAACCTGCCTGCAAATCTTGCTGCCTCGAAAATTGCTATCTGGGCTACGGTATGCTATCTAAATAGAGTGTTTGGATTTTTAAGATGAGAGTGAAGGAACTCTTAATCTAGGTTTTCTTATAAATTATCATTTAATCTTGAGTACTCTAGTTATAAGTATTTCTTCTTGTGTCTCAAAATAGATCATTGCAATTTGCAAAACATTCTTCTCCGTGCAAATATTTATTATTCAAATAGTTAGGTCATTTAATGACAAGACAAGTATATATTTAATTGTGAGGTTTATGTGGTTTTGAAATAAATAATATGTGTATTTACTATATGCGCTAAACTTATCATAGATCACGCACGTGATCTAATTTCTTTTTAGGACTAGAGATTGTGTGCACAATAATTTTTTGAACTTTGTTGTACTCATGTGTGTCATTTGTTCTTATGTAGGTAATCAATCCATTTACCAAATATCCTTTTACTTAAAGTGAGGTGTGAGGATCAAGCCTCTAAGCCTTTTAAAACCTTTCAATTACTACTTATAATTTAAACTTATTATGTCTTTGCACCAACCTAGCGTGAATTAGAAGCATGATCCTAGAACCTTATGATATTTCACAGTTTAGCATTGAGCAATTGTGTTTTCTTAACAAGAGTCACGTATGCTTTAACTATATCCCCAGTGGCTATGAGTCTGGAGGAACTCATACCATCAAACGACTTGAGGTCTCGTTTTTACTCCGTCCTCGTTAGAACGACATTGGTGATCTCTACTATGGTTGTGGCCCTCACCTTCCCGTTCTTTGGTAAGTTCTCAGTACTAATCACTATACGTGTTTTTACACCTTCTCAATTTTGCTCCTATTTGTGTGCATTCTAATAAATGGTTAATCCTACTTCGTGAATCTTGAACACCATTTTAAAAATATGGTGATCTGGTAAACAATTGATCTTTAGCTATAAATGGTGATCTGGTAAATAATTGACAAAAAGTAAAACCCATTCTAGAACTGTTCTGGGGTTTTTGTTGGAAAAAGTCTCCCTAAAATTTTTGCCTATCACTACAGTATTTTAATGTAATTGATTGTACGATCATACAAATATTTGCTTTCCTTAATCACCATGTTGGAACACGTTATGTGGACCATTTGTAATTTTGAGTCTTTTGCAGGCCTGGTTATGTCACTGATCGGATCCCTCTTATCGATGCTGGTGGTAAGTTCTTAATTATGTCAAAACATCAATTTTATGCTTTTGTCCTTCCTGCAGTTTACCAAGCAATAAAAGGCCATATAAAATATGAGAACTGCTAGAGAGGCCTGTAAATATGACAAATTTCGAAATAAATCTAAGTGTCAGTGTTTTGTTGGTTTGTGAAGAAGTAGCCCCTCCTTAGCTACACCCAAAATGATGCTTCCATGCAACTTTAGGCATAAAATTAAGCACATTTTTAAGTCTACAAAACATTTCTCATAACATATACATGCTCCAGAGTTCATTTCCTTTTTTAAAAAGATTCGATAACTCACATTGAAGAGGGTGAAATTGTTATTATCCGTTTATTGTCCCACCCGAGGTAACTTATTGTGAGACTATTTAATTTTATTACACGACCAAGACCCAACCGTACAAGCTCAACTCCATAATATAGTATACTTAGTCTGTATGCACTGGCTTACACAACCTAATGCGATGTTTTCTATTTCAGTCAATGATATTTCCTTGTGCTTGTTTTTCACGTCTCCGAAGTGGAAACATAACTCGCTTTCAGGTGTCACTTATAACTCTCCTCGACAAAAAGAACTTCATAAAACTAAGTTGTGATCATGTTGTCATTCATTAGCGTTATTCACCAGTATTATAGTCATCCTCTTTCAGTCTTCAATTTCATTTTTGGGACTCTCAAAATGAGGACCTACAAGCTTAAGATGAAAAACCAAGAAAAAAACGATAAACAGATAATGTTGTTCATGTTAAAATTAAATAAATTCTTATTATATGATCATGTAAATATTACATTTGCAACCGGATATTGCATGGAATTTATCCGTTGTAAGGGGTGTTTATATTCGTCTCATATGTTTTTGTTTACTTGTTGCTTGGTAGGGGTCACTTTGTGTACTAATCGTGACGATCGCCAGTGTCTCAGCAGTATTTGGAACCTACACAGCCTTATCTGAAATCATTCAACAGCTTCTATAGTCATTTTAGGACACTTGTATCTAAATTTAGTTGTACGACTTTCTGTCAACTCGCTATAGTCATCAAAAGAGACAGTGAATGATAGTTTTTTCTAAGTTACATAGTATTTTAAGACTTTCTTTAGTCATATCACTTGACTAAGAGGCGTTCCTGATACTACAATCTTGAACAAGTGCATCTGTTTTGTAATTCCCTTATTCCAGATTAGTTTTTATTCTAGCGGATTTACCACAGAAATTGCATAAGAATTGTAAGTTGCTGAACATGGTTTTAGGGATCTACGCCTTTATTTCCGGAAGAATATTGAAAAATTACATTCAATGTTTAATTTTTTTTTTTTTTGAACAGAGCATTCAATGTTTAATTAGATACTTAGCATATTGGATATGTGTTGACTGTTGAGTAAGAAATTGAAGCCAAGTTCAAATTGGTTATTGTAGTTGACACACAGTGTATGTACTTTCAAAAATTCAGATTGAAAAACTGACTTTCAACTATATTGCTCAACCATTGCTACTTGATACGGATTATTCTTGCAGTATTATAACTACAATGTATCGGATCATAATAGGAGGATATATCATTTTTCATCTTAAATCAATGTCAATTCCATAGCTTGTTGACTATATAAGAAATACTAGTATAATGAACACGTAACAAAAACTAAAGTATTCGAGTCCTTAGAAAAATATAGCTAAGAAAATCATGTTGAACGATGTTAGATATATGTGGCTCAAGCCAAAGCCAAAAAGTGTCACACCACCTCAACATTTCTCCTTATGACTCACACATCAAAAAGCCTTCTCACTAATCACTCAAGCCAAAACCTCACTTTTGACTCCCACCATTTTTTTTTTCTTTTCTATTTTTTTTAAACCAATTAAGTTTTCAATCACTAAAATAAAAATAGAAATTACATCTCGTGTGTTTGTTCATCACGTAATTCTTTTGTTTTCATCCGTTGTATATTTCATCTCTTGATCCAAGTACGTTTGTATATTTTGTTGCGGACTAATGTACAATTCGTTGAATTCACTTATCTCAAACTTTTAATCTTTTAAAATCTTGTTATACAATATGATGCAAGTGTACACGATTCTTCGTAGCTTGTTATTGGTGTACCTCGAGTCGGTTTTTACATAATTCTCCGCCATCCTTCGAGGACACCAAAAGCTCATTCGACATCATTTCTTGCATTTTCTTGTCGGCATTTAAAGATTCTATATTTCTCGTCTCATGCCACCAGCCCACCATAAATGATTTGACAAAAGTTGCTCACTGTGAGTAAATTCCTTCGGCTAGGTAACACCCTTTTCCATATGTACCTCCATGGCTCCATATACTTCAAACGGAGCTACAGGGTGATATCATCAATAAGGTCACGAATAACTTAAAATGTTAAGATCATCATTCGAATTCGCTACACAAAAAAAAAAGGCATGTCAAATCCACAAATCGTACGACGCAACAGCTTCAAGTATTATAGTTGAATATTTTTTTATCACCCCTTGCAAATTATTGTGTCACGCTTTCGGACAGTTTGTGCATTCTCAACGCATATAATCAATGTTTTCAAGCATTCACGGAAACTCATAAACCCTCTTATGCGTGGCATATAAGATTTGAATGGCATTAAAGTTTGGTTTCCTTAAAATCTCTGACATGTATAAATCATCAATGCACATAGTAAAATAATTTAGACAATCGCGTGCATAATGTTCACCAATTTGTAAATATTCATCAGGTGATGTGTCGTATGCCAATTGGCGTATGACAAAGTGCATTTCATAATG
This sequence comes from Artemisia argyi, assembly GCA_030686995.1. Classification (NCBI taxonomy): domain Eukaryota; kingdom Viridiplantae; phylum Streptophyta; class Magnoliopsida; order Asterales; family Asteraceae; genus Artemisia; species Artemisia argyi. The sequence goes on along the minus strand of CM060698.1, from coordinate 121,395,192 downwards.
ACACTAAAACCCATTTGACTTGTAAATCGGGTTGGACTTTAAAGAAATTAAAATGTTCGGGAAGACGATCTGAAGTATATATATATATATATATATATATATATATATATATATATATATATATATATATATATATATATATATATATATATATATATATATACCTTCAACTATTTCTAAAAATAGCTTCCTGCTCATACGATATCGATATCTAAAATAGTACTCTGGATATTTTGAATTATCACCAAAATAATCAGCCAACAAACATTCTTCTGCAACATCATGTTCAGGTATATTGAATTACGCAATCGTGAACTTTGAAGTTTTGTTGTTGCAACGATTGGTGATACTGATAAGCTTGCATCAAAAGCAAATACTCGCCTTCATCATCGGATCATATACACGATCGGTGTTCATAGTTTACAATATTTTTTTAAAAGTATTTTATGGTAGAGATGATAAAGAAAATTGTATGAATAATATATATAAAGGTGGAATTAAAAATGAAAAATAAATAAATTTCTATTTATCAGAGGGGCCAACGGCCAAAATTTTAAACGTTTCTCCTCTTTGGCTCAAGCCATGAACTTCACTCGCACCATGGCAAAAGAGGGTACCGATATGGTAGCGCCGGCTTGGCGCCGTGTGAGTTTGGCGCAAGAGCTACGTAACTGCACCAACACAACAATTAATAATGAATGAACCAACACAACAATTTAACATGTTCCCGTCGACGTACAAGACCCACCTAACTTACCTCTTTTTGGTCAACTTTTGTCTAGTAGAAAATAATGTCCTTATTCTATATAGACAGTGACTAAACTAGAAAACTACAAAACTCAGATTCAAACACCCAAATCCTAACCTTTCACAATTCCATTTCATTTCAATCCAACCAATCCATGATCCATAGATCCTTTTCCAACAAATTCCACATGATTTATTTTCCAAAATATGCAGTTTTTTTGTAGATGCGGATCAAAAAACATGACCTCGGATGTAATTTCCCCTAGTACAAAATCCGATAAATCAGTCTCCGCAACTCAACAACCCTCGTCCTCCTCACGGAGAACATCTAAATCAAACCAAACAAACCAATCTCCTCGCTCTTCGTCCTTCATATCTTCGGTTTTACACCCCTCTACTTCGACAGAAAACGAAAACAACAATAGCTACAACAAAGACTCATGGAAATCATCTGTTTCGAGCCACAGCTCCCTCACGAGCCTTCGCGATTCCTTGCCCGAGAACCCACACTTATACGACTTCAAAGAAATATTCACAGCCACAAACAAGTTCCTCAACAAAAAACATTCATCATCTTCATCTTCAACCGCATGGCGATGCGCGATACGTGGAGATGACGTTATCGTATTCCAACGTAAATTACGAAGAATTATAAGCGAAAACGAGCTCCGTGAACGCCTGCTTGTGATTTGTAGGAGCCACCACTCGAGTTTAATCAAACTTAAAGGCGCATCTATGTCTGGTAGTTATATATACCTAGTTTACGATTATATCAAAGGGTTAACTTTGTCCGAGTGTCTTACAAACCCTAAAAACCCTAGTTTTACGATACTTTCGACGTGGATGTCGCGAATACAAGTCGCGGCTGATTTGGCACATGGGATTGAGTACATCCATAATTCAACAGGTCTAGAGAAAAATTTTATTCATAATCATATAAAGTCTACTAGTATAATAATAACAGAATCGGATTCGGTTCCAGGGTCATTTAACGTGAAAATATGTCATTTTGGCACCGCGGAGTTATGTGGTGAGACGGATAAATTATCCGAGACAAAATTTGAAGGTACTAGAGGTTACATGTCACCCGAGTATCAGACAACAGGCGTACCGTCACATAAGTCTGACGTGTACGCCTTTGGAGTAGTGATACTCGAGCTTTTGTCGGGTGAAGAGGCATTAAAGTACGGGAGAGATAACAGTGGTAATTATGTTAGAGTGTCGGTAATTGAAACGGTTAACAAGGCGGTCAAGGGGGGATATTTGAGGACGTGGATCGATAGACGGTTAAAAGACTCGTATCCTGAGGAAGTGGTTGAGAAGTTGGTGCGGTTGGCGGTGGAGTGTTTGGATGAGGATCCGGATAAGAGACCGGATATGAGATGGATTGCGGGTCGGGTTTCGAAAATGTATTTGGAGTCAGTAAGTTGGGTAGAACAAATGGGTAAATTTCCAGAGGATTTTACTGTTTCTGTTGGTGGTAGATAATGATAATTTGGTGTAAAGTTTGTGTTATTGATGTACATTTTAAAGGTACTCTTTTAGATCAACTTGTTTCATTTGTTGTTTGGTTTTTTATACTTTGAGAAGGTTAATTATTTTTGTTACTGTATGCTAGTTTTGTCGCTATTGTACCTTTAAGGTCCAGTTTTGAATTGAATTTTGTGGAACAGAATACTAAAGTTAGTAAGTCAAGTTATGAATATGATTAGTTGATGAGAAAAAGTAAGAATAAGATCATAACTTGGACGTATACTTTTAAAAGTTTAGTGACTAACTGAATAACAATAACAATTTAATTATAGTGATCTAAAAAACTAAACATTTTCTCGAATGGCAATAAGTCAATAACTTTAATTTGAACTTAATGGCAATAATTCAGTAACTTTTGAATTTAATGGCATTGGATCTTTGTTATTGATATGCTGCATAGTGTGGGGCAAAGCAAACCATTGACATCTATGTCATGTCATGTTAGTGATTTAACGTCAAGGAAACGGCATCATCATCCTCACCCTTGTTTATGCAAGACCAAATTTCTCGACATATCATTCCCGAGAGAAAAGAAGAGAGAGTGCGTGTGCACACTCGTGTGTTTTAGATTGGTAGTGTGCGCGTTTTGTGTTGTACGTTTTTGCTTATTTTAAAAAGAAAATACAGAAGATTAATTGTTAAATGTTAAGAGAGTAGGTGTGTTTTAAAGATTTTCAAAATGGGAGAAAATAAAGAGAAACAAGAAGAATCTAATGAGAGACGGAGTCAGTAACAAATATGACCGGGTGCACAAAATATTTTTAACCATGATATAATAGAGTTTAAGATGCTAAGTAAATAAGGCTTAAAACACATTTCGATGAACCGGGGTCATTTAAGATACATTTGTGAAAAATCGATGTTTTTTTTTTAAATTAACACTACATCGAAAAAATTCATAGGTGTCCTGGGCACTTACGGAACCCCGCCTGGCTCCATCCCTAAATCTAATACAGAGTTTCTAATACATTTTTAAATCTTATGTGTATTTTGGAGTAAACACATTTTTTAGAATCAGGTGCATGTGCATTTATGAAAATTTAAGATTTTTTATAAAAACTAAAGCAACGCAGAAAAAGTCCATAGAGAACTTAGGAGCCATGAAACTCACCTTGATTGATGTGGATGTGACATTGTGACTCTTATGTGTATTTTTGCCTATTTAGTAATGGGGAATGTGCTGGATTTAATTGGTAAAAGAATAATGCGTCTTATTGGTTAAAATATGCAAAAGCAATATTTAATTATTTAGTTATTTAATCTTGTGTGTGGTTATAATATTTGGTGTGGGGAAACCAATAGATCAATACAAGCGTGCTACCAAATCAAACTTTTTAAGAATATGCTGTCTAGAAACACAGGTCACGTACAATAATACGGAGTATAATACATGCAAGTTGTCTAGAGTGTTGATTATTCAATGATTATATGAATAATGCTTTCACATTTTATTTTATCGAAACAAAAACGAGATATGATTCATTCTGCAAATATATATAGAGTTATATTAGTTGACGGATAACTAGAGGTGTCAAAACGGGCGGGCCGGGCGGGTATGAGCGACGGGCTAAACGGGCTATGGGTTAAACGGGCACGGGCTAAACGGGCACGGGCCAAACGGGCGTATGTTATACGAATCGTCTTAAAAAAGACTTAAAACAACAAAAAAAATTCCTCAAATGTAATACCCCATTTATATTTAAGTAACTAAATATACTATATCCATAAGTTTTTCATTAAAAACAATTTAATGTGAGAAAAACAAGTGCCCATTATGCCCATTTAACTTCTAAATAGGCAATATATGCCCATTTAAAAAAAAAAAAGGGTCTAAATGTACCCAAATCTTTTAAAAATTTGCGCATTTAACCTATTTTTTTTTATTTTTGGGCACAAATTATCACCTCTACGGATAACCAAATAATTACATATGAATGCTGTCTAGAAACCATTTAACCAACGCAATGTTTGAAATATTCCTTCACTTGAATCAGAATTTCTGTCGAATCAGAAATACATAGATAGATTAACAAGCTATCAACATATAAAATTGATTGATTCAGTCTTCCAGGGTAGATATTATAACAAACTAGCTACTTCCAAAACCTCATGGTTAATTGAACATGTTTTTCATATATAGACGTTCCAGGGACGGAGTCGGGGGTTCCCACGGGTGCCCGGGACCCCTATGGATTTTTACGATGTAGTGTTAATTTTTGAAAAAAAACGTCAATTTTTTCTAAATGTATTTTAAATGCACCCGGTCCATCGAGATATGTGTCTATATTACGGTTCAAAAATTTTTGTTTACCCGGTTATATTTAGTCCTGATTCCGTCTCTGAACGTTACATTATCATGGAGTACGTACTTGCTGGTAAAATCTTAAAGTATCCTTAACTAATAAAGTAATGCATATGTGATATGTTATGTACTGAAATAGCTATCATCATTCTTATTTTATTTTTTGGAATGCATCATCGTTTTACTTTTTATGATTATAACAGCTAATATTCTAATAGACACATTACTATATTTGTTTTTTAAATCCACAAAATGAGATTAGTAAACAAAAGAGTCATTGAAAAAGTATCGTGTAAGAAATGATCAAAACTTGTTAACTATTATTTGATTCTCTTTAACAATTTGGGGAAGAAGTTGCGACTACGCAACTAATAAAATAAAACTAATCAAAGGAGCATGAATGCATAATAGAGACTGGAGAGGCTTTGACTAACGTTTGAATAAACATATTAGAGGAACTTGAATATCATGAGCGAAACTAATGGTGTCGAAAGCACAAATAACAGGTTTCGCAAAACTGAATTATTTAAACGACATTATTTTATTTTTGACCTTTGCGTAAGAAGAATCACAAGGACTATATGAGTTTCTATTTCTAGCTAACAACCAGTACCCCGTGACCAGGGCTACTATTTTCTTTCAAGTTATTGATACCAATGCGAGTTTGTGAAAATCATCTTCAATTATATCCCCTAACATGCTAACGTTATCCAAACCACGTGTAACCATCTTGTTATGACCACATGTAATTTAGGTACACACCTTGTTCTCGGTTTTGAATAGTAAAATGAGTTACCCGCCCCAAAAGCCACCGTTCAAAATTGCCTACCACTCGTACTCAAACCAAACTGTTAAACACCCAAAAACAGAATACAGAGACGTGTTTCATGTTTTGGAATATCATTTATTTGATTCCTAATAGAGCTTATCTTTGAAAACCTCATTATTCATGGACCAAATTCACAAAAACATAATTCTAGGACAAGATGGCCATTTTTCCAGCCAAAAGTTTAGAAAATGTTCTATGTGGGGTTTTATAGGATTTCTTGATGCTAATAATAGCATCAGGTAGCCATGAGCCAAGGACATTTTAGGTAGTCATGAGCTAAAAACACTTTTGGATGTCAGGTAGTCACCTCAACAAAACACCATTTTTCAGTAACACAACCAAAACTCCCTTCCCTCATAACTAAGCCAAAACACCTGTTAAAGAAAGAAAACAAAAACAAATGTCGTCCTTTTGGCACAAGCCAATTCCCTTGCGTATGAAATAGCACACGAGGGGGGGGGGGGGGGGGGGGGGGGGGGCAGGGGCATAGCTTGGTGGCTTGTTGGATGGCACTTGGTTGGTGCCATGGCTTGGTGGCACGTTGGATGGAACATGGGTGCACACCACCATACCCGATGCTTTAACGCCTAAAAGTTTAGTTAGATAATGTGATTTTGACTTTAGCAAAGTCAAAGATCTTTCTAAAGATCATCACCATTCTTACTAGAGAATTGTGATTTTGTTGGTAAGATTTACAATCATTGGAATGAATATAAAATAAAATAAACAATAAATAAATTGTTTTAAACTACATCATATTGTTCATGGCTCTATGCGTTTCAAAGTCCATGTAGTCTCCACCCATAGGTACAAAAGGACCATTATACCCATACATATTATTATCAAAAAACCTTTCATCGGGAACCATTCCCATACCCATACCACCGCCCATAGGAGGAGGTTGACCCCAAGGCATCTGACCATGCATTTGACCCTGCACTGAAGAGCTTGACGCTTCCTGGTTCATACCGGGCCCATTATGGTTTGATGGGGAGTTGCCAGTTGGCCTCTTGTTGCTTGCGCCACCGCCTGTAAGGGCTATGGTATTAGTCTGTTGTTGCTGCTGCTGCATCTGAAGTTGGTTTTTCATCGGTGACTTTGGTCTAAGAGCTTCGATGTCAGGAGTTGTTAGCACAAGATGACCAGCTTCTGGTGGCGGGTTTCTTCCTCCGCCTCCTTGCCACACTTTCCCATCCTTATCCGCAAAATTCCGAACATATCCCTAAATTTCAAGAAAGATAATGATTCATAAATTTAAATGAATTATAAGTGGCCAGTCTTAGTTTTAATTGCATCATAACTACATATACAAAAATTTGAAAACACGAGAACAGTGCAAGACCCACCTGCCTAATACAATTTTTTGGTTGGGCCAACACACTAGCAAGTAGCAACAGATGCCTATAATCATAAAATTTTCCACTAAAACTATAACTTTTGGTGAAATCAACCCTGAACTTACTAGCAACTTGTTTGACCAAAACTAACGACTCTTTTGAACTTTTCCATGGCGGATGACAAAGTAAGCTACCTCAACAAACTATCCATAAACAATTTGCTAATCTTTGCTTAGTCAATGCCAATTGAATAGAACATAAATCGATCTCCTTTTCAATACAGTTATTCAACTCTTCTTCTAATCACGTTCATACACATTACATCAGGGGTAGGCATCTTTCATTATTGTATTCATTAGTCATTTTAGTAGCACAGTAACCCTTCATTTTTTAAGGAAAGTGGTAGCAGAAAGAGGGCATGAGAGAGATAGTACCTCGGGATTGAAATTTGATGAGGACAAGTCTTTACCAACAGTCAACCAGCCAGACCGTATATTATGGTCTTCTCCAAAAAGCTCAAGCCTACGTCGACCGAGTGAAAAATGCTCGATAATTCGGTACATATCTTCAGGTTTTGCAGTAGAACCTGCATTTCAATTGGTACCAGGTTAGAGAAATAGGTATAGCTACTGTGTGGACTTTTATATTTACAGTGTCTACAATGTACACCCACATTAAGTACTCCATCTTGCAACATTTAGTTTGACACATACTTTTAAGGAAAATGCTCAATTATTTCTCAGTTGCATAGAACATCCTTTAATAGAGACAATCATACGGTTCATCTAGACCCAAATAATACCGTCGATTTCTATGGAAAAATAATGCACAGAAGAAAGGGTAAGCTTGGATTATTCTTTAATATGACAGACATATGGCCCTTATGACTTTGGAGAACCAAAACTTCAATTTTTTATTTTTAAATAGATAGGGGTCTTTTTTGGCAGTTTGGTTGCTCAATTTAATCAATTAATGCGAGTACGTTTTCATGGATTTGTTACACCATTGAATATGATTCTGGGCAAAAGAGCATACTACATCCTTCCTTAACACTCCTCTGTGTGTTGTTGGGTTAGAACATATTATCCCCATGACACTATTTACAACCTAAAACTCTTGAACTATAAGATTAGTTCTATTGAGGTTAGCAAACGTCAAATGTATATATAGTCATAAAGTTCAATAATCAAATAGGTACAGAAGAGAAGTTCCAGATCGGGAGTACGCCTCTGCGTAAATTTTGTTGATTTTATACGCGCTTTCCCTTAAAATAATACTTATCATTCTTCTAACTAAAAGTGTAGCCCATCAGACTTGCAAAAGTCAAATGTCGATGCTATGTTCTTCTAAGGATGTAGCAAAAACCCTAAATGTTTCAGTCTGCCAAGTCCTATAAAAAATATAGGAAAAAAGGTCTTCGAAATATAAAAGAACACAACTGCGTGTAACTAGAAGGCTAAAAGAAGCAAATAATTAGATAATTTGTGAACCAACAAATCAAAAAACATCCACAGATACTAACCATACGGAGGCTCCTCGGCAATAATTACATCTGTATCAATGTTAGCATGGATAATGTGGCCATCAGTGCTGCGCCTAACAGTTCCTTTTATGCCCATCAAGCAGTGCTCCTGTACAAATTATAAGCAATAGGATAACAGATAAGAGAATTCAGAATTTGTATAAAGAAGAGGGCGTATCATCTTTTACCAAAACCACCCTCAAAGTCTATGATCACTTTTTTCACCATCGGTAAATTCTAATATAAGTATAGCGTTGCCAGATTACTTAGGTGGAATTTGATTTGTCATCCTAGAATCACAACCGATGTGGACTTTAAAAGAGGGTGTAATAGAAATGGGTAAGAATTTCTAAATAATACAGTGATACTGGTTGGTATATAAGCTGGGTTTGGGTATTGTTTAATTTTTTATATACCAAATTGTAGAAAGAAAGAGGACTGTCTTCAATTTATCACGAAACCAACCCCCTCCCATGGTTTAGAAAAGCCCTTATTTCATATTTTAATATAAACCCATATACTTTATATAAAGTATAAACACAACGTATCACTGTCATCCCATTTCCCTTATTCACAAACATTTAAACCAAACACACCCTAAAATAAATCGAAGGATAGAAAATGATGCAGCAAAAACAGCCAACCTTTGAACGTTGAAATAGTGTATGTGAATCATGGCGAAGTCCAGGTGTTGCGGTGGTTTTGTTCGTTTTCACCCAGCATATATCTTCACACCTACGGAACCCCCACTACAATAGTACAATGAAGAGAAAATGACTAAAAGATTCAACCAATGATCAAACAAACAGGATTGCCAAAAGAGTTTCAAAAAAGACAAAAATAATGCATAATATGGTCTCGACACCAAATATACCTTCTTTAGACATTGACGACCTTGCTCAAGGCCAACTCCATCACCAACCCAGAGGAAAATAAAAGATGGTGTGTCCGCTATGGCCTGGAGAAATAACAAAAGTTCAGAAACTGTGCCATAAAGAAGAAAATCTGAAATGGACATACTTCCTATATCGCATACAAAAGAATATATCAGCTATTAACATTGGCGTAGTCAAATGGGTTACTTTTGTTAGGATCTAAATGCTTTGCAAAACTGAATTTCCTAACTACATTATAAATCATATGACAGTTATCCTGCATGACAAGTATAAGTATGTTTTTTGATAATCTAGAAATGAGTAACATCAATATTATCTCTTGGTACGATACCCAACAAACTTTTTAAAACAATAACGCCTAAATAACTGAATAATGAAGCATTAATCAGGAATAGTTTCCATAAAAGGTGCGCTAGTTTTGATGCAAGTTAAAACATTTGTATGCGTTCACCGAGAGAAGAAAAATGAAATAAAAAAAGTATGAACAATCAGAAACTTTCAAGTTCTCTAACTCCAAAGGAAATAGTATATCAAAACGGCATGATGAAAAACGAGCTAAGGGAAGCATAACTACCTCAATCTTGAGGTCCATTATTTCCTGCAATGTCCAGTAGTCCATATGATCAGTGACACCAGGAGCCCGATGAACATATTCCTCCCAAGGTGGGTCCACAAGAATAACATCAAACTTGGTCCCAAAGAACTCAGGAGATAAAACTTGCTGACGCAGGTCACACTTGTAATACATAGGAGCAGAAGCAGAATTGGCAACGATTTCATCCTTCTTTTGTATGAGCTCCCGAAGCTTTGGATAGTCCTCCACAACACTAGTGAGCTCTAGTTCCCTGATGAAATTTTGGGGTCGCATACCAGTGTCAACAAAGTTTTGGGAATAATCATTTTGTTCTCCTCTAGATGGAGCTTTACCAGGTGGGCCATTATTTCTGGAAGGAGTCCACCCACCAGGTCCCTTGTCTTGTTGCTGCCCACGGCCCATGGGTACTAGAGCATTAAAACCAGCACCAGGCATAGTTGGAGGCATTCCTCTTGGAAGTCCAGGTTGGTTGAAAAACATAGCCGAATTAGGCGGGGTCCCCATTGGAGGAAATCTAGGTCCCGATGGCCCACCAGGAGGAACACCTGGGAGACCAGGAGGCCAAACAACGGGGGGAGGATACTGCGGGATAAAGACAGCAGGAGACATTGGAGGACCTGGACCAGGAGACATGCTAGGAGTAAGTGGTTGCAATCCACCAGGTGGCGGCATTCCGAGTGGTGGAAAAGGTGAACCGATCATCGGGACTTGCATATTGACTTGTTGACCATCTCTCCCTGTAGGCCGACCCCTTCCTCCTCTCCCCATTCTGTTGTTACCTTTAGGACCTTGAGAACCACCTCTGTTAAAGGAACCTGATTCTTGGTATCCAAAAGATGGCTGCGAATCATTGGTTGAAGATTGTCCTTGCCACCCACCAACACGACTGGGTGGACCACTACGCTGACCCCTCCCTCTCCCTCCCTCAGTGTCATCCATGTTTCTATCATCTCCATATCGATCTTTTGAATCTTCAACAGATTGATCATCAACATTTCTTGAACTATTCCCGCGATCATCATTTGGTCCTGTTTTGACATCAGTTTGGTCAATAACTTCATTGTTCTTCCCCAATGAAGATCTGGAATCCTCTCTGGCATAACCAAAAGGCTTAGTTTCAATTTCTATAACATCGTAATTGTCTTTCGAAATACCGTAATTTGATGAAGTTTTCACAGCATCAGTCCTGTTCCCATCCTTTCTACCACCAGCACGACCCATATGCCTTTCAGTGTCAGCCCTATCTCGACCACGTCTTTGCGATGGTGTCTCCCAATCTCGAGTGTAGTCATAAGGGGCATCGCCATCTTTCATTTCCTTATCAGAATAATTTGGTTGCCTTCTTTTCCAATTATCTTTCGAACCATCACGGTCCCTGTTCTTGTCACTCCAGCTATCATCTCTTCCTTTTGATCTTTCATCTCTGTAACCATCTTTTTCCAGGTCCTTCCTTCTATAACTGCTGCTTTTATCTGTATCCAGCTCATTATATTCCGCCTCATGATGACGCCTTGCGCTTCTCTCCGGAGTCCTGGATCTGGTCGAGCGGTCAATGTCCCTTCTACCCCTATCCCTTAACGATGCATTACCATCTTCTTCAGCATGAAAGGACCTCTCACGGCTTTCGACTGTACCCACTTTCTCCTTGCCTGACATATCTTCACGAACCGAGGGATCTTCTTCATTGTGCACGTCTACATCCCCTTTACTCTTATTCTTCTCATTTTCACCTCTTCTCTCATCCTTTTCATGATATTTAAGACCTTTATCACCACTCACATCAATACCTCTGTTTCTACTTTCATTTGTTTCACTAGGTCCAGGCAAGCTTCGTTCTCTAGAACCCTCATGCTTCCTATCTGATGACTTTGCAGCCCTTTGATCAGATTTTTCCCCATGGCTATATTCTTCTACCTTGCTTGCACTATTTGCATCATCCCACCTTTTTCTTGAATGTCTTCCCTGATCAGAAGATCCATGACCCTTTTCTCGAATACTTTCCTTTCTCTCAGAGTGTCGTGAATCCTTTTCATACACCTTTTCAAGCTCTCCATCATGCGATCTTTCATCTCTAACCTTATTTCTGCTATGGGAATTCTCACGGTCAGACACCTTTGAACTCGCTTTTCTTCTGTCACTTCTTTCTCCTCCATCATGCCTGTTCTCACCACCCTCTCCATCCTGATACCAATTGCTCAACGACTCCAAAGCACTCTCCTCCTGTTTCTTTTTCATCTGTCTAGCTCGTGACTCCTTCCGTGACTCATAATCATCATCCTCGCTAACAACCTTACTCGAGCTACTAGGCCTCTTTCTACTCTCACTTTTCTCCTCGCCACTTCTCCTTCTTCCATTACTTTCCAATCCTTCTGCTTCCTCTCCACTCCCAGACTGCCTCGACTTACCTGACCTCCGTTTTCTCCTCTCATCTGCTTCCCATGTTTCATCATCTCTGGCCCTATCATTCCTATCACTTCTAGTACTATCCTCTACATCCCGTTTCGAATGACCTTTTACGCGCTCAGGTGAACCCATCAAATATCCCTCAAATTTGTACTATAAATTTCAAAACAATATACTACAAGAACACTAGCACACCATCCTGCAAAAACAAATGTATGAATCACTCTCTTTTGCAACTGCATATTTATAGCATGACAAATAGGCATGGTTATCAACCCTAAATTTACAATATACACTCCCTCGCTTTAATATGATTTTAGAAACAAGATACAATTTTTCTCCATACATAAGAGAAACAATTCGAATTTTAAGTTCAAAACTATGTGATACTACTACACTAATTTGCAAATAAAAAAAACAGATATAGATGTCTATGCATACTCAACTATATGCAACTGTTTGAGGTACTTTACAGAAAGTATAGTGTAATCACCAATAATATTACAAACTTTTTGCTGATTTAGATATAAAAGCAAGTCCAAATTTTGACCTAAGAATACCAGTAACTGCAACAAAAGTATAGATATTTTTTTTAATCATCTAAACTGACCATATGTTCAGACACAGTAAAACACTAATGCTCAATATTCCAAGCATGCAATAAGTTATACACATGTTCAATAATAAAAAATACAGTTTGCGCAATCAATTTGAACCCCTGACATATTAAACCTCAATTAGCATAGAAGCTTAATCAAAGCTGCTGATTACAGATTGCATTGTATAAGTTAAAGTTAACCCCCTTATATCCATTAACTGTAACGAATCAAGTGACATAACCAGACTAATTCTACGGAAGCTAAACTAAATACACCTGCTTAAACTACTTTCTAGAAAGTATAGTGTGTGATACCAATAATATTAACAACTTTTTGAGAGTATGCATATTAATATTCATGTTGAATTCGACTTATTATAACCATAACTCTATCTCCGTTGTTTTCAAACAATTTCAACAACCAAATAAACGTACTCGCCATCACCATCAACATTATAACAAACTTCTTCACACTTTATAAACCTTCCAAATTAAACCATAGACTCGACATAAACTCTAAACTCAAAAAACAATCGATCCGACCTTAACCGTAACTCTCTCTCTCCACTCTTTACAAGTCCAATAAAGCAAAATTAATACTATATATAACCTAATAAAGCAATCCTAATAACTTAACTACAAGTCCAATAATGAAACAAAAGTGCTTGCCAAGTTGCCATCACCCTCGACATTATAACAAACTTCTTCACACTTCACATAAACTCTAAACTCGTAAAAACCAATTCGATCTTATATTAACCGTAACTCTATCTCCATTATCTTCAAATTTCATCACACTTTATCAACTCCTCCAAATAAAACCATATGCTCGACATAAACTTTATACTCAAAAAACAACCGATTTGACCTTCAATTAACCATAACTATATCTCCACTCCTAACAAATTTCATCATTCATCCAAATTAACATAAGCAATCAATCCTAATAAGTTAATTACAAGTTCAATGACTGATGACGTATAGCGTGTCCGGATCCATTAAGTCCCGGAGTAAATGCTAAACTACGGAGTCGGATACCCAAGAGCGGATTCGGATCCCCAGCCGAGGTAGGGACACACGAAGCCGCGGACATCACTCCTTCCAACAAAGGATGGACCACGTCCAAACCAGAAATGGCAAAGAATCTTGTCAGCACTCCAACGGCTAACTCTTGCAGACCCCATGCAGGGAAATTTTACAGTTCCCGCTCGGAAGCATCACCATCACTGGTAAAATGCCAAGAAGGTGGGTTGACTTTAGGCTGTCCCGCCCAAAAGCGTCACAATCATGACGCAATACGCCAGGCAACTCGACAAGGTTCTCCCAAGTATAAATAGGAGGCATTTCGCCTCCCTCAGGGTAACACACACTACTCTCTCTCTATATATACACTCTCACTACATATACTTATTCTCACACCCGAGGTCGACCGCGGAGTCCCCTCCCCGTGGTGAGGCTAACGGTGTTGTCTGTTTTCTTAGCAAATCAGCAGCAATCCGTACCAAGTAGTCCAAGATTGATACAACCAAGAGATAACTCAAACCTATCTCCATTCTAAACCCCATTCTTGTACTAACAATGACCAAATAAAAGTACTCGCCATCATCAACATTATAACAAACTTCTTGAACTTCGGACAAACTTTTAAATCGAAAAACAGCAAATCCGACCTTATACTAACTGTAACTCTATCTCTATTCTTTGCAAATATACTATATAACTTAACCAAGCAATCCTAATAAGTTAATTACAAGTTCAATAATCAAATGAAAGTACTCGGCATCATCATCGACAAAATAACATACTATTTCACGCTTCACATAAACTTTGAAATCGACGACAATTCAACCTCATATCAACCGAAACTCTATCTCAATTGTCTTCAAATTTCATCACATGTTATCTAATCCTCCAAATCAAACCGCATACTCGACATAAACCTAAAACTCGCTAAAAAACCAATTCGACCTGAATAAACCGTAACTCTATCTCCAGTTAATTACAAAAAAGTTAATTAGAAGTTGAATAACCAAACAAAAGTACTCGCCGACATTATAAAAAGCTTATTGACACTTGACATAAACTCTAAACCGTAAAATCATCTCCACTCTTTACGAATTTCATCATTCATCCAAATCAACATATAAGCAATTAATCCTAATAAGTTACTCACAAGTTCAATAATCAACTCCAAACCCTAAATAATACTACTTATAACTAATAACTGTAAGAAACTGAAGTATATATAAGAGGCGTTAATAATTAACAAAAAATGTAGGATTAGTTAATTGATTGAGCGAGTGAATTAATGAGAAGATACCTGTGAATGAAGAAAGAAGATGTGCGTTTGGTTGGTGTGTTTGATTTGTTTTTGTGAGAGAATGAGAGAGAGAGAGGGATCGGGTTAAAAATTGGGGCGGGTGGTGGATCTTTTATTTTTTTGATGATAATAACTGTAGGCCTGTAGGGTTTTCCGGTTCAAGGCTTTAAGGCCCGTTTCCCTTCGTGTGTGAGGCTTTTTTTTTTTTTTTTTTTTTTTTTTTTTTTTTTTTTTTTAAGGATCTTTTATTTCACGCCATATATCACATTTTTAGAAGTTTAGACATAAGGTAAAAAAAAACACACTTCAAAACTAAAGACATACGATTTATAATAGTTTAATCCATACATTAGACATGTAATTTTCTAAACGTCACGTACTATATGTGTACCAAAAAGAAAGAGATCCTCTCAAATTATTTATAACTTGATTAATCAAGTTGGGCAATTATCAACTATTATATTAAATCCAATGGCTCAAATCAAAAGAACATGAGATGATTTAAGCCACCGGATTTGATCTAATGGTTGATAATTGCCCAACTCTTCTAATGATTAAAATTTTATGTTCGTGCTAATATGATTACTTGGAAACTTGTTTTGTCAAGTTAAAAAAAGGTGTTTGGATTTAAGTTTAAGTGACATAGGCACACAAAAAAACTATATATATATTTTTTTACTAGGTGAGTCGGTTACTTTTTTCCCAAATGTCATATTAGAACAAAATAAAAAGTTCACGTATCAAACAAGCAGTTTTAAAATACACGTATCATGACATGAAATTTGATGTTTAAAATTCTGGTTTTTTAATTTATCTGGTCGAGCTATAGGTTCGAAGTTCAACCGGGTTTTTTGCTCAAAATCAGTTGTCTATCACCCGACCGATTTACAATTCAACAGGTTCGACCGGGTTTTAAAACATTTTTTATTTTTCGCACTGTACTGGTTAAACACATTTTTCGACCCTGAGATCAACTTGGTCCTCAAGCTATTTTGGGTTTGACTTTATACTTCAAATTACTTGCAAAGAAGGATACTGTCACTTATAAATCTTCTTGAATCTTCTTCTTCATTTTGATAATAAATGGCGGCTAGGCGTTTATTTTCCATCATCACCAACGCCACCAGACAACCCAATATCTCTATCCGTAACGGTCAGCTCTCTTTTCATCAAACCCTATAAAAAAATATGATCATGTTTTCATTTGCCTAGAATTTATAAAATCTCATGTTTTTATTGTATGTTAAAATCGAGTTTTTTTTTTTTTTGTCATGGGTTTTGGATTGACAGTCAGATTTGGTATGAAATTATTAGTGGGTGTTTGAAATTGCTTATTTTTAAGCAGAAGGGAGTTTGTGTGTCATCCCAACTGCTTCTTATCTGCTTATTTTAAGGCTGCTTATTATTTGCCATTATATTTAAACCTTTAATGATTGAGTTTGATTAATTTTTCCAATAAATTATTGTTTCTTTCGAGGATTATTGCGTTTTTTTTTACATAGTAAGCATATCGGAAACTATTTACCGACGTGCTTATTCTCAAAGAGCTTATAAGTACTTATCTATATGCAGATTGCAGACGCATAACGGCGTAAGCAATCTTGAACACCATTCTAGCTGTAACAAAACAGGACGGGAAGTAGTGTTTGGGGCGCAATTAAGCTGTTTTTTAAGCTGCTATAATCAGATAAAAGATGTTTGCGTTTTTGGAAACATCTTATTAGTTAGGGATCATCTTGTTTAATCACTTTTGATAAGAGAATCAATATCATTTTTATTGTAGCTATTACCGAATCGGTCTATCTGAAAGGGACTTTTTGACCGGGTTTCGCAATAATTAGATAACAATCCTCACGGTGCTAAAAATGGGATTAGAGGGTTTAGTTTTTGGTTTGCATTTGTATTGAGCAAATTAGTATTAGCTTGATTGTATTGATGAAGTTTGAATCTTTGCGCCAAGTTTGAATATAATGAAATGCAATTTGATGTTTAGAAAATCATAGTTAGGTCAGTTTCTAAAGGAAACGGCAAACACCCTTTACGAGAAGATGGTGAATGTGAGCATGTGATGAAGTTAATTGACCACTTAAAAGTAAGAGTAAAAGAATTTATGAAGTGGAACTACAATAGTTTGAGAAGTTCATCACATGTAAATAAATATGGGGTTATGAATTAAAAAAGTTAGACAACACTTCATTCTGCCCAAATTTAGAATAAAGTCATACAGGTACGTATGAGTTTCCGATCTAATATTGGTTGCGAAATTGAATTGATGGCTGCACATCAAAGTGTCTGAGTGTTACTTTTCCGTATTTTATTTATGTTAAATCATGTTTACACTTGACAGATTCCGCAACGCAGTTTCTTCCTTCTCTTAGTGCATTCATGCTTGGTGGACAAGTCCATAGAACACAAACCCGAAGATTTTCAGAAATCAGCAGTCCATCTGTCAAGAACGCTATAGAGGATGAAGCTCCGGTAGCGCCAGTTTCAAACACGATTGAGAACTTAGCAAACACTGAGTCCTCTGCAACCAACAACACTGGGGTCACATTCACTGCTAAATCTGATTTAAAGATATCTCCCAGACATGATCTTGCCATGATGTTCACCTGCAAAGTCTGTGATACGAGATCAGTGAAGACAATTTCTCGTGAATCATACGATAAAGGTGTGGTGGTGGCTCGATGCGGCGGATGTAATAACTACCATCTGATTGCTGATCATTTGGGGATGTTTGGTGAGAAAGGGAATATTGAGGATATTTTGGCTGCTCGTGGTGAGGAAGTTAGGAAAGGAAATTCGGATACTTTGAATCTTACACTTGAGGATCTGGTTGGAATGGCGAAATCATAAATATGAAATGCTTGTTTTTGTTGCATTGGTAGTTGTAAGATAGTTTCTGGTATGAATAATTTCTTCCTTATTCTATCTGATAGAATTTTGAACTTGATTTATGGTGGAATAAAATAATAAGCTTAGGTAAGTTAAGAACTATAGAACTATGTTTCATTTGTCTATATCATGTATGGCTCGTTTACATTTTGTTTTAGTAGATAGGTTTGATCGCATTTCACTTTGGTTCTAGTCATAGATGTAGTGCCAGCCTTCGATTTTATATAGCTTTCAATATTTCTGTTTTTGTTGCTGTTGGTCAGAATTAGATTCTGAATTATCTGCTTAATTCATCTCTTTGTGTATTGAGTCTGTGTAGCCTGACCCGTGTGGCGACACTGATTCTGGTGTTTGTTCAGATTTTTAAGTAGTCTTTAGCTAGTGCAGTTTCATGGGCAGGTTAGTAGGGTAATCCAGTTGGTCTTACTGAATAGTTGGGGAATATAGGCCCTTTTGAATGTTGGTTTCGGGTTCGTGTAGCTTCTGTTCGAGCTGTTTCTTGTTATGTATTTAATACATTTTTTTTTTTGGGGGGTGCATATCTGGTTGCCATGTTAAGCGTTTCTAGTTTGAGGCTATGTTTGGCAAAAGTAGCTGTGAGCAGTAGCAGTGAGCAGTAGCTGTGAGTAGTAGCCAAAAAAGCTCACAGCTTCGTAAAGAAGCATTGGGAAAATGAGCTTTCCTAAAAAATAGCAAAGACAACAGCTCTCATGCCAAACGAACACTATAAATTAAAAAACTCATTGTTCACCGCTCATTGCTCAAAAAAGCTCCAAAAAGCTTTGTGCCAAACATAGCCTGAGTAATCAGGGCAGTAGCAATCTTGTTTCTGGGATCTGCAGTTTTGGTGGGGGGTTTCACACCCATATCTTAGTCGCCAGCCATCACTTGGGCTTACTAAATTGATGAACTCAAACTTTAAAAGTTTATGAGGGTTGTTTGGTCTGATTGGGTTGTTTTGGTCGGTTTCAGAGGCACAAGAATTTACCCCATACCCGAACAGAATTAGAAGATTGGATTCGGGTTGGTCGGGTTTCTGCTAGAGTTTCATTAACTGATAGGAACTTTGAACATTAGTTGGATGTACTGAAACAATTAGTTGAAGATTTAACCAACCCCGTATCCGAGTTAGCCCAGTAAAAAGTCAACCGTATATACTGATCTGGGTACAATGGTGTTACCCAACAAAGAAGCTTGGAAGCCTGATTAATCTTATCAGGTCGGTTTGGGTTACTTTCGACAACCCTGCATATATCAACTGAGCTAAGATTGACCAGTATTGTTAGTTGATCATAAACTGCTTTGCTATAGCAAATCCCCTGAGCAATGCACCGATTGTAAAAGGTTTACGTTGACTTTAGTAGCCGATTCAAAATCCTGAGATAGCTCAGGTAGCAAGCCTAGCTAGCATATGGGTAGGTATGTAAACCACAACAAGTCACAGTGCAAATCTTTTATTTGCATTCCGAGCAAGCTTTTCTCATTTATGTATTGTTTCTAAGCTTGTACAAATGAAGAATTTAACACGAATCGAAAGCATTTTTAAAACTGTTTAATATCTCTAGGTTTATACAAACACATCATTTTCTGTTTTGATACAAGTGTTAGGACTCTTCGTACGAGTAATATGTATTCTGTAGATGAACTAATAGCATGGTATGTGCTCTTATTCAACCTGAATTCATATGTTAACAAAATTATCAATCGATTTAATAAGGAAAAAAGTAAAAGTAAAGTAACTCCCAATACCGTCTTCCACGGGTTATGGGTCCCAATACCGTCTTCCACGGTGTATGGGGGAGGTTGAGACGTAGACAACCATACCCCTACCTAAGGTAGAGAGGCTGCTTCCGGTTCTACCTAAGGTAGAAAAGGACCTCCGGCCTTTTGTAGGGAGTGAGGATCGAACCCTTGACCTCTAGGTTAAGAGGCAAGGGGTTTTTCAACTGATCTAACCCTACTTGTTATAATCGATTTAATAAGGCTTAACAAAAAGATCAATTTTAATTTGAGTTTCTAGAAATCTTTGTATATTCTTTATGCAAGACTTGGTCATAGTTGAAACTTGAAAACTACGAAAACACCCAACTGCACCTAAAAATTTATTAAAGGTATTTGAAGCCACATACATAATATGACAAACCCCAAAAAGCTTAGACATGATACCATCAAAGTATAATAAAGTTTTATTTTTAAACCAAATCGGCCCTATTACAACAATAACAACATTGATGGCATTTATATTTGGGATAAAAAAAATAAAGTATAAAAGAAACAACAATTTTTTTAAACCACTTCATAATGGTATGTTCTCAAGTTATAACTTTGAATGAAAAATGAAAAGAAGTGAAAAAAACAAAAAAATAAATATGTTTTAAGTTTTTCTAAAAGGGAAAGTAAAAGGAAAGCATGAGAAAAAAAAGGAAAATGATTTGAGTTTTTTATGCCAAAACTTTCATCTCAAAAACTTTTGAGATGAAAGTGGGGAATAAAGTGATTTATTTTTAAGTGATGAAATTGCTCTTTATTTACTTTAACTTGAATCTCAATTAAATATATGATCGAGTACATAATTGTTAATTTTTTTTTTTTTTTTTAATCATTTTTCTCCCTTTTTTTTCTCTTACAACTTAATAACACTAATTAACTTTTAACAATCGTTCTTTTTCTCTCCAACAGCTTTCCATACTTTCTTTTACTTTCTTCTTCCTTCAAATAAAGTAAATAACACAATGTTAAACACTTAAACCTCTTCAATCCACCTAAGCATAAAGCATGTTCAAAAACTTAAATCTCTTAACTTTTTATAAAACTTTTCATAAACTCATCATTATGGATGACCTTATAGGTTGTTTAGGTAACTATTTATACGAACAAAGTATTCAATTCACTACAGGATAAACTTTTCATAAACTCATCAATATGGATGATCTTATAGGTTGTTTTGCTTGTTTTTTGTAAGGTGCAAGTTTTTTATTTATTTATTTATTTTTAACGGTGGATTATATTATACCACTAGCAAGAAGCTAGAAGAAAAAAAAATACAAGGAAATAAGAGAGGGATTTTTCAACCAATCTATCCAACTAAATTTAGCTTTGCATCTATATCTACACCACTGAAACGAACGAGCCACAATATCATCAAAAATGACCACTTTGGAAGTAGTGCTCGAACTGAAAATAGATTTATTCTGAAAACTCCAAACAAACCACCACATAACATAGAAAACACTTTCCAACACCTCTTTAAGCTTAGGCGGGAAATGAAGATTCAAAATCCAAACTAACCACTCCTCATACTCCTCATACGATGAAAGCTCTAAATAACTTACATCCCACCATGAAACATTCTTATGAAAAATATCTCTCGCCATAGGACATGCAAAGAAAACATGATTAGAAGACTCGGCACCTTTTCCACAGCTTGGACATAGAATGGATTAAAGCTCCAAGCCTTTTCGAGAGAGATTAAACCGAGTGGGTAAAGCATTTAAACTTACTCTCCAAGCAAGAACATTTACTTTAATAAGGACAACATTAACCCAATGAGTTTTAGAAGAAACATCAGTTATCAAATGATCATCGATATACCTCCTTACTGAAGGTCTGAAGCAACAGAGAAATCTCCTGATCCCACTAATGACCAAGTCCATCTATCTTGCATCACAGGAAGTTGAAAACCCTCTAAACTTGCTGCCAACTCAGTGAACTGAGCACTTTCAACTCCATCCCTCGGAATGCAACGCAAAGAACAGCCCAAATGAACGTGAGCCAATTTCTCAGCAACCGAAATCTTCTTATTAGATTCCAACAAGAAAACTCTCGGATATCATACCTTAAAAGCAGTATCTCCCATCCAAATTTCCTCTCAGAATAAAGTGTCTATACCATTACCGACTTTTTTCTTAATAAAACCAAGAAGGTCGATTCCTTGATACTTGAGCTTAGCCAACTCCCGAACAATATCCATCCATATAGATGGATGAGAGGAATTAGACGGGTTACCAAGGTTACCGTCGTCACCATGCACAGCTCTTATAACCCTAGCCCACAAAGAACTCCTTTCATTACAAAAACGCCAAACCCACTTAAACATTATAGCTCGATTCATCGCAAAAAAACTCGACACTCCTAGACCCCCTTTATCTTTTGAAGCCAAAACTCTACTCCATTTCACCTATGACATTTTCTTATCAATAAGCTCAGCCCCACTAAAAAAATGACTTTGAATGGATTCCATTATATTTAACACCTTAATAGGGACTTTGAACAATGACATATAAAAAATAGGAGTCGAACCTAAGACCGATTTGAGCAGGGTTAATCTTCCACCTATTGAAAGAGTCTTCATCTTCCATTTAGATAGACGAGCTAAAAGTCTATTGATAATCTCGTCCCAAGAGTTAATTCGAGACATCACGCCACCAACTTTGATACCAAGATATGAAAAAGGATTTTTAAATGTCAAACACCCTATCTTTTTTGTTGCCCGGTTTACTCTTTCATTATCCACTGCTATCCCTAACAATTTACTTTTGTGCATATTTATACGAAGACTAGAAGCTCGAAAGAAGCATTCTAAAGGTTGAACAATAGTTGAAATATTAGAATCATTCCATTGCCCTGTAAAAACAACATCATCTGCATAAAACAAATGAGAAACTTGCAAAGACGAACGAATGGAAACTCCTTTGAATAAGCCTTCATTAACGAGTTGTTGAAACGAGAGGTGAAGACTTTCCACAACTAATATAAAAAGAAAAGGAGAAAGAGGATCTCCCTGTTTAAGGCCTTTATGAAATTGAAATTCGCCTGTAGGTTTCCCGTTCACAAGAATCGAGCCTCTGGACGAACGTAAACAATTTTGGATCCAACCCCGCCATTTATCACCAAAGCCAAAATTCTTTAAAACATCATCTAAATAATCCCATCAAACCGAATCATAAGCCTTCTCAAAATCCACTTTGAAGATCATAGTTTGCTTCTTCTTAGATTTACACCAATTAATCAATTCATTCAAAATGAAAGGGCCATCTAAAATTTGCCTATTCACGACAAAAGCGGATTGCACTTCATTAACAATATCTACCAACACAACTACAAGACGATTCACCAAAGCCTTTGCAATAATTTTGTACAAGCTTCCAATCAAACTAATAGGCCTAAAATCTTTTACCATTTTGGCGTCTTGCATTTTTGGAATCAAAGCAATAAAAGAAGAGTTACCACCTCTAGGAAACGAACCATATTGGAAAAAATACGACACAACATCCACCAGATCTTTTTCAATAAAACTCCAATATCTTCTATAAAAACCGAAAGTAAAACCATCTGGACCCGGCGACTTATCCATACCCCAATCCCAAACATCCTATTTGATTTCTTCATTGGTAATGTTTCTTTCCATGTCAGCCTTTTGATCCAAAGATAATTTATTAGGAAAGACCATGTCTAGAAGTAAACAAGACGAGCATGGTCGATCAAACTGATCCTTAAAATGTAAAAGAAACTCATTCTTCACCATACTAGGACAATCAATCCAAACACCATCAACAAGATACCACGAATTGCAAGTTGACTTCTTTTCTTATTTTGGATGCCATAAAAATATTTAGAATTCTTGTCTCCTTCAATCGACCATTTAATCTTAGCTTTCTGAGCCACCTCCAACGACATTGTGTTTTCTAGATCTTGTAATGATTTCATCACTTGCATACGCTTATTTAATAAATCTATATCATCCTTCCCTTTATCTACTAAAGAATCAATATCGTCAAGTGTACCTTTGAGGCTTATTATTTTATTCTTCGAACTCTCGTTCTTATCTTTAACCCACGAACGAAAATTTTCTTTTAGGAACTTCAGTTTCTTCATGAATCTTAACATAGCGTTAGGACCATATCTAAACAAAATTATCAAAACCCTCCAATTCAAACCAATAATGATAAAACTGAGTAGGACCATATCTAAACAAACCTCACACAAAAATAATAGGCCTATGACCAGATAGATACCCATCCAAAGTAATGGCAGATAAAACCGAAAAATTATGTTATATTCTTTTTTGTAAGGTGTAAGTTGTTGGTCGGAAAATTAAAATAAAAATAAAACAGATAAATCCGATAAAACAATGTTTTCTAATTTGGTCATTTGGACAACCCAAGTTTTGTTAAAACTAATTTTTGTTTAAGTAATTGTTACCCTACAAGAATATCTTGTTCTTAGGGTGCGTCAGGTATCCCCTTATGGGAATGAGGGAATCATAGTGATAATGATTCTAAGTGTTTGGTTAAGATGAGGGGCCCACATTATATGGAATGAAATATGAATATTGTTCATACTCCATAGGAGTTCAAGAGGGGAGATATGAATCTATCATAGGTGAGGGACCCATCTTATACAGAAACCGATACCGATTATGATTCATGGCAGCATACCAAACGCACCTCTAATTATAGTTAAAGTAAAAAAGTTGAGTCTTTTGTTGTGTAGCAAAACGTCCCTCATGTCAAGTTACTAGTTTAAATTTTTCGCTTGCGAGGTTTTGACATAAGTTGCTTTAAAGGAGTTTTAACATAAGTCGTATTAATTTGTTTTGTCATATTTTTTGATCTCTAAATAACAACACTATAAATTATAAAAATAATAAGAAATGTTATAAACAAATATAAAGTATAGGATGTATTTGTTATACATAGTATAAAATTTAAAATTAGATATTTTTATGAAGTTTTCAGCATGACTATAACCTATATTAATCAAGCAAAATATAACGTAATTTTTAATTTAACCTTTTAAGTTTAATTAATTACCCTATTTTTCGTTAAGTTTAATTATCATCAATTTACATCAGTTCTTTATAATTTTTTTCTACATCAAAATCACGGAATCGAATTTATTAATAGTTTCAACTTAACCACTAAATGTTTTAAATAACCTTATTTTTTTACAATATTAAGACGTGTACTTTTATGCGGATTTTTTTATCAAGATGAAAAATTAATAGAATTTGAGAAAAAAAAAATGACTTTTTATTTTGTTAACAATAAGATTTGATTATGAAATTGAGCTATCTTATTGATCGAAAATAATAACCCATTTGAAATATTTTTCTTTTTCCTTATTATATAAATCCTTCCTACACTAATTTGCTCTAAACTCTTTTTTTTAATAGATGCCAAAATTTTCTTTATGAATAGATGATGTGGAGTTTATATAAATACCTTTATCACATGTGATTATTGTAGGTGAATAATAGACCTTTTAAAAAGTTAAAAACACCTCATCTAAAATTTATAAGTAACACATAAAAATTCTTAAAACTCCTTAACATTTATATTTTAACACTTCCGATAATTAAAAACATACAAAATAACCCATAAACACGTCAAAATTTATATTTTAACACCTCTTAAATTTAAAAATAGTACATAAATTTACAAATAATACATAATAGCTCCAATATCATTAAGTTTATATTTGAACACCCTCATTAAAAAAAAAAAAAAAAAAAAAAAAAAAACTGTTAAATTTTCTAATAATACAAAGAAATCAATAAACACATCAAACAAAATAGATCTTAAGTATAATGATATAACAAATTAACTTTTAAACCTGTTGAAACTCTGTATTTTTACTCTTTTATAATCATATTTATATTAAAAAAAAAAATCTTATCTATACTACTATATAATACATTTGAGACTATTCTATAATTAGAAATGCTTAAAATTCAGACTTTTTTCTTACTTATTATGGAAAGATTTCAAAATTAATTTGTTAGGAAGCAAGTTGGTTAGGAAGTTTGTTAGGAAGGGGTTAGTTGTTCAAACTAAAATTATTTAGCTTAACTATCCTTAATATCTCTAATTATAAAGCATGAAGACAACTAAACGTTTAACCAAATAACGCAAAATATAATCACAATACCCGCCGCAGCATTACGCGGGTACCATTCTAGTTAATATTAAAACTATATTCCGTATTTAGAAAATAAATGTTTTGCACCCGCTGCAACGCGCTAACAAAAAAATTATTGTTTCTCTTAATTATGAGTAGGTATAGTTATCAATCATAAATGCATAACTAATATTTCTATACTATATGTAAAAGGAGAATGATTGTTTTTAAATATTGAAACTTGATATATCTTGAAACTAGAAATCCTCGTATCCTCAAACTTTTATCATTTTTCGTTTATAACCAATAGATTTTTTTTTTCTCGCAATGATTACAAGTTAAACCCGTAAATGTTGCATTAAAGGTCACATAAAAACCACAAATTCGCATGTACACTTATTTGTCACTATACACCATCACTTAGCGTGAGTATTCGCTAGTGTACTAAAAGAAAAGCTATGATATGATCACGATCTTAATATTGTTATTTGTCCGATTTTCAAGTGTTTGTTACCAAATAACATAAATTAAGTTAGGCCATTGTCTCTTATATTAAAAGAAACTATCATGAAAACGCTCCACTCTAAAAGTCTAAAGAGAATCACAATTGACACATGAAAGGTTGAATAACACAATACACAACCTTCTCTTACACTTTTCAATAACAACTAACAAGTCACTTTAAAATGACATGGACAAACAACAAAAAACCAATTACATCAACCAACCAACCATCATAAATAAAAATACAAAAGTCTTCATTTCAAGACTATCACTCTATAACTCGAATTATAGTACAACACATAAGTGATTTGAAAATGAGCCAAAACAACCCTTATATAAACTCCATTTGTCAGCATTAAACTTGAGTGAAAAATGTGGGTATATAGGCTTGACTATTTGTTTACATGATGCAAAAATCGACATTTGGCCGCAATTTAATTAGAAGTCAAATTTCAAATAACTTAAGACTCTTTATGTTTTGATGTTGTGCCCATGATACGATCAATCATTAAAATAAAAAAACATAAACGTGGGTGCTACATGTTTCGCCGCGTTGCTTTTAAGATGCTAAATTTCAACAACGGTTGCCCACAATGATATGTATAACCCATAAAGTCTCCTACAAGTGTACTAATAGTTTTATGATGCAAATTGCTGTTTGATTATATTGGAAACAATAAAATAATACAGTAGTGTATATTATTATAGAAACATTGATAACTGGCAATACTTACTTACGCTAGTATATGCTCTACAAAATATGTGAAAGACAATGTTAAAATTAAATAATAACCCGTTTAGAAGAGTCTCCTTCAAAACGAACGCGCCTTTAAAACTAGTGTCGACAATAATAATAGCATATGTTAAGACTTAATATATTAATTAAACTAGCTTCTTGGTTTTAAGTTTTTGTTTTTGTATATTCATTGTTACCAAAAAGATGTCCGGCAAATAAAGCAACATGTTTCTATAGACGGCATTGTAGCAAATAATTTATATACAATGATTATAAGTTAATTATTTGCAAGATATTAGTCCAATATTCATACTACTTTATGAGTATCAACTCTGCAACATGTTTCTATAGAAGGCATTGTAGCAAATAATTTATATACAATGATTATATTATTTGCAAGATATTAGTCCAATATTCATACTACTTTATGAGTATCAACTCTCAAAATAGAGTAAATTACACCGTTCGTCTTTGTGGTTTGGCTATAATAACATCGCAAATCTTTCGACTTTCATTTTTGCATGGTAAATCCTTATAATGAAGTTTTGTAAAACCATTTGTCCTTATCACTAACGACCGAGAGACTTGCGATGTTATTAAGGCCAAACCACATGGATGAACGGTGTAATTGATAAGGACGAATAATACAAAACTTCATGATAAGGATCGACCATGTAAAAATGAAAGTCGAGAGACTTACGATGTTAATATAAATTTTTTGATTTTATACTTGTAAATTTTATGTGCTTGTGTCTCTATTGTGTTTAAGGAAAGAGTATAGTTTTAACTTTTAGCTTTTGATATGTGCCATCTTTTTGTAAATATCCCTTTCAAAGTTTGGTAAGCTAATTAATACCAGCTGTCAACCTTCTATTTTATGAATTTGCATTCCCACCACCTTCTTAATATATTCTCTATTTCCTTGTTTTAAGTTTTTTGCATATCACTAAATTCTCTCAATATGCATTCTTCTTTAGCCTTATAGTTACCAGAATTTCAACTTATTCTAAGCACACATTACATCAAGGTATGCCATCTCTTCTTAATCATCTCAACTTTTTCTTGATTACTCTTTCGTTACAAGTAGTTCTTAACCATGTTGTACACTTAACTAGGTGTGCATTTACTTTTGTTAGTAGAAACTAGTTGTGTTCTTTCATAATTGCATTTGTAAATCATACATCTAGAGGCTTATGAATTGAGAAACCACAGTGGGAAGATGTTTATGAAAAATTTCATTGTCACATTATTCATTTAACGCGATCTTTATGTGCTACGTCTGTCTTTATTGAACTTTATAACGTTTATGCATCGTGAAAATAAGTTTACGATAAATGTTTACCATTGAAGATGGTCTTACCGATTGGATTTAACATGATCATCTATCAACAGTTAAGCCTTAATTTAGAAGGTCTCATGACTCAGGTTCAACTATCAAACAGGGGCGGTACCAGAAATTTTTTTAAGATGGGGCAAAAGTTGAGAGTAATGTCAAGTCGGGTCATATCACTAACTTGGCTTTGTTGATGTAATGACAACGATTATACTTTAAATGAAAGTGAAATTATTTAGGTAGAACTTAAACGAGTTGTAATTATATGGACAATATTTTGGACATACTTTTCCTTATCGATATTAGTACGTATAGAGAAAGCAAAAACGGAAATTTAGATAACAAAATTTGGAGTATCACAAAAGTTGAACATTAGATCTCATCGAAAGTAAAGAATGTCGTTAATCACTAGACTAAGATGTAGCCATTGGTTAATGTTTAACCATTATACTATTTATTCTTTTACGGGGCAGAATAAAAATTGTGCATTATGATCATCCGAAGAAAATCGACATTAATAGAAGTCTTGTATTATACTCTTTTGCTTCTAGCGCCTTGCTAGTAGCGTTTATTTTTATATATCATTTCTGCTGTAGAAAAAAAAATAAAAGTATTAACATCTACTAAAAACTTTGTGAGTGCAACTGCCCACAAGGCCACAATCCCCATTGTAGTACCTCCCCTACTATCAAATGTTCTATCGACTTCTGCATGAAAACTGGCCATCAAAGATGCCAACATGGCAACATGTAACTTTTTTAAAGTTTGATTGTATATAAAATATAAAGTATTCATGTTGAATGAGTCAAAAAAAATTCTAGAAAAATATAATCTTTATAATATAGATGGCATGATTCATTGACAACCAAAAGCCTTAAGAGATGGAAACCATAACTAATCAACATCCAAAAGTCAAATATAATTTCCTGATTAGAAAATTAACATGTGTTCCTGTGGGATTTTGTTGCCACCTTGTCAAAGATTCTTTGCTTAGCTTCTGACTAATGATGTCATTACACACAAATAGTTCTTATCACTTTATCAGTAAAAGTTAGTATCATCATCAGTCTTGCATTTCATGTTATTGATGATCATAGTTTAGTATGAATTAGTATTGCAATATGTGAAAAAGATACTAAATATCGAAAAAGTATAAGCTGCTCTAGACAAATAGTTGGATGAACCATGCTTTCTTAAGTGCGGAGGTGGATGGGTTGTGTAACGTTTCAAAATGTGTTCATAGTGAAACGGGTAATTTTGTATATGGGTCAAAGCTGGTTATGCTAGGTTGGGCCGACCGGCCAACTAACACACACTTCTTAATTCAGTAAATGATGAATGTGTTAAACATGACTATAAAAAATTTTAGTTAAATAATAAGAAACTTTACATGGAGTATTAATAAACGATTGAGAATCCTGTAAGTATTTGAATACACGTCAGGAGACTTTTTCTACATTGGCTAAATCTTGCTGAACCAACAATATTTCTCAGAAAATGAAGGCCATGAGATGTTTCTCCTTCTCATCTTCTCACGGAGTTAAAAGCAACGACACTAGGACTACAAAGTCAACCCCGGTCCATTCCTCTCCTTCTATATCCATTGGTCAAGATGAGATGAAAACAGGCTCCGGATTTACTTCACACGATGTCTCTGATGTCAGCACCGATTCCTCCACAAGGACTTCATTCACGAGTTTGACTCAAAGACCAAGTCGTAATAGTAATAATAATATCAGACAATTCACATTTTCTGAATTAAAAAGTGCCACAAGGAACTTTAGCCGCGCCCTCATGATTGGGGAAGGTGGTTTTGGATGCGTGTATCGGGCCATGCTGAAAAACACAGACGGTTCGGGCAAAAAGATAGATACTGCTGTTAAACAACTAGGCAGAAGGGGTTTACAGGTATTAATTTCTTTCTTGTGTGTATTTAATCACATTAATATTCTTATGTTGTGTTTTAAGCATGATCCTTATGTTCGTATTTTAACTTTTCTAAGGGACACAAGGAATGGATTACAGAAGTAAATGTTCTTGGATTTGTTGACCATCCGAACTTGGTCAAACTTGTTGGCTATTGTGCTGAAGACGATGAAAGAGGGATCCAACGTCTTCTCGTGTATGAATATATGCCAAATAGGAGTGTCCAGGATCATTTATCTAGTAAAGCTCAAACACCTCTTACATGGTCAACGCGACTGAAAATTGCGCAGGATGCTGCTCGAGGGTTAGCTTACCTCCATGAAGAAATGGAATTTCAGGTACATTATGAAATAAGTTAGTCGATACTAGATGTGGTAATAATACCCATTACATGAGACAATTTAAGCTACACTTTATCTCAAACGGGTCAAAGGAATAATTCTAGCAAAAGAGGAAAAGGGGTCAAACCGAAAGTCTCCCATACTGTATTTTTTCTAATGCATAAAACCTTGTATTCTCCAATAAAACCTTGTATTAAGATGTTAAAATTATCATTATCATCATAATATAGCTTTTATCATCATATTAGCGAATTAATTATTTGTAATTTAGTTTAACTAATGGATAAAAACTTTTTGTTGGTCAACTTAACCAGACCTGATTCATTTTAACCCGAATCCAAATTGCATTTTATCAAACCAGACTGAACCACTTTCTATTGCACCTCTTATAACATTGTGTTCATGTGCTTTGGTGCAGATAATCTTTAGAGATTTCAAATCTTCAAATATTCTGTTGGACGAGAACTGGAACGCAAAGCTTTCAGATTTTGGATTGGCTAGGCTTGGTCCTTCAGAGGGGCTAAGCCATGTCTCAACAGCAGTATGTTACTTTAATTGTCTGTTAAGTTTTTATAAAATAACCATGTTTAAACTGGATATATTTTTCTTGTTTCATATAGGTAGTTGGAACTGTTGGATACGCAGCTCCAGAGTACATGCAAACAGGACGCCTCACGTACAAAAGTGATGTATGGAGCTATGGAGTCTTCTTATATGAGCTTATAACAGGTAGGAGACCGTTGGATCTCAACAGGCCAAAAAACGAGCAAAAGCTATTGGATTGGGTCAGACCACACATCTCTCAAGACATGAAAAAATTCCAGCTGATTTTAGACCCTCGGCTCAATGGAAACTTTTCCCTCAAGTCTGCACAAAAGTTAGCTGCAGTGGCTAATAAATGTTTGCTTAAACAAGCAAGAATGAGGCCGAGAATGAGCCAAGTGTTGGAAATGGTTAACCAGATTGTGGAAGCCGATAAGATGGGCCTAGAAGAATCGTTGCCACTATTGAAGCCTATCACGACAGCAAGTGATAATGGTTGTGATCAGAGATCAGTAAGAGAGGGGTTGAAGAGAAGACTTGTTGATCCTATGTTTGGCGAGAATAAATGGTTACATTGTTTGACAGGGAATCCTAAGCTTGTGAGAACTAATTAAGTAACGAAAATGTGAGCGTGGCTTATACATGAAAGCTTAAATATCACATATATAGACTACTTATAACTTTTGACTTCATATATATGATATATAACTATATAAGTATATAACCTTACTGTTGTCAAATCTTCTGCAATACTACAATGTTATCATATTTTGTTACAAGCTAACAAAGTAACAAGTAAAGCAACGGTTTTTTCAGGTAGATAAAATTTATTAGAGTTATGTGAGCAAAATCGATAAACACTTTGTTGCGTTTATACAATATACACTTGAAATAGCATGCCTAAATAATTATTCCATCTCTCTGGTCTTTATAGAACCACTCATTTACCTCTCAACTGTTAATCTGTTATGTTCCATCTTATTTCTTTTTAATTTTATTTGAACCAAACCTTAATTCAATGTTTCATGGAAAAAAACTGATTTTATAATCTCAGAAAAAAGAAAAAATAAAAAATAAAAAATAAATAAAGTATGTCATTTGTTTATACTAAAAACTAGCTTATTTTATTCAAACCTCAAGAATTAGTTTAGTGTATATATATATAAAAGCAGTGTTTTGAAACCCGGGTCAAC
Source organism: Artemisia argyi (assembly GCA_030686995.1). Lineage (NCBI taxonomy): Eukaryota > Viridiplantae > Streptophyta > Magnoliopsida > Asterales > Asteraceae > Artemisia > Artemisia argyi. Next base: position 121,362,740 of record CM060698.1, on the reverse strand, counting down.
CCGGTCGGGTTATCCGGTTCGACCGGTTCCGGCAAAAAAGGGGTCAAAATAACCCGGGTTTCTAAAACCGGGTTAACCGGTTAGACCCGCCGGGTTTGAGTGACCCGGGTCAACCCGGTTCTCGAAACCCGGCCGGGTTTGGTTTTTCAAAAAATTGTAATAAAACCAGGGTTGACCCGGTGGTCGAACCAGTTGACTCGGCGGTCGAACCGGTTGACCCGGTCAAAAAAATAATAATAAATTAAATGAAAACCGGGTTGACCCAGCGGTCCAACCGGTCGAACCGGTTGACCCGGTGCCCGTTGTCTCGACCGGGTCGATTTCGAACGAGTTTTCAAAACATTGTATAAAAGTGCCTGTTCAAAGGAAAATAATAATAATAATAATAATAATAATAATAATAATAATAATAATAAAACAAAAATAAAAATAAAAAAATCACAGAAGAGGCAGGTATTTGACTTAGATGTACGCGTCTTAACCGATGTATCCCGTGACAGTTTTTTGACTCTTTCTCTGCCACCCCAAACGTGAAAACGTGCACCGAGTCATGTTTGAACTTTAAACACTATATACCCCTCTTGTGAGGAGGTTATGTCTTATTTCCACTAGTATACATGTTTATGTAATATTTTATTGTACATATGAATTTTGCCAAATTTAATTATCATTCCTCATGTTTAATATAGATATGGTTGCTTATGATGAAAATAGTTAAAAGTTGTACTTAATCAAAGCCGATTTGAGATTGAAACAATTTAAATGGCTAATTGGCCATACATCGTAACGTTGATTAAAATTACTGTATCTTGGAATGGAAATTGGAAAATTGGTTTTTGGGCTAACACGATCCACATTTAAAGCAAACTGCATGGGCTGATGAATTAGGCCCTAGTTAAATTTTCAGAAAATTAACCACAAACAAATAAACCATAAACTTTAAGAAAAAGAAATAATGTATAAGATGATAATAAAAAGTTTTAATAATCGTCTCTGCGTTTTATTTGGTTACTGGAAGTATAATATTGGTCAACAAGATATTTATATGTTAATAACTTTTTACTTATATAAATATGGCAAAAAAACATGTTAAAATAACAAAAAGCCCATGGACTTGTAAACATGTACTTTAGCCCCTAAGTTTAAATACATACACTTATCGAATTACTGAAAATTCCCCCGAAGTTATAATGTTATTATATTTTACAACAACAACTAGACGAGCACCTGTGTATATCAATGAGATTTTATACAGGCAGATAGTTATAGTGATAAAAAAATATTTATCGGTTATAAACGAAAAATAATAAAAGTTTGAGGATTTTGGGATTAAACATAATGTCTTGAAACCCGGTTCGACCCGACCAGTTCCGGTAAAAAAATGGGGGTCAAATTAGACCGGGTTTTTATATTTTTGAAATCCGGTTAGAGCCGCCGTCAACCCGGTTTTCGATACACACACATATACATACTTTTTATTGTATAATTCCAAATATATATATATATATATATATATATATATATATATATATATATATATATATATATATATATATATATATATATATATATATATATATATATGATCAAATAGGAAGAATAATTAAAATAGGAATGATAAGAAGTAACAACAACCACACATTTCAGATGCACCTACAAAAGTGGATGCATCTTCCTTTAAAATTTCCCTCCTAATTTGAAATGTGTGGCTACAATTACTTCTTATCATTCTTATTTTAATTATTCTTCTTACTTGATCCCTTCCCCATATATATATATATATATATATATATATATATATATATATATATATATATATATACACACACACACACACACATAGGGTAAAGATCAAATAAAAAGACAAATTTTCGTAAAAAGAATAAAAAGATTTTTTTTTAAAAGTTCTCAAAAAATTTCAAAAAAATTCCACAAGATCGGGTATGTTGGTGCATGAAAAAGTTTTAAAGGAAGATTATCTAAAAGTGGATACTTTATCCGAAAAAAATTATAAAAAAATACCTTTGTGCATTAAATCGCTTTTTTTGTGCATCAAAAATTCGTTTTTGGACCCAACTTCTTTTGACTTTTTTCATCAAAATAACATTGCGCATCTAATTAAAACAAGTTGAAAATTTTGTGTATTAAATTTTTTTTTGCACATTAAAATTCGTTTTTTGTGCATTAAAAAAAACGTATAAAAACTCAAAATTAGAAAAACTTCTTTTACAAAAGTTTTATGCACCAACATACCCGATCTTGTGGAATTGTTTTGGAATTTTTTGAGAACTTTTTTTAAAAAATTTCTTTTTATTCTTTTTACGGATATTTGTCTTTTTATTTAAACTTTACCCATATATATATATATATATATATATATATATATATATATATATATGAGGATAGTTTGGCTACAATTATTGTAGCCAATTGACTACAATACTCCGCCAAAATACAAAATAAAATCAATCAGAGACCCATAGAAAGAAGTCAAGGACCCACAGAAGGATTCAGGGACACACAATTTATAGCTAAAATTGTAAGAAATTTGCTACAATGCAATTGCAGCCAATATATATATATATATATATATATATATATATATATATATATATATATATATATATATATATATATATATATATATATATATATATATATATATAGGGAGACTTTCTTACGAGAACCATCTTATCTGCGAGAACTGAGAGAACCACAAAAAACATGCATGCACACCTTTTAAAATACATGCAAATCATCAATAATCGTAAGTATCCACCTATGTTCTTCAATATCATCATGAACTCATCCTCTTTTTTCAGAAAAACCTTACACACGGTCGCAATATTGTCGTTGCACGCCTTATAAGAACATATATGCACACCTTCAAAGAAAAATTTTATATTTCCAATTTCTTATCAAATTCTTTACAACAACTATGTTTTTTTTTTTTTTTTTTTTTTTTTTTTTTTTTTTTTTTTTTTTTAATATATGTGTTGTTTTTAGAACATATGTGCAAAAATATAATTATTGAAGGCGTGCATGTATGTTTTTAGTGGTTCTCTCAGTTCTCGCTGATAAGATGGTTCTCGCAAGAAAGTCTCACTATATATATATATATATATATATATATATATATATATATATATATATATATATATATATATATATATATATATATATATATAAATTTCGTTTTTGTGGAAGACCGGATTGACTCGATGGTCAAACTGGTTGAACTGGTAACCCGGTGACTTGACCGGGCCGATTAGAGACCCGGTTTTTAAAACATTGATTAAACACTATTTAAACTGAATGAAAATAATATTGGTGGGTTATAAATGAAAATAATAATAAAAATTTATGGTTTTCATATATAGTTTTCTTAATGTTTCCACTTTCAAGATTTCTTTAAATAAATTAGGGTAAAATGCAAAAATTGTCCCAAAACTATCACGAAATCGCAAAAATGGGACTGAGACAAAAAGTCACGCAAAAAAGCCACTAAAGTTACGCACATTAGCAAAAAAACCACTGAGAGCCATTTTCTGTTAGTTTTCTCGTTAAGTGCCATGTCACTGAGGGTAAAATCGTCATTTCACTTCTTTATGTCCATGTGGATATGAATGAAACTTAAGTGCCATCTGATAACTCAAACCACTGGAAACATGAATCCGCCCTTCATCATTCTGATTACATGATCGGTAAACAAGCTTTATTAGCGCAAAGTTTGTTAATTAGACATTCAAAATTGTATCGAACTGCAACGTAATTAATGAAAAGACATCTGAAGTTGTTTAGTGATGCATGATTTCAATGAACGAAAACTGCTATATAACATCCACCATATACAGTGGTGTCAACATTTAATGTACTAAACAAATAATCAAATTTCTACTATCAATCCTAGTTCATCATAAAATTTGGAAATTGTAAATTAAAGTTTTGTGATTGAATCAATAAAAATTTAAACGTCATAAAAAGATGACATACCTTCATTTATGTTTGTGATTCCCCATACAGGTTCTTGGTTTGGTAAGTCCCTAAATCCGATACGGTGGCTGTAGACTTTATGTCGTGGTGGTGATAGAGATTGGAGCCAATGGTGATGGCGGCTGGCGGCGCTTATGGAGGATCGGAGACAGTGTGGGAGAAACCGGATCTGGCTCTTATATTTATGATGATATGAAACCCGGATCTGCCATATAAAACCAGATCGAAGACAAAGTGGGAGACAGAGGATCGGAGATTGGTTCATATGGATTAATGATGATATAATCTTTTTAGATCTGGTTGGTATGTAAAGTATATTTATTCATATGGCATTTGTGTATGTAAAAGTATATTTTTATATCTGGTTGGTTTTCATATGAAATAGATATGAAAACGTAAATGCACTCGTCAAGCTCTTAGCACATAGAAAGTATCCTTCCTTCCTTCTAGCATTAGTTGATTACAAGTTCATGTGGTTATTTGAAGTTCCCAAATAAACACTTATTTACTTGACCATGAGTATTCAATTTTTCTTAATATTGTTCAAGTTGAATTATTGAGCTAAAGCGGAGCTGAGTTACACAAATTAAAGATTACTTTGCAGAGGGTACTTCAAAAAAAAAAAGTTATCGGAATCTGGGTTTAGTCACCTGATTCTGGGTTTGGTTTCGGAGAAGATGAAGTTGAAGGGTGGTGGTGATGGTTGTGCAGTGGTAGAGGACCGTGGTGGTGGTGGCGGTGTTGGTTGTGTGGTGGTAGAGAGTGGCTGTGAAAATAAAAGATCAAACTTAATTTGCAAATTTAGTCCCTAAAGTAACATTGTTATGACACGTGGACATAAATAAGTGAAATAACGATTTTACCCTCAGTGACATGGCACTTAACGAGAAAACTAACGGAAAATGGCTCTCGGTGGTTTTTTTGCAAATTTGCGTAACGTTAGTGACTTTTTTGCGTGACTTTTTGTCTTAGTCTCATTTTTGCGATTTCGTGATAGTTTAGAGACCATTTTTGCATTTTACCCAATAATTAAGTTCTCACTTTTCACTTTTTTGTTTTTTCCTTTATATATGATACAAATTTTAGGATTACTGATTACATACATCCATGATCTGGCCCTAACCTAAAACAATAGTATCTACTAACCATACACCTTTAGTATAGTAAAGGCAAACCTCAAAAATCAAAAGGGCATATTTTGAAGTAAACTGAAAACTAACATGTTCAAGTATGCATTCCTATAGTTAGTTACACATATCTTTAGTACAATACATTATTACTCGTATTTTTGGACCCATTTCTTGATGAGAAAAGTAATAGGTTCAAAGTACGCATATTTTAGGTAACTTAGGGCGTCTTTGTTTGCCTACTTTGATTTGGGTTTGTTTTTTACACGACATTAAAAAAATGTTTGGTTAAAGGTGTTGGTTTAGAAAATGAAGTTCATGCCTAAATATTGAGGATTTAAGAAACCCCATGTAAAGATGTGACTTTACAGTCTTTTCGACTTCCTTAGAAGTTTAACAACCTCAAGTCTCAAAGATCCCGAGTGGTGAAACAATCAAACAACACAACAACCAAGAGATAGAGATAGATAGAGAGAGATTGACACCACGATATATACTAGTTCGGCATGACGGGTTTATACCATCCGTATGTACAGTTGCGAATCCAAGATACCGATACTTTTTGGTCGCAATCGATCTACTATAAATGATACACTTATATGGTTTCTTCCCAGATGTGCAATCTTGAAGGTGAATGATGAGAGGAATTTTTGTTTTTGGTATGAAATCTTTGGAGCAAAATTAAATGGCAAGAGAGAAATGAGAACCTAAATATGCAATGGGTATGCAGGGTCAATAGCTTGTGAAGTAGTACTCAACATAAGTTAATGAAGGGGCGAATTTGTCAAAAACACGGTGCTAACATAAGCAGAACATACCATGGTAAAAATAGAGGTATAACTAAAACTGAAGCATACCATAGTAAAAAATAGAAGTGTATCCAATAATAGAACATACCATAGTGGTAGGAGCCAAAAAAAATGCTACCGCAGTAGTGTCAACAAGTAATGATCTCAGCAGCATTCGACATACAAAAGTCTTGTAGTTCACCGGTAAAAGAGCTTCAAGGTTAACTGCCAATGCCGTTATATTTAATGTGTACCTCATCATATTATTTAGAACCTGCAAAGAAACAAACTTTAATCGTGTGTAATAATAAAAGTGTAAAATAGCATACATTAATAATAGAATGAAAGCGTACCATGAAGAACATTGCCATTTGAGATAAAACGAAACTTTTATTAAGGTTCATAATGACAATGGACTTCGTTCCTGAGCTAAATATACCATAACCTATACATGCTGTTCCCATGTATAGTGTCGTACTGATCCCAAATCTTCATTTTCAGAGTAACACAGTATGAGATTATAGAAGTATATTGGTTTAAGTAAAAACACACAAAGAGATAATAGAAATTCTATAAAAACGCTGATCTACGCAGAGCTTACATAATCAGAAGAATCTTGCAATAGCCTCTTTGGTTTTGCAATTGTGAATACACTAAAGGCAAGAAAGAATGGCCACATAGGCACCACGAAAAGAATCCTATAGATAAATGGGTGGTGGCGGTGTGAAACAAATGTGTTTCTTCTAAATGAAACCCAACACTAGATACACCAACGCTAGCAAAGCATAGTATGACAACAACTGTAAGAAAGACTCCAATACCTACAAAGCATACAAAAGAACTGTAGGACCATAAATATCACAACTTTATCACACACAATATAAGCACAATAAGAAGGAAAGATGGAAAGATGGTGACTTGATATGTATGTATATGTTTCGTATATAAGAGAAAGAGAGATGAAATATGTGAGCTTTTTATTCAAAGAAAACACACACAAATACACACACAAGCACACACCTCAAATGACTCATTTGAGGTGTTTATATTGTTAGACATATGACACCCTAATGGGCTTGGTCATGGATTGGACTTTTACATTAAGTATAGACTAGTTGTAATACATAACTTATAACCTATTAGATTAGTCCAAACCATAAGCCCATTGACTATTCTATTGTAATCTATGACACATTACAAAGTTACATGTATGAGAATGACCATCACTTCTAAATACATATTTTTAATGCTAACAATCTCCCCCTAAGGGGTGGTCATTCGAATGATGCTCCACGTGAGTGGATCTTCCGTGTTCTTTGTCTTTAACTTTGTGTGTCATTGTAGAATAGTCTTTAGTCTTTGTTCCTTCATGCTTTGCGATCTTCGATAACTGATTTTTCATAGTTCTTTGCTCCTTTGTGATGTGGAGTTATCTGCCATTCGTCACTTCTGCGTCTGTGGTGGTTATTTGCCATTCCAACATGCTCATACATCTTTGGACTTTGATATTCATATGCACGTAGTTCCCTTTCTTTCACTTTGATCTTTAGTCTTTATACTTTGTAGATTCTTCTTTTTGGCGTAGAATCGTTCTTTGAACTTTGTGTTGTACAGATCTTTGAGGGAGCTTTCTTTAACTTCCAGATGTATGTATGAGCATGTGGAATCTGTCGCCATGGAGATGAAGTGTCCCTGCATATAAACAGTTAGCAATAAAACATCCGGTACTTACAGATAAGGAATTAGAAATTGTCAACAGCATAGTGTGAAGACTCCTTCTAATCCTTACCAAGGCCGTTCCCATGTCAGATACTCTCGAGAGAGCTTACAAGACCTACTAAGTAGCTCAATGACTGGGTGAGTCGCTGGGGATCACTCCACGACTGTAGACCGTAATGGAACCACCATGAACACTAAGCGTAACCCATAAAGAATTACCGAAGTGACCTGCTGTCAGGGCTGCTTGATGTTGACCCTGGCAGGAATTTCCATTCAATCATTGAGAATCACAAAAGTGAATCCTCTCATAAATGTTCTGGCAGATTGCTAAGATCTGCGTAGGACTCTAAAGTTTACATCTGGCGTCCTTAATGTTGAACAACCAGTGTAGAAATGTCATGTGTTCCTATGAGATCTTTTGATGAATCTCGGGGCTCTAGAATCGATAAGTGCACATTTGGTTTCCTATGCGGAGATTAGGGAGAGGTCTCCTGCTTCAATATCAACCATCTCTAAGAGACAGGTCGATAGATTACACCGGTTCCCCGTGAGAATGAAACAAATATCTTTTAAGAGATACCTGAGTGGCTAGAAGGTTTAGTGCATTGCGTCACTGGGTCCATGACGTCTTTGTCTTCAATACCAGTGTCACCTTAGTAACAACCAGTAGCATATGAGTTGAACCCGGTGTATGCCCTAAGGTTGAACATTTGGAGGGCTATTTCTTTTCACCCTTTTTCATAACTTTTCTTTTTAATTCTTCAACCCCTTCTTTCTCCTTTCTCATTTTCTCCTTTTTTCAATTATACCTAAGGACTTCTAATTCTAATCTATTGGAATTGTCCTTGGGTAGATCCCTCCGGCTCTGGCGGATCATAGGACGGTTTTTCCTAACCTTAGTCACCTTATAACTCCATGACTATCCTATCATTGCCATAAAACCATTCATTTGAAAAATCTCTCAAAGTGTTTATGATAATAAAACACATTGTTGACACTTCGAGAGTTTTGCATTTCTTTTGAAGGACTCCCCCTTCACATGTGCTCATGAATATTTTAGAAATTTGCACATGCGTGAGGAGTTTGCACTTTTTGAATTGATCCACTTTCAGCGAACATGACCGATTCGAGACACGCTTACATCACTAGTTAGACTAGCTTGAAATTATTACCCGTCCTGGTCAAGTCCAAAGAAAGTCTCTCGATACGGTACATTCTACTCAGACAAGTCCTATTCGAGACACGCTTACATCACTAGTTAGACTAGCTTGAAATTATTACCCGTCCAGGACAAGTATTTTCGATTACTGACATTTTAAGCTTCGTCAATTCATTGGTACTTACTGAGTCGAGCTCTTTTGAGATTCAGTCACAATCTTTAAACATCTTTGATCACATTTTAATCATGTCTTCTCCCCCTCAAAAATAGCATAATGTGATATTTTTGATATCAACTGATTAAGAAAAAGCTTTTGGAGAGAAAGACAGATTTGTTTTTGCATGAAATCAGAACATTTTAGTTGTTTATACTCCCCCTTAATGATAGCTCATTTAAAATATATTTAAGGGTTTTGAGGGAGTTATCTTGAGCACTAATTTTGAGAGATTTTGAGAAATCTTTTGAACAATCTTGAAAAAGTGCTCAAGAATTTTGTTTGAAAACGAGTTTATACTTGAAATCTTTTTCGTTTGTTTAGACTCGAACTTTTTGAAAAAGAGTTCGTCATTGAACGTACGAGTCCTTGATTTGAAAATAATCAGAAGTCATCGTTTAATGTACGGGTTTCGTACTGAAGTATACGAAAGCCATTGTGAAGAAAATTTTGAGAAACGACATGTTTTATAAAAACATTAAAAAAAGAACTCCCGCTCAAGCATCTGTACATGTCCGTATCATTGTTGAATGACATTTCTAGAAACGTACAGAATATTGCTTTATACGAGAGACATGTCGTGAGAATAATATTTTTGGATTTTATATTGTTTTTGTATTTTTTGAAAATTTTATATTTTTGTATTTTGTTTTTGTTGGTTTTTCAAATTTTGTATTTTGATTTTTCACAGATATTTACAGCGAAGCGATTTTAAAAAAATTTTCAAGAAGATTCGAGAAGACGTTCTAGCTCCTCAGGAGTTAGGCTTCGCATGCCAATTCGTCGAACTAAATAGTCAAACCGTTCTTTTGGAAGGGCTTTAGTAAATAGATCGGCGAGTTGATAGTCAATCTTAACGAAAAATAATTCAACAGTACTCTCTTCCACGTGTTCTTTGATGAAATGTTAGCGGACTTTGATATGCTTCGTCTTAGAGTGATGTACGGGATTGCACGAGATGGCTATGGCACTTTTTGAGTCACAATACATAGGTATTTTGTCAAAAGTAAAGCCATAATCTGTGAGCTGTGTCCGCATCCAAAGAACTTGGGCACAACACGCAGATAGAGACACATACTCGGCTTCGGCGGTTGATAGCGCAGTACAGTCCTGTTTCTTTGAAGACCAGCTTACTAGCTTTTCACCCAAAAATTGTGCTCCACCTGATGTACTCTTTGCTGTAACTTGATCACCAGCATGGTCTGCATCTGAAAATGCTGTTAGATTAAACTCCGAATCCTTCGGATACCAAAGTCCCATGTTAATGGTGCTTCGTAGGTACCGAAAGATCCGTTTAACCTCTTTGAGGTGAAGTTCGGTAGGCTTTGCCTGAAACCGTGCTAATAAACAAACAGCAAATTGAATATCGGGTCGGCTAGCAGTTAGGTACATGAGAGAACCGATCATGCTCCGATATTTTTTCGGATCGATGGGTTTCCCAAACAAATCAGCACCTATTTTTGGTGAAGTGACCATTGGTGTACCAACAGAATCACAATTTTCCATTCCATGTTTTTTCAAAATCTCTATTGTATATTTAGCTTGATTGATAAAAACACCACGAGGGGATTGATGGATTTGTAAACCAAGAAAGAATTTTAGTTCCCCCATCATGGACATTTCAAATTTACTTTTCATGAGATTTTCAAAATGTTTTGAATGGTTAGGATTGGTTGATCCAAAAATGATGTCATCCACGTAAATTTGAACGATCAAAATGTCATCTTTGAATTTTTTGATAAACAAGGTGTCATCAACCATTCCTTTTGTGAAATTGTTTTTGAGCAAGAAAGATGATAGTTCGTCATACCACGCTCTTGGAGCTTGCTTTAGACCATAAATTGCTTTCTTAAGCTTGTAGACGTAGTCTGGATGATCTTTGTCGATGAATCCCTCTGGCTGACTCACATACACTTCTTCTTTCAGAGTTCCATTCAAGAAAGCTGTCTTAATGTCCATCTGATAGACTGTGATGTTTTTGTGAGCGGCATAGGCTAAGAAAATCCGGACTGCTTCAAGTCTAGCTATAGGCGCGAATGATTCTTCGAAATCTATCCCTTCTTCTTGTGGATATCCTTTAGCCACGAGACGAGCTTTGTTGCGAATTACAGTCATTTCCTCATCCAGTTTGTTCTTCCACAACCACTTGAGATCAAGAACTCGTTTATCAAGTGGTCGTTCAACAAGTTCCCAGCTGTCATGTAACAGGTATTGAAGAAATTCCTCCTGCATCGCTTCAATCCATGGGTTTTCTGCCATTGCTTCCCGAATGTTCTTAGGTACTTTGTTGCTTATTGAGCAAATGTAAATGCACAATTCGAGATCGGTGGCAAGTTGTCTCCTCGTCTGAACTGGCATTGAAGGATCACCAATAACATGTACTAACGGATGGTCTTTTGTCCATTGAAACGTAGAAGGGTACCTTGGATGTAACGAATGTGTGTTAGATGGTTCTTGTAACCTTGAAGAAGATTCAACAGAGTCTGTTGCAAATGGGTTTTCAAATACTTCTTCTTCTTCTTCTAACGTAACATCGTTTGAATTATTTGTTGGTTCTTCTTGAAAATTTGTGTTTTGGTTTTGCTCATCAACTCTTGGTGGTTCAGTTTCAGGTACTGGAGTTGCTTGAGTAGATGTAGATGATGTTGATGTAGTTGGTGCTTCAACTTCGATTGTGGTAGATGCATCCTGTGTTGGTGGTGGTGGTTGATGGTTTTGAGCGGGTGCAGCGGAATGTTGTTGAGATGCATTAGTCGAAGTTCCACCATAATATTCATCAAACATTAACTCGAAGAAATTTTCCAGTTCTTGTTCTGAAGGTTTATCCGTGTTTGTTGACTGAGCTCCTTGAGGTACGAGTCCTGAACTGATGTGTCCAGAAGTCTACATGTTTGGTGCGGGTCCTAATCCGTTTTGATTAGAAGCCATCGGATTAAGCGCGGGTTCTAGAGCGTATCTCTCAAAAGCCATCTGTGAAATCTCGTCAAACTTCACGTTCATCGTCTCCATTATCTTTTTCGTTCTTCTATTATACACCTTGAATGCCCTCGAGTTTTCTGAATATCCAATGAAGATTCCAATATCACCTTTAGCTTTTAACTTCCCTAGATCTTCTCTGTCATTCGTCGGATAGCACAAAGCGCCAAACACGTGAAGGTAAGAGATGTCAGGTTTACGGTTGTTCACTAGCTCATATGGGGTTTTATTGAATCTCGGATGGACTAGGGATCGGTTTTGAGTAAAACAAGCAGTGGCTACAGCATCAGCCCATAAGAATAGTGGTGCACTAGAAAAAATCAGCATTGTGCGAGCAGCTTCCACAAGAGTTCGGTTTCTTCTTTCAACTACCCCATTCTGCTGTGGAGTTCTAACAACTGATGTTTGATGTGTAATTCCAACATCTTCGAGGTAAGTTCTTAACTCCTGATTTGTGAATTCTGTGCCATTATCTGTTCTTATAATCCTTACTGGAGCTAGAAGTAGAACTTGAATACGCTTCAGAAAGGTGATGATGATGCCTGGTGCTTCTTCTTTTGATCTCAAAAACTTTACCCAAGTATATCTTGAATAATCATCAACAATAACAAGAATATACTTCTTCCCATTAATGATTTCAACTCTCATTGGGCCACATAAGTCCATATGCAACATATGTAACCTTGCTTCCGAACTAGGTACGGTTTTGGGTTTATATGAGGCTCTTTTACTTTTTCCTTGTTCGCATGATGGACATAGGTGTTCCTTGGTGTATTTGAACTTAGGAAGTCCGGTGACGATGTTGTCTTTAGCTAACTTGTTGATGGTGTCAAAATTGAGATGGGATAAACGTCTATGCCACAGCCAGGACTTAGTTTCGGTTGCCCTTGTCATAAGACAAATTGGTGATGTAGAAGCCATTTGGTTGATGTCGATAGCATACAAGTTTGTAGTACGATTACCAGTTAAGAGATCATCACCAACCAAATTTCTAATAAAAACCGTGTTTCTTCTGAAAGCCACTTCTAAATCTGCATCACAAAACTGCCCGACTGAAAACAAGTTGTGTCCCAACCCTTCGACGTAGTAAACTCGAGTGATTAAAAAATTCTCAAACCGAAGATCTCCATAACCATGAATAGCTGCTACATGATCATTTCCAAAGCGTACAGTTCCCATGAATTTCCAGACGAAATTGATCAGCAGCTTTAAATTCCCGGTCATGTACTTGGAGCAACCCGAGTCAACGATCCAAAGACATATTTCGATAACCTGCCAAGAACAGAAGAGTTTGTATTTGGAAACCGTGTTGAATTTGGTTCCATGGGGTTAGGAGTAAAAGCAGAATCACACTCATAGACAGTTGCTACTTGTTTAGCTTGAGTTATTTCTAATTTTCCTTCCTTAAGAGTGAACTCTCTACCCGTCGGAATCCACAGACAAAACTTAAGATAGTTCCTAGGCATTCGACTAATAGTGGTAGTCCTAAATCATGCAACTAGTCTTTCTATAGATCTGGATCTAGCACTAGGTCTTTTTGGAACATTCTTCTGTTCAGACGTAACATTCACATTCTTAGAAACACATTCATCGTGAACATCATCAATTAAACATTTCTTGCATATTAAACAAACAGAGTCATTACATGCATTAGAAATAGTACGTTCGACATTACACTCAGATGAAACATGTCTCTGATTACAAAGCGATAAATTCCTAGGGTGTTTTTCTACTTCTTCAACTTTATTCTTGCTACTACTCTTAGAGACAGGCGAGACTCTATTGTTCCTCGTATTGCTCTTAGGCTTTAGTCTACTGCTCCTAGAGGTGCTTTCTAATCCTGTAGAAGGTAAGGTACACACATTAGGATTTATATTGTTGTCCTTTTTAGCATCCCTAGATTCTTTAGAATTAGCCTTTATGCGCTTATCATTTGTCTTAGATGTTGAGGCAAACGCACTAGTGGGACTAATCCTAAAAAGGCCAGGTGCTAACACTTTAGGAGTATCGACAACCGCTTTTCCTTTATCAACAATCTTATCATTTTCACTTTTCTTGGGCAAGGGTGTTGGAGTGACTGGTTTTGTCAAATCCTTTTTCTCATCGACTTTTGGAGCAAACCTTGAAATTGACATTTTTGGTTTTTGAACCGTGTTAGACACATTTGGTTTCTCCGAAGTCAATGGTTTTGCAAACTTAGTTTCCTCACCCATTCCTTTTTGACTTTCAAGCTGAGCCCTCAAAAGATCATTTTGCTCTTTCATTTTCTTTAAGTCACGCTCATACGACAATTTGTCATACTTGCATTCTTCCTTTTTCCGATCAAGTTGTTTAAAATATGACACATTTTCTTTTTCAAGCTTTATAAGAGCATTTTCATATTTTGAAACAATTGCGGAGGTCTCAACTCTTAGTCGTTCATCGTCTTGAACAGAATATGTTTGTAAAATGATGGACATAATGTCAGTGGTCATAACAGCTTCGAAGAGAGAATCATTTAGGTTTTCCAAAACCATCATGTTTTCACGAATATCATTAGCTTCGGTTACCAGGGATTTGTGGTCCGTGACAAAGTCGGCCGTTTCTTTTAAGAAAACTTGTTCAAAATTTTTTACACTCGCGCTGATGTTATTCAGTGGAATAGTAATTTCGTTTTGGAACACCTTTTTCTGTTCGATGTGAAAACTAGAATGCCAGTTGTTAATATCGATGGAAGTTTTAGATTTAACAATGTTTTGAAGTTCTTGAATTCTCTTTTTAACGTCATCCAGAATTTCTCTAGCCTCACTTGTATTAAAAGTGTTGTTAGAGGAAATTTGTTCCAGTTTTGAAAGAGATTTGGAAACAACTTTCTTTTTAGACAAGAATTTCGCAAATGGTCGTTTTATGGAAAACGCAGATGGTTCTGTTTGTGGAACAAAAGTGATTCCCGAAAGTTTGTTCAATTTGTTGTAATCAATGGGTTTCAAATCCTTTTGTTTCATTTTATTAATGCTCTCTTCGACATGTTCAATTGTTAGCACAGAATCCCGAACGGCGGGAGGATCATGTTTGGTGTAAATCACATTACCATTGTACAAAACATTCTGTTCTTGCTGAGCTTTCTTGAGATTATAGGGGGTGTAGTTACCAAGAGCCATTTTATGTTTCGTATGGTAAATCGGATTAATTTGATTTGAAATCATTTTCATTGTTTGACTCGACTGACCCGACTTAACCACTAATTCCTCTAAATGAGCAATCATGTGTTCTGACTCTACGATTTCTTCCAAAAGTTTGTCTTCTTTCTTTGCAAAATCCTTTTTCAACTCATCCATTTCTTTTTCAAGATTGGAATAAGCTATTTTTTGTCTAGAAAGTTGGTTTTGTAAATCTGAAATTTCCGTGTTTAAAGATTTTATCTTTTTGAAAGAATTAACATCAAGTGTATCAAACTTGAGTTGCAATTGTTGTTCCCTTGAAACGGAATTTTGATAACCAGTTTCTAATTCAGACAATCTTTTGTTATGAAATTCAAAAGCTTTAGCGGTTGATTTGTAACTCTCAAGCTCAGCGGTCAATTTAACATTCGCGGCCTTAACATCGCGATTGACCTTTTGCACATTCTCAATTTCAATACGACAATTATTCAATAATGATTCAAACAAAGCACATGTTTCCTCATCATTCTCAGCATGCTGTGAAACGAAGCCTCCATTATGATTCACATCTGGAGTTGCGGAAGGAATATTGCTACTACTTGGCGTGTCCAGGTATGTATCATAAGTGGTTGCTTGCTTCTCAAAATGCTGTTCCTCATGAGGAGACATATCAGATATATCATTATTGTGACATGTGTTGAAGTTAGATACCTCAGATGGTGCATTGGTGTCATAAACAGGAAGTGTGTCAGAATCTGTGTCATACTTAGCTTCCTGAAGATTCGCCATGAATATGCAGTTCGCATCGATATCTTCTCTATCTTCCATGTCATCCATAAGAGCCATAAAGTCATTCTCCTCTGCATTCAACTGAAACCCTGCCTCTGCCTTTTGTGCCAACATTACTGCTTTCTGCAAGTACGCTAGATCTTTCTTGTTTGGCTTAGTAGGACAGTTCCTTGCCATATGACCTACACCCTGGCAGTTGAAACACTTTACCGGATTACCCTGATTCATATTTCCCAAATTCCCAACTACTGGAGCTGCAACATGTCTATTCTGATTACCCATTGCCTGATTACCAACATTCTGTCCCCTCTGATTTCCAACAAACTGACCCAACTGATTCCCTGCATTTTAACCATACTGATTCCCTGCATACTGACCTGCATTCTGCATATTCTGATTTCCCATATTAAATCCCATAGCATATCCTTGCTGATTCCCATAAACTCCAACCATTTGGCCTCCGTTGCCCATATTGAAACTCGGCTGAGCGATCTGCCTGTTGCGAGTATTCGATGAAATCCTTTGGTTGTTGTTTGTTGGTGTAGAATAGCGTCCTTGGAATGCCTTTGACAGAAAAGCAAACGCTTGAGTCAATGCTGCAGCAGCTTCATCATTGTCAGTGAATTCTGGTTCTTGGAATTGTGGGTATGTCTGTTGTGGAATTACTTCTTGTTGTTGTGGGTAGAATTGTTGTTGGTAGACCGGTGTTGGTTGTTGAATGCATGATGGTTGCATGTAGTTGTGAATGGATGATGATGGTTGTTGAGTGTTCACTTGTAATGGTGTTGGTGTAGTAGCAATTAATGCGAGAGGATCATGATTCTTTGCCAATCTTTCTTTCCTAACTTCATTAGCCTCAGCTTGGTTTTGCTTCAGAAAGTCATAGAGTTGATCATAATTCACCTGATGTAAGTCCTTTGTCTGATTAACAATTGTAACATAACGACCCCATTCTTCTGGAAGGTTATTGACGAATTTGATGTTTGTTGCAATTGTTCGAGGTGTCAACTTGTTTCTGATTAACTCATTCATCAACGTGCAAAACCTTGTGTAGTATGACTCAATCTGTTCACCTTTAGTGGATGTGAAGTTCTCCCATTCAGTAAGAAGTTTGTTCTCAACGTCTTGTTGTCCAATCTCTGTTCCATGACAAATCCTTCTAACACGTTCCCACATAGCATGAGCAGTTTCACAGCTGTCGACCGCAGCAAAGATCTCCCGTGGTAATCCAAGTTGGATTAAATGCATTGCCATATCATCAGCTTTGATCTGCGCCTTGTCTTCATCAATGTAATCTTCTTCTGTTTGTAAACGCATGTATGGTTCAATAGGATTTGTTGAGTTTGGATTACCGGCAATTTGAACTTGTCTTGGCTGAAATGGACCATTCTTAATGGAGTTGAGCATGAGGTTACCATCAGTCTTAGTTTTGATGTAACGAAGCATGCGGCTTGTCCATGGGAGATATCCACCTTTCTCAAGCATAGGAGGTCGGTTTTCCGCACCGGCTGCATGAATATCTTGCTGAGATGCCATTTGATGAAGTTTAGATGGATAAAGTTGATTCTTGGATCTTTTCAACGAAATAGGAGTTGAGTTTGGAGTAAGTTGATGCAAGTTTTTATGGTGAAAATTTTGACTAAAACTTTGAAACCTCAATAACTTCTTCTCGGAGCGTTTTTAGGCCTCGAAACTTCGCCTAAATCGATAAATCATTTAGGCCTCGAAACCTCAATAACTTCTTGTCGTTCTCCTCTGTCTCACGGTCGTTTTGACAGCTGATTTGTCGAAAACGGAGTTACGGTTCAAAAGTTATGGCCGTTTGAAGTTTGGTCGTCAAAAACCTCACTTTTGTCAAAATTCTCGAAAGTTTGTTGTGTTCTCGAAACTTTGAATTGCGAAACTTCTAATTTCGAAACTGAGGATTGCGAAACTTTGTGTTCTCGAAATTTTGTCCAAGTTCTCGAAAATTTTCAAGTTCTCGATAAGTTGTCCAAGTTCTCGAAAATTTTCCAAGTTCTCGATAAGTTGTCCAAGTTCTCGAAAATTTTCCAAGTTCTCGAAAATTTTCAAGTTCTCGAAAATTTTGGAATTTTTCGAAAAAACTGTGATTTCGAAAATTTTGCAGTTTTCGAAAACCTTGCAATGTTCTCGAAAATTGTTGTTTTTTCGAAAACCCAATCACACAAATTTCGAAATTATACAATTTCGAAACTTAGCCACAAGTCGAAGTAATTTCTTTCTTATACAAGAGAGAAAATACCGAGTATCCAACTATGATCACGAACGGAGTCGATTTCTGGTGTTCTCGAAAATTGGTCAAAGTGTGATTTCGAAAATTGTGGTGGGATTTCGAAATTTTGTCAGATTCTTGATTTACCAAAAAGTTCACCCAAATGAAGTTTGTAATCCAAGATTCTTGTACTTCTAGGCTTAAAAACACCAAAACTTGAAGAAAGTTCAAAACTTGATGATTTTTATGAAACTTTTTGAGATCTCGAAAACAAGTACAAAACCAAAGTCGAATTTTTTAAGCTAGAAATTTTCAAAAAGATTAAAACTTTCTTGTTAGATAAGGTTTATAACACTAGTTTGTAATCAAAAAAGTGTTAAAAACCAAGAAAAAACAAGAAAAGTAAGAATTTTTCAAAAAAAACGTGATAATAAGCTTAAAGAAACGAAACACACAAACTCAAAACCCTCCTAAATCATTGTTAGGCGATTGATACCACTTGTAGGACCATAAATATCACAACTTTATCACACACAATATAAGCACAATAAGAAGGAAAGATGGAAAGATGGTGACTTGATATGTATGTATATGTTTCGTATATAAGAGAAAGAGAGATGAAATATGTGAGCTTTTTATTCAAAGAAAACACACACAAATACACACACAAGCACACACCTCAAATGACTCATTTGAGGTGTTTATATAGTTAGACATATGACACCCTAATGGGCTTGGATGGGCTTGGTCATGGATTGGACTTTTACATTAAGTATAGACTAGTTGTAATACATAACTTATAACCTATTAGATTAGTCCAAACCATAAGCCCATTGACTATTCTATTGTAATCGACGACACATTACAAAGTTACATGTATGAGAATGACCATCACTTCTAAATACATATTTTTAATGCTAACAAGAACATTAATAATGTTATTAGATATATGGAAACTATAACCTAATTATCAAAAAACCATTCCAAACGGGATTGTACTCGTTTACACTCCAGAAAAATACAACAAATGCTGGAATCAATATTGATAGAACACTTAAGTACGGTTCTGACTTTGCAAAAAGCATGATCAGTATCTCGTGGTTAGCCATAGAACAGTCAATGCATGTTGCCTCCAGAGTGTTTAGTAACTTTAGTTTGTCAAAGTATATACATAAAGTGATATAGCAATATAAAGTACAGTTCTACATCTTACTAGGGCCAGATTTAAGCATGTGCGGGGTGATCAACCGCACAAGGCCTCCCTTTTTAAGGGGCCTTCGATTGTTAAAACTTTCTTATAGGTATAAACTCATTTTTGAAGGATAATAGATTATTTAAAAAGAAGAATGTAACTTCGGTATGATAGAAATCAATATTTTAAAGTTTTCAAAGGAAAAAAGAGCTTTATGTTTGTACTTTAATAGCGTAAATTAAGTACTGGAATTTTGTGGGAAAGATAAAGCCAAAGACATAAGAAAGTGTGTTGTGCTCATAAGTTGTGTTGTTTTCTCTAACCATATTTCTTATGAAAGTTCCACTTTAATCCCTTTGTCTTTAATATTTATGATTTTGAACTCTATCCTTATGTGAAGCATAGATTTTTTGTCTGAAAGTTTAAACAAAGCGCATGTCTCATGAAAAACTATATTTTAGCTAAGAATATTGTTTTAGAGAAAGTAAACATTGTAGATTGTTTTAGAAAAGCAAACACTAAAAGCTGATAAATTTTTTAAGAAAGTTTTAAATAACATCCTCTTATCTTATAAAAAAGTATATAGAACTTCATGGATCATCATAAAATGTTTTAAGAACTCAAAAATTATACTTAAAAATGTAGAAGATTTATTAAAACTTGAAGAAGAATGGATGTGTTGTTTGATCGATATAAAAACAAAAGTATAATCTATTTACAGTTCGCTAATTTTACACATACTTCAATTCCGATGTTAAAAGGGCCCATTTCAAAAATCTGGCATAGGGCCTTCAAATTTTACCAGACGACCCTGAATCTTACGTAATAAAACATGCATGTACAAATCCAAACTGCCATCCGTCCCCGTCTACCGAACGCCAAGCCTCCAAAGTCTACATACAGGTTCTTTCGATGTGTTCATCACCGAACAGTCAGGTATGATATAACCGGTAAAAAATGTTGTTGCCAAAAACACCAGATAGATAACCAATGCAATACAACCACCTTCGTGAAGGGCATTGGAAGTTGAAAGAAGAGCGGTCGAACAAAACAAGTGGACACCCACAAGAACAATACAAACTGTCTGAGTCATAGATATGTTCTGCACTTCCACTGGCCCATGAGTAATCATAAGATTTTTATTTTTGTAAGCCCCAGGTTTGTCCCAAAGAACTGAAGCAATCTGAGCCAAATCTCTATTCAGCCAACTGGTTATGAATGTTATGCCTGCTAAATGGAATCAGCCTATCAAACATCTACTGCCTGGGGGTATAGGTTAAGGCGGTCCAACAAATTCGGATTAGCAAAGCAGCGTCACCCAAATCTGTCATCTACATCAGGTTCCTCATTCAAGTCCACATCAGGTTCTTCATTCAGAGCTCCCACTCGCGCATCTATGATCAAGAAGTTATGTGGGACGGGTGGTCTCAACATGTCTAGCTGATGAGGCAAAAAGTGTACCGCTTTTAAGGGGTCATTTAAGCCCAAATTCGAGATTATTTGATCAATTATTGCCCTAAATCGTTCCTTTTATCATTTTAGGTACTTTTGAGGAGAAATCTGGAAAAAAAAGCATTTTGGACGTTTTTGGAGCATAAAAGTGAAGAAAACGGCAAAATCTCAAATTTCCTTGCTGGAACAGTGGCTGACGGCGTCAAAGATCTACACATGACGGCTTCAAGAGTTACAAAAGAGGTGGATATGGACTTATAACGTGACGGCCCAGAGAGTTTTCAAGCTTATGGCCTGACGGCGTCACCAAGGCCGTCAGGGTCCAAACACTAGTGACGGCCCAAAGTATTTTTACACATGACGGCGTCACAAATGGATCTAGGCAATACGAATTTTATCATGGCGGCGATTTGACGGCGTCACGAGCTAATACATGACGCCGTCAAAGTGTAAAGTCTATATATAGTTTTTCAAATTTTATTCATTAGTGTGCAACTTTGAGGGAATAAACCCTAGTCCGAATTTTATCAGCTTTTCAAGGGTTTCAACCCCTTGATTATTCCATGTTCAATTGAAGATAAGTATTCATTCAAATCATTCAATATGTCTATGTGTTGTGTGATTATATCTTACGCTTGTCTTCTCTTTAACATGCTAGGCTAGATCTTTCTTGTGTTTGCTTAGATGTAGTGAAACCTAGATGTTAATTATGGGTTGATTGTTTGTTTATAATTGTTACGGATGATTGTATTCGATGTTAGGCTTAAGAAAACTGGCAGACTTCCATTGGTAACTTGCTTGAACGTCTTAAGAAACATGATCGGAGGTGTACTACGGTTTTTGGTTGTATTTAATGCGTAAGAGAATTCTAATGATCCCATGTTAGGAGCTTCTAACGGCTCGACATAGGAGTGAAGTAGGATCTTATAGAGTTAGGGAATATTGTACACGGCCCTACGACTAGTATTAAGAAATATGACCTGTCATCCATGCACTTGTAACAAGCTAATTAACCTATAAAAGATATCTAGGGAGTAATGAAATCTAAGTAAACACAACTTTCCTCATTATTGTTTCCACCACATTAGTATAATAGTTTTATTTTCATTTCTGTTATTTTATTTTGATTGCATCTTTAGTTTATTGGGTTAGTTGACTAGCAACTAATTCCGTCCACTCCTTCAAAATCCGAGATTTTTACTTGCTTTCATAAAATATAAAAATACAAAAAGAATCGTCCCTCACCTCTAGACCTAGTTTAGTAGGCTTTCTAATCCTAGCGACACTATTCCTGTGTTGAACGATCAATCCCCCGGTACTTGTCACTATACTATACTACAACGATCAGGTACACTTCCTGGTGGGGGTTGTAAGCTTCTCGAGATCCCTTGAGTGGTAAAACCTGTTGCGAGGGCGCAATTCCCACGTATCACTAGCATGTTTTCCCTAATTAAGTGGTTAACATCATCTTCGATAAAAAAATCCGTTACATCTTGAAACCTGCCTTCCAAGTCTGTTTCACCATCAGCTGTTCGCACATGAAGTGGTGAAACATGCCGATGACCAATTACTCGCCCGCGTCCGCGCCCAAGCCCAAGAAGTGGCCTAAATATACCGTGTTCTGCATGTTCTGGCGGAAAAGAGGTAACGGTTCTGAATTAAAAAAAAAGTATAATTTTGTCAGTAAAGAAATAAAATAATAAAAAAAAGAGTTAGTAAACTACGAGCTTTCATTCATACATTAAACCAAGGTAAGAGTCTTCACTTGAAGAGGAAGAACTGCTCTCTTTCTCAATATTTCTCTCAAACCCATCACCGCTCTCGAGCCCGAGTCCATAATTTAGCCTATCCATGCCTTCTAGCCTAGGCTTTTTATCTGATACATCCATGTCCTAACCCTTAAAATGAAGCACACTAGCAAGCCTATCCCCGCCTTGTGGCTCCAATTTTGCACCCTCTATTGGATGCCACATCCATGGTACGGGTGGTGGCAATATTAAACTGTTCTAATTCATAGAGGGCCCATTACCTATTATAATCCTCGTTTGAGTGTGCCCAACTTTTGGCCCTGACTACCCATGCTCATAAGGTGGCAGCTTTTCATGATTTGTTGATTGACTCATTTTCCTAGCAATGAAAAGTTAGTGTTATTTGCACACAATTGCAAAAATAAAATAGATAAACAAAAGTTAATAAGTAAAGCATCATTAAAATGTAAACACTCATTAATGTTAGTTGATGCTTTAATAACAATTTCAAACACCAATCATTAAAATGTAAACACTATATCATCACATACTCTAGCTGGTTTTGGAATTCGACATCAGTAACTATTTTCACACAATCAAACTCAATAAGGAGTATGAGGTTGTCACTCCGGATGACGACATGTTTCAAGATCTGCATTTTAAGTTATTAAAAGGTAGAGAATATACCAGATAAACGCGGATATCTGATTCAGACGGCTCTACATCTTCGAAGTCTGGAAAGAGCTTTCAAAGAAAGATCGAGGGTACTAATGCCTTTTGGAAGGGGCAAAATACAGATTTTAAGTTGTCTCAGTACCAATAGTAACATAGGTTTGTGACCCACATTTCCGAGACCACCCATTTTAATGATTAATACAATACAATAAATTACGATCTTGTCTTTTCTTGGTTTCTGAAATGATAGAACAAAGTAAGTAACTATTATAACCTTGATTAAGCACATATTTTGTGTTTTGTTTGTGGAGTACTTTGCATGTTTCAGAACATTTATCTACGACGGCAACATAAAACAACACATGAACTACGTACCTTGGAGATCATGATGGCGGATGATGTCACTCGAGGTAGTATGTTGGCCATAGAAGCAGTTGGTGGTGGGAGAAGTTAATCAAGAGGTGGTATGGATTGAAAATGTATAGAAACTTAATATAACTCAACCAAAAAGTAGTTGAAATCTTATTTAATGCAATTTTGTAGTTGTTGAGACTCTTAATGAATGTAGTTGGATGTTGGAGAAATGAATGAATATGTTGATATGTTTAAACACTGATGGGACAATAGTCACAATACCACAGCTTCATCACCGATGGTCTAGCACCATGTCAGGAGGTCATGAATGAATAGCAACAGTATCACCCTTTCTTTATGAATGAACGGTCTTTATGGTAAAAAAATGGCCAGTTATTATTATTGTATATATAAAATAAAGAAAATGACAATTACCTTAAAATGTTTGTAGATGCAAAAATAAAAATACCAGATAAATGAAAGAAAGAAGAAGATGATATATGTGTCACATAAAGAATTGAGAATGGTTGTAGGAATAAGACATTAATGCATGAGTCGAGATGTATGATTTTTTTTTGGTCAGTCCCTCCTAAAAACCAATTGACAGCGAATAATTTTTAAATATAGTATGATCTTTCATGGATACATTTTTATAATCATTTGAGAAGAGTTTCATTTTGAAAATTATGAAAGTCAAGATACAACTTGATGCGTAAATAAACCAAAAGATTATTCAACCTATCTGCCAAATTTATCATGGGGCTTTGTGGTCCATTGGGTGAAGCTTATTAAGTTAAGCGAGCCTAAGTGAGAGTAGTACCGGGTTGGGTGACCAACTAGGTAGTCCTCATATGGGGACCACAAGCTCTAATGATATCAACCAGCTACCTTAGAAGCTTGGGCCCAACCATGTGATGTCTTGATCCAACTAAAGGATGCGAGTTCGATTCCGTTCCGCAAGCATGGTTGGGTGTTGGGTGGAGTTATTTCACAGGCATCAAACCTTTGCTGGGTAGGGTTGATGGGTACCATTATGGTACACAGGGTTGAGGTGTCCCTACCAATCTACACTTTTTTTTTGATCCAACTATCTGCCAAATTTAGAGTGTGATTTAAGTATAATTATGTTTTATGAGATTGGTTGATAAAAAAAATGTATCTCGAATACAGGAAATGGGAAATGGAATAAAAGGCCAGAGCTTTGAGCTCAACAAAACAAATATTTGTAGCCCACTTAACTTGAAACAATATTATCTACAACTCTACAACTGTTTGTCCATTGATAAAAGATCAACGTGAAAGTATTGATAGAATCCTTGCGAGGGAATAATATTATGGAAACTTTTATTCATGGTGGATCTCTCTCTCTCTCTATATATATATATACTAGGCGAGTACCCGTGCATAGCAACGGAATTCATAGCGGCAGATAATTAACGATTTGTGATATTGTGGCGAGTGTTTTGTGTAGCGATCAAAATAAAACGTAAACCGATCATAATGATCATAATGTAATTGCAAACGGTTGTACTACACGATCACTAAAGTCCAAAAAAAAAATTCTTAACATCTAGCAAACAACATATAAAAACATTTAATGAAACTAAAAGTAAAAGATTACATCAGTTATGAGATAAAAACTAACAACACACGTTACTCGTCGCGTAAAACTTCTTGATACACGACATTTGAGGTGTAGATTCCTGCTTGACGGAACTCTTTGACTGGTTTAACCAATACCTTTGTTGTTCTACGGGATATCCCTCTGGACAATGCCACATAAAGCTGGCCATGCGAGAAAACAGAGTCGGGCAAATAGACACCGACATTTGGAATTGTTTGGCCTTGAGCTTTATTAATAGTCATCGCAAAGCTAAGGCGAATAGGGAATTGTGTTCTCTTTAGTTTGAAAGGGAACATGTCTTCTTCAGATGGAGCAAGAGGAATTCTTGGCAAGAGCACTCTAATTCCAGCGTGTTGCCCGACAGCTATCTCAGCATTGATGACATTACGGTCAAAACGTTTACATATCAACCTCGTGCCATTACATAATCCATTTGCCGGATCGAGATTCCTTAAAAGAATAATCGGGCATCCTATTTTCAAACGCAAGCAATGAGGGGGCAACCCACTCACGTTGAGTGAGTTTAAGAATTCCAAAGGATAGAAGTTTTGGGTGTCGTCTTCTGCTTCATCAAAACTATAGTAAACCTTCTCTTCGCCAGGAAATCTTTCAATCAACATATCATTAATGCTGTCAACATGCTCATTTTTAATGGATAAAATTGCTCTTGAAACTATATCAGTAGATGAATGAGCGTTGGCGGCGAAGGAAGGAAACACTTCATCGATTAATGCGTCCTTTGATGCAGCCTCTTCAGTGTAAGGGACGGTCATGTCATCAGGTATGCGTACATAGTCTTCATCGATGACCTCTTCAACCCCGTCACCAACTCGCAATAGGAAGTTTGAAAACCATGGGTCTGTCCGTGCCCTCATATTTATGGTTAACCGCATTTTTTTAATTATGGACCAAAGAGGTGACATTCATAGACTCGAATCTACAATCTGCGCTCGTGTTCCACGTCTAACGACCGGTAAAACCTGTCTAAAATCCCCTCCTAAAACCATTATCTTGCCACCAAAAGGAAGTTTGACACCGGTAATATCTTGCATAGTTCGATCAACCGCCTCCACACCTTGCCTTTTAGCCATTGATGCTTCATCCCAAATTATCAACTTGGCTTGACAAATTAGCTTAGCAAGGCCACTTTGTTTTTTGATGTTGCATATTGAGTTTGTATTAAGATTAATGGGAATCTTAAATCGGGAGTGACCAGTTCTTCCCCCTGTCATGTTATTTGCCACAGCCCCTGATGAAGCAGTGGCAAGTGCAATAAGACCACGAGAGCGAACAGTGGCAAGCAAAGCTTTATACAAGAATGTTTTACCAGTTCCTCCAGGGCCATCAATAAAACACACGCCCGGAGAATCTTCATCGACATGTCTCATGATTGTATCATATGCGACTTTTTGATCAGTGTTGAGAGAATGTCGAGCGAGTATATCTTCATCTTGTACAACTATCGAGCACTCCTCTTGTAACTCACGACAGCTAAATGATTCTAAACTTACATCCGCGGTAATGTTGGGAAGGTCAAAATCACTAAGACTCTTACCCATAGATTGTAGAATTGATGATATGTCCGTTAGAACCATATTTTGAACCCGCTCAACACTTGCACAATGTAAGGTGTAGTCTTCTGAAAGTGAGTCGTAATGGTCATTCCATAACTTGCGAACATCTCATGGCTCACAAAAGATTAGAAGAGTCGCGAATAGTCTTCTAAGAGGGCCGGGCATCTCGTGCATAGAGGACTCACGTAGACAATCAGATGTATGATCATCACTCTGTATTAATCCCCTTTCGAGGGCTGCCCTACGAAAGGTACTGTACACTACGTCGTTGAACTCGTAAAGATATTCAAAGCCTGTAGGGCCTTTAACATGTTGCAAAAGTACACGTAGATAGAACCGCTCTCCTTCAGCGGGATTAGCGGAAACCAATCTTCCTCTCATTTGACCTTTTTTCGTTTGTTCCACTTGCGTGTACTCTTATTCCATGTGTAGTGCTTGGGGATGTCTTTATACAAGTATTGCCTCGCGCTTACGTCTGTCTTGTTCAAGTCAAAAAAGGCAGTCAACATCGATCTCTTATCCCTTTCTCTCTCAAGAATGTCAGTCATTACATCGTCTTCTGAGAACCTAACCAACTGGTTATTTGGTAGATGAACTTGCAATGACATAACAGAGGGATGGATATTAGATAAAGGGAAGCCGTAAATTCGCCACATAGGTTCGGGGGGGTGATACATAACGCGCATCTTGGAATCTCTTTATCTCGTTAATGACTTGTTCTCCATCTTGATCAACGTTTACAACTTGTTTGTCCCTTGTAAACATACTTGAAGACATACTTAACGGATTTTATACTTGAGCATACCTCCACATTTATGTGACAATTGAACATCATCAACAATTTTGGGTTATATGGAACAACCCATCTATTGTCCAGGACGCTATTTCGTACGGTTACCTCGATGCCATTGTCTCTCCGTCGATACAATGGGTACGAGTCATCTCCTTGTTGCGTTGTTTCTTGGAATTGCCTAGGATAATTCCAACGACATTTCTTTGGTTCACCCTCCATACAAGGACACTGAGTATTTAAGTGATATCACACCCCACAATTTCAGGTCATTTTTCCAAACTTCGACATTCTACTATTCACAAATTACTATTCATCGATCACTATTCATCATTTTACTATTCATCATTTTTGAGGTCAATTTGACATTCCGAGAAACATTCAGAAATTTTACTATTCACTTGACACTATTCATTTCCGAGAGAAAACCACTATTCACGTGCATTACTCATGTCGTCGTAAATTTAGTTTACGAGTGTTCAAATTCGCGTAACCGTATTAGTTCAGGAGCGAATTCATGCATTATTATCAGGGACATTTCATACGGACTAGAAATAGTCTGCATATCATCATTAGGGCACTTGCATACTATTCCACTCGTAGGATAATTAAATTTATACTTTTGGTACAATTAACGATTTACGTATGTTTATTTTAAATAAACACTAATACGCGAACTATAAATGTGACTAACATGTCCGACACTCCCGACTATTATCCCAATATATTTTTATACTCATTTTTATAATATAAAAATTATAATATTAATTTACCCGGTATTTTGGAAATTTATTTATTACGTATCGTACGTCTAATTTAATAACGACGGTTTTCACAAAAATTAAACAATAATCACCCGAACTCTCCGTACTTGTACCCGACATATTTTTACAATTTTTACGACTTTATTATGTCCCGAATAACTTCAATAAAATTTATTTCTAACAAACCCGGTACCCGATAAAACCTAAAACTAACACTACAACATATTACCACTAACTTTTTAAAATAAACCCAAGACATCCGCCCCCCTTTCCCTCCTTTTTGCGCCGGCCCACCCCCCCCCCCCCCCCCCCTTGGTCCTAATAATCTAAAATCTCACCAACCAAATTTAATGCACACCAAACTCTTGTCTCTAAGTATATATTAAACCCTTTTTCATCCATTTTTCACAAATAATCATCCAAGTGCAAGTAAACTTTTTTTTCTCTCATTTTCTCTCTTGTGTAAATCGGCCTAGGGTGATCAAGAAGCAAGAACAACAAATTTTCCAAGATCTAGGTGTAAACTTGTTCACTTAGTCATCCTTGTTGAGGTTTTGAAATAGAAACTCAAGGATTAGTAGGTTTTTCATCATCCAAACTCCCTAAACCTTCAAGTAAGTTAACAAACTCATTTTTATAATTTTTACAAGTTATTACTATGGTTATATACTTTTCTTACAAGAACTCATGCATATAATGATTTATACCACTCTATTTTGTACATATTTAACTTTGAGCCCTAGAAATGAAAACATGAGAAACCCTTGTTAGACCTAGTGGATTGATGATGTTTAAGGACCCATGACACCCTAAGAAGGTGTATGGTAGGATTAGACTAGCTTTGTGGTGATTGAAAGTGGTTTGATTGAAGATGGAACTAGATTAGAACCCTAGAAATGATTTTTGAAACGATAAGAATACCTACTGTCCCTATTTTTGATTCGTGGGAAAATCAGTAGATGGTGGTTAAGTTTTGACAAAATATTTAGAAAATACTTTCAAAAACGAAACTTTAGGCGAAAGAATGGATTAAAACGAGCTTATAACGAAGGAGTTATGATTTTTGCAAATTTAACGACGAAAACTATTTCTTATAAAAACTGCATGCTGTTTGGCAGATTTCGACGGGTAAATTGAGGCATTAAACGTAACCTAGAGGAGCCGAGTTATCAAAAATATATTAGTATATACAAAAACGAATCCGTGGATATAAAGAACAAGGAAAATGAGTTTAAAACGACCAAGTTATACTCGTTTTAACATCGTCAAACTATATATATATATATATGGACACAAATAAAAATAATAACTTACGCACTAAATGGTATATTTTCTAGAAATGTTACTAAGGACTATATTCTTAACAAATGAATACGTATGACCCAAGAGAATATTTATACGACTTAACGACGTTATTTCAAGGTTTTCGATACAAGGAATTTAACGCTAACATTTTCATACGAGATAATACGACAAGTTATATACTTCTATATATGGACTTATTTTTCCTAAGTATGGAAACTATTTTACTATGACGATAACTAGTATTTCCAAATTACGAGTGGTATGGGTATCATGTGCATGTGCATTCATTACATTACGGCATGATCTAAATTAGATCACGATTATTCATTTAGGTTGCGGCTAGTGTTCGCGCCTCATTGTCCCGACTACTTTTACATCATTGTACCATCTTTGTACCATCATTTCGAGGTGAGTCTTCATAGCCCCGTTTTAATCACTTATTTGATTTCAAATCCCATGGGGGAGAATACATTGCACAATTATTTCTGTACATGCCCAAGTATTACAAATTCCATACATTGCTTAAGTTGCCTTACTACCAAGTTAAGTCCCCTTATATATCATGGACCGTTAATTATATTGCCAAGCGAGAGTGAGTGGATAGATCTATTGAGGGTGATGCCTCCATTCGTGTTTGGGTTGCTCCAACGGGACGAATGCATTTCATGTCTTAACAAACTGAGTGTCTGGTAAACACTCTGGTGGGGCCATTACAAAGTCTAGCTTCGGGGTCATGAGCTTAAGAGCCAATGTAGCATTTTTGACATTCTTGTTGGTTTACTTTATACTTGTGGCTTATGTACATACGATTTACTTACAAACCTATGATTATTCACCAACTTTATGTTGACCGTTTTCGCAATGTATTTCTCAGGTAACTAAGGCATATTCTCATGGCATGCATGAGTCACTTTGTGTATCAAGGATGACGCGTCTCTTTTTGGATTTCATGCACTTTTGAACTATCGTTTGATTGTACTAAATTATTTCCTTAAACCTTTTCCAACTTTTGGGACCTATGTTTTATAACGTGAATATTTTGAATGAATCAAACGGTGTATTTTCTAAACGACACTTTAGGTCGTTCAATATATCCTGGTTTGTGTGCTATGATCGTTACACCCTCAGGCATTCCATTCCGCTGCCATTCAGGTATCTTGGGGGTGTGACAGATTGGTACCAGAGCCGAGGTTATAGAGAACTAGGATGCATCATGGACCCTAGACTATAACCACACCATCATAGCATATCATCATCTCATCATAAGTGCATATTTACTTATTTTCTTAAGTGATTCCATTTTACGAGTTATTTATTTTATTTCCCCTTGATTATCACAGAGACATGTCTTCGAATCCAAACACTGTCATACTTTACACCATATCAGACTCCGATGATGAGGACTCTGTGTCCTCCACTGCTGTTTCACCACTTGTTTCTCCTACACCTGAGTTGCCACTTTTGGCATCAGATGATGACATCGAGCCTTTCGAGGAGGAGGAGACGGCTCCTACTCCTCATGTCCATCCTACTGTACCCACTGACATACCATCACCTACTACTACTACTTTTTCAGAACCGAGACTTATGTTTCCAAGGAGTAAGACCATTCAGGTTGTTGGGAAGAGTGTTCGCCCAGCTACATCTACTTATAGGACCCTCCCTAGTCCTACTGTGCCTACACCACCACCACCAGCCATACTCACTACTACTCCTATATCTACCTCACTCTTGCCGCTCAGGAAGCGTGCAAGGCTTACCACCCCAGATTCACCTACTACCGAGACTGCTGACCTTTCACCACCACCAGTATACCACATAGGTGAGAGTTCGAGAGCGGCTGCAGCTAGGGATCCTATAGCCGTTACATTAGAGGATCAGTTAGGGGCTCAGCAGGAGCAAGTTGATAGGTTGGGGTATAGAGTTGATGAGATTATCACTACTCGACTTGAGGCTGTCGAGGAGCAGGTTGAGGATTTGATTCAGGGCAGAGTTGGTATTGATGTGTCTTACCATGGACTCGAGGCACGACAGTTGAGGCATCAGGAGCAGATTGATCTACTTAGAGATGAGCTACCTGAGATTCGAGATAGAGCTCAGGCGACAATGGAGACTCAGTGGGAGCAGGTAGACCAGTTGGCATTGATCCGAGAGAGGTTAGTTGTATTGGAGCGCAAAGATGCTTCTTTTCAGTTACGAGTCCAGCACCTAGAGGAGATCGTGGTTGCGATGGATCGTGAGATTCGCCGCCTGAGGGGAGAGCCTGGACCATCTAGAGCACCTGGAGGAGCCTAGACATAGATTGGTATTATATTAGCTTTTATTATTTTCCTAGTCCCGAGGTGTGGGACATAGTTCAAGAACTTGTAGTCTTTTGGTTGTTGTACAAACAAATATATCAAGTGCGACTCTACTATGTTGGAAATGTTGTGCTATATATTATATCGGTCCATGTAGGCCGAACTTTTCATGTATTATATTCATGTGTTGTGATTATATTTATGATGTTTCGTGGTTGCTCTTTATCGTTGTCATATTTATACAGGTTGTGGTTGTATCTATACATGTCGTGGTTGTATTGATACAGGTTGTGGTTGTATATATACGTGTCGTGGTTGTTGTGGTTGTATATATACTTGTCGTGGTGATATCTAGACAGATTGTGGTTGTATTCGTACATGTCGTGGTTGTATTTATACTTGTTGTGGTTGTATATATATATACATGTTGTGGGTGTATATCTTTAGTTCGATGACTATTTCTAGTATGATTTTTCTCATGGCTATTTCCATTGTGATTATCAGAAGTATGGCACCAAGGAAAAGTAAGACTGCACCAGAAACACCCGCTATGACTCAAGCCGCTATCCGCAAGTTGGTCAGGGATAGTATTGCAGAAGCTCTGGAGATTGAGAGAGCTGAGGTTGCTGCTAGGGCTGCCGAGACTGCTTCTAATACAGGGGCAGTTGAACCAACTGCTATTAGGCGTGAATGTACATGGAAAGATTTCAAGATTAGTGATCCTATCAAGTTTAAGGGCACTAAAGGAGCGGTTGCTTTGATCCGCTGGTTTGAAAAGACTGAGAATGTATTTCTCATGTGCGGATGCCCGGATGTCAGCAAGGTAAAATTTGCTACAGGTATGCTTCTTGATGAAGCTATGTCTTGGTGGAATTCGTATGCTCAGCCGATTGGCATGGAGAATGCTTACAAGCTCACTTGGGAGGAATTCAAGAAACTGATGTCTAAGAAGTTTTGTCCTCGTACCGAGGTGCAAAAGTTGGAAACAGAATTTTATGAGCTTGTGACTAAAGGTGATGACATCGAGACCTACTTCAGGAGGTTTCAGGAGTTGGCTGCACTATGTCCAACTATGGTTCCCGACGATGAGAAAAAGATGGAAAACTTTGTTGGTGGATTGCCTGAAAGTGTTCGAGGAGATGTGATTTCTTTTGATCCTCAATCAATGGAAGAGGCTATTCGTATAACTCAGAAACTCATGGTCCAAGTGGTAAAAGGAAAAGCTGTTGTCAACAACAATAACCGTTCAAACAACACCAACTACACCAACACTCGAAACAACAACAACTATAACAACAATCGAAACCGCAACTATCCCAATAACCGAAACAACAATCCAAACAACAATAACAACAACAACAAGAGAAGGTTTGATTACAACCAAGGTGAAAACGCTGTTCAGCCGCCACCTAAGAGGCAAGAAGTGGCAAGGGCTTATGCTGCAGGACCGACTGAAAGGAAAGGATATGAGGGTAATTTACCCAAGTGCGAAAGGTGTCAGAAGCATCATAACCCAGGACGTTGCCCAGATCTATGTGGCAACTGCAAGAAGGCTGGTCACTACACCAAAGATTGCAAGAGTCCAAACTTTGGTGGCAATCAGAAACCACCGGTAACGTGTTTTGGCTGTGGAGAACTTGGACACTTTAGGAATGAGTGCCCAAAGAAGAAGAATCAAGGAACTGGAAACCAAAATGGACTGGCTCGAGGAAGAGCTTATGTTATGGGAGGAGAAGATGTCAAAGAAGACCCGAATGTTGTTGCGGGTACGTTCCTCGTTAATAATCGTTATGCATCCATTTTATTTGATTCAGGAGCGGATAGAAGTTTTGTTTCTATTGCATTTACACCTTTACTTAACATAGAACCAACCCCATTAGACACTTCCTATATCGTTGAATTAGCCGATGGGTCTTTAGTTAACACCAACACCATTGTTCGTGGTTGCACTATAAATTTCCTAAACCACCCATTCAATATAGACCTTATGCCCGTAGAACTTGGAAGTTTCGACGTTGTTATCGGTATGGATTGGTTATCTCGGCATCGAGCGAGGATTATTTGTGATGAGAAAGTTGTTCACCTTCCTTATAACGGTGAAACTTTAGTTGTTCGTGGAGAGCGAAGTGGAACTAGACTCAGTATCATATCATGCATTAAAACCAAGAAGTACATAAAGAAGGGTTGCTATGCATTCTTGGCTCACATCACGGAGAAGAAGTCGGTTGAGAAACGACTTGAAGATGTGCCAATTGTTAAGGAATTTCCAGAAGTTTTTCTGGAAGAATTGCCAGGACTTCCGCCTACACGCCAAGTTGAGTTTCAAATCGAATTAGTGCCAGGAGCTGCACCAATTGCACGAGCACCGTATAGACTTGCACCTTCGGAGATGCAAGAATTGTCGAATCAACTACAAGAACTTTTGGACAAAGGATTCATTAGACCGAGTTCCTCGCCTTGGGGAGCACCGGTTTTGTTTGTGAAGAAGAAGGACGGAACTTTCAGAATGTGCATCGACTATCGTGAGCTGAACAAGGTAACGGTGAAGAACCGTTATCCACTCCCTAGAATCGACGACTTGTTCGACCAGTTACAAGGTTCTAGTTTTTATTCCAAGATTGATTTAAGATCCGGTTACCATCAACTTAAAGTTCGGGAAGAGGATATCCCGAAGACGGCATTTAGAACACGCTATGGTCATTATGAGTTTCAAGTAATGCCTTTCGGATTAACCAACGCACCTGCGGTATTTATGGATCTCATGAATAGGGTGTGCAAACCGTATCTTGATAAGTTTGTGATTGTATTCATTGACGACATCTTAATTTATTCCAAGAGTAAGGAAGATCACGAAGAACACCTCAGAACAATCCTGGAACTACTCAAGAAGGAGCAATTGTATGCCAAATTTTCTAAGTGTGATTTTTGGATACGAAGAGTTCAATTTCTTGGCCATGTCATTGATAGCCAAGGATTACAAGTCGACCCGGCAAAGATCGAGGCAGTTAAGGATTGGGCTACGCCCAAGTCTCCTACGGAAATTCGTCAATTCCTAGGACTTGCTGGATATTACAGAAGATTTATTGAAGGGTTTTCTAAGATAGCGAAGTCGTTGACAAAGCTGACACAAAAGAATGAAAAGTACGAGTGGGGAGAAAAACAAGAGTCCGCATTTCAATTATTGAAACAAAAGCTTTGTAGCGCACCGATTTTGTCACTACCTGAAGGTATTGAGAACTTTGTGGTATATTGCGATGCTTCACATCAAGGACTTGGAGCTGTGCTAATGCAAAACGAGAAGGTGATAGCTTATGCATCTAGACAGCTTAAGATACACGAGAGGAATTACACTACACATGACTTGGAGTTAGGTGCGGTAGTTTTTGCACTCAAGATTTGGAGACACTACCTTTATGGTACCAAGTGCGTAATTTTTACCGACCACAAGAGCTTACAGCATATACTTGATCAGAAGGAACTCAACATGAGACAACGTCGTTGGCTAGAGTTGTTGAGTGATTACGATTGTGAAATCCGATATCACCCAGGAAAAGCAAATGTTGTAGCAGATGCACTTAGCCGAAAAGAACGACTCAAACCTTTGAGAGTTAGGTCATTGGGAATGACTATCATTTCGCCACTACCATCAAAAATTCTAGAAGCTCAGATTGAGGCTCTCAAGGAAGAAAACCGACCACACGAGAAAATTTATGGTATGCCAGAAAGCGAAAATGGCTTTGTAAAGAGATCAGATGGAGTGTTATGCTTCAAGGACCGAAGTTGGATACCACTCTATGGTGGAGTACGAGAATTGATTATGCATGAATCACACAAGTTGAAGTACTCTATTCATCCAGGTTCTGATAAGATGTATCAGGATCTCAAAAAGCTTTATTGGTGGCCGAACATGAAAGCAGAAATAGCTACGTATGTCAACAAATGTCTTACTTGTGCTAAAGTGAAAGCCGAGTACCAGAAACCGTCAGGGTTACTTCAACAACCAGAGATTCCACAATGGAAGTGGGAACGTATTACTATGGACTTTGTCACTAAACTTCCTAAGACGTCAGGTGGTTACGATGCTATTTGGGTAATTGTTGATCGTCTTACCAAATCAGCTCATTTCATACCCATTAGAGAGACTTATTCTATGGAACAACTTGCTAGACTTTATGTTAAGGAAATCGTCTCAAGACACGGAGCACCAGTTTCCATCATTTCCGACAGAGATAGTCGTTTTACTTTAAACTTTTGGCGGTCATTGCAAGATTCTTTTGGATCCAAGTTAGACATGAGCACTGCTTACCATCCTCAGACCGATGGTCAGAGCGAGAGAACTATTCAGACACTTGAGGACATGCTGCGAGCATGTGTGATTGACTTTGGAAATGGTTGGGCTAACCATTTGCCGTTGATCGAGTTTTCCTACAACAACAGTTATCATTCGAGCATTAAAGCAGCACCATTCGAGGCACTTTATGGTCGTAAGTGTCGATCTCCAGTTTGTTGGGCCGAAGTCGGTGAAGTACAATGTACTGGCCCGAAAATGGTGCAAGAAACAACAGAAAAGATAATTCAGATTCGAGAGAGACTCGAAACTGCTAGAAGTCGACAAAAGAGCTACGCAGATGTTCGACGCAAACCATTGGAATTTCAGGTCGGAGACAAAGTCATGTTGAAAGTCTCGCCTT
Source organism: Artemisia argyi (assembly GCA_030686995.1). Lineage (NCBI taxonomy): Eukaryota > Viridiplantae > Streptophyta > Magnoliopsida > Asterales > Asteraceae > Artemisia > Artemisia argyi. Next base: position 121,326,133 of record CM060698.1, on the reverse strand, counting down.
GGAAGGGCGTGATACGATTTGGAAAACGCGGGAAGTTGAACCCGAGATACATTGGTCCGTTTAAGATACTGGAAAGGATTGGTCCAGTAGCTTACAAACTTGAACTTCCGTCAGAACTTAGCAACGTACACAACACGTTTCATGTTTCGAACCTCAAGAAATGTCTTTCGGACGAGTCTGCCATTATACCATTAGAAGAAATACAACTCGATGACAAGCTTAACTTTGTGGAAGAACCAGTTGAAATAATGGACCGAGAGATCAAACAGTTGAAACAAAGTCGAATTCCAATCGTGAAGGTTCGTTGGAATTCTCGAAGAGGACCCGAGTTTACTTGGGAACGAGAAGACCAAATGCGACGCAAGTATCCACAACTTTTCACCGAGCCTATTACCGAGACCAACACTAACTGAATTCAGGGACTGAATTCCTTTTTGGATGGGCAACTATCACACCCCACAATTTCAGGTCATTTTTCCAAACTTCGACATTCTACTATTCACAAATTACTATTCATCGATCACTATTCATCATTTTACTATTCATCATTTTTGAGGTCAATTTGACATTCCGAGAAACATTCAGGAATTTTACTATTCACTTGACACTATTCATTTCCGAGAGAAAACCACTATTCACGTGCATTACTCATGTCGTCGTAAATTTAGTTTACGAGTGTTCAAATTCGCGTAACCGTATTGGTTCAGGAGCGAATTCATGCATTATTATCAGGGACATTTCATATGGACTAGAAATAGTCTGCATATCATCATTAGGGCACTTGCATACTATTCCACTCGTAGGATAATTAAATTTATACTTTTGGTACAATTAACGATTTACGTATGTTTATTTTAAATAAACACTAATACGCGAACTATAAATGTGACTAACATGTCTGACACTCCCGACTATTATCCCAATATATTTTTATACTCATTTTTATAATATAAAAATTATAATATTAATTTACCCGGTATTTTGGAAATTTATTTATTACGTATCGTACGTCTAATTTAATAACGACGGTTTTCACAAAAATTAAACAATAATCACCCGAACTCTCCGTACTTGTACCCGACATATTTTTACAATTTTTACGACTTTATTATGTCCCGAATAACTTCAATAAAATTTATTTCTAACAAACCTGGTACCCGATAAAACCTAAAACTAACACTACAACATATTACCACTAACTTTTTAAAATAAACCCAAGACATCCCCCCCCTTTCCCTCCTTATTGCGCCGGCCAACCCCCCCCCCCCCCCCCCCCCCCCCTCCTTGGACCTAATAATCTAAAATCTCACCAACCAAATTTAATGCACACCAAACTCTTGTCTCTAAGTATATATTAAACCCTTTTCATCCATTTTTCACAAATAATCATCCAAGTGCAAGTAAACTTTTTTTTCTCTCATTTTCTCTCTTGTGTAAATCGGCCTAGGGTGATCAAGAAGCAAGAACAACAAATTTTCCAAGATCAAGGTGTAAACTTGTTCACTTAGTCATCCTTGTTGAGGTTTTGAAATAGAAACTCAAGGATTAGTAGGTTTTTCATCATCCAAACTCCCTAAACCTTCAAGTAAGTTAACAAACTCATTTTTATAATTTTTACAAGCTATTACTATGGTTATATACTTTTCTTACAAGAACTCATGCATATAATGATTTATACCACTCTATTTTGTACATATTTAACTTTGAGCCCTAGAAATGAAAACATGAGAAACCCTTGTTAGACCTAGTGGATTGATGATGTTTAAGGACCCATGACACCCTAAGAAGGTTTATGGTAGGATTAGACTAGCTTTGTGGTGATTGAAAGTGGTTTGATTGAAGATGGAACTAGATTAGAACCCTAGAAATGATTTTTGAAACGATAAGAATACCTACTGTCCCTATTTTTGATTCGTGGGAAAATCAGTAGATGGTGGTTAAGTTTTGACCAAAGATTTATAAAATACTTTCAAAAACGAAACTTTAGGTGAAAGAATGGTTTAAAACGAGCTTATAACGAAGGAGTTATGATTTTTGCAAATTTAACGACGAAAACTATTTCTTATAAAAACTGCATGCTGTTTGGCAGATTTCGACAGGTAAATTGAGGCATTAAACGTAACCTAGAGGAGCTGAGTTATCAAAAATATATTAGTATATACAAAAACGAATCCGTGGATATAAAGAACAAGGAAAATGAGCTTAAAACGACCAAGTTATACCCGTTTTAACATCGTCAAACTATATATATATATATATATATATATATATATATATATATATATATATATATATATATATATATATATATGGACACAAATAAAAATAATAACTTACGAACTAAATGGTATATTTTCTAGAAATGTTACTAAGGACTATATTCTTAACAAATGAATACGTATGACCCAAGAGAATATTTATACGACTTAACGACGTTATTTCAAGGTTTTCGATACAAGGAATTTAACGCTAACATTTTCATACGAGATAATACGACAAGTTATATACTTCTATATATGGACTTATTTTTCCTAAGTATGGAAACTATTTTACTATGACGATAACTAGTATTTCCAAATTACGAGTGGTATGGGTATCATGTGCATGTGCATTCATTACATTACGGCATGATCTAAATTAGATCACGATTATTCATTTAGGTTGCGGCTAGTGTTCGCGCCTCATTTTCCCGACTACTTTTACATCATTGTACCATCTTTGTACCATCATTTCGAGGTGAGTCTTCATAGCCCCGTTTTAATTACTTATTTGATTTCAAATCCCACGGGGGAGAATACATTGCACAATTATTTCTGTACATGCCCAAGTATTACAAATTCCATACATTGCTTAAGTTGCCTTACTACCAAGTTAAGTCCCCTTATATATCATGGACCGTTAATTATATTGCCAAGCGAGAGTGAGTGGATAGATCTATTGAGGGTGACGCCTCCATTCGTGTTTGGGTTGCTCCAACGGGACGAATGCATTTCATGTCTTAACAAACTGAGTGTCTGGTAAACACTCTGGTGGGGCCATTACAAAGTCTAGCTTCGGGGTCATGAGCTTAAGAGCCAATGTAGCATTTTTGACATTCTTGTCGGTTTACTTTATACTTGTGGCTTATGTACATACGATTTACTTACAAACCTATGATTATTCACCAACTTTATGTTGACCGTTTTCGCAATGTATTTCTCAGGTAACTAAGGCATATTCTCATGGCATGCATGGAGTCACTTTGTGTATCAAGGATGACGCGTCTCTTTTTGGATTTCATGCACTTTTGAACTATCGTTTGATTGTACTAAATTATTTCCTTAAACCTTTTCCAACTTTTGGGACCTATGTTTTATAACGTGAATATTTTGAATGAATCAAACGATATATTTTCTAAACGACACTTTAGGTCGTTCAATATATCCTGGTTTGTGTGCTATAACCGTTACACCCTCAGGCATTCCATTCCGCTGCCATTCAGGTATCTTGGGGGTGTGACAAGTGACCACAAGGACCATGAATCATGTGCTTTAGAACCAGTTGGTGCAATTCAGGATGCTCATTCGGGTCTGGAATTTCAGCGCAAACAACTTTGTCGTAATGATCGGGATTTGCCAGCTTGTAAGCTGAGCTCATAATCAGAAGAAAATGTGCATGTGGCAAACCTCGCTTTTGAAACTCGATAACATGTATGTGTGACACAATAACACCAAGGATGTGTTTGGTGAATAGTTGGTACTTGAGATCCTCTAGTTTTGCACGAAAAACTCGTGTAACCAGGTCCGGTCGATCTTGGGCTGTTTGTCCAGGATAAAGGTTGGTAACAATTTCTGGCCAATTGGGATTGCAAGTCATGGTAAGAAAGGCATCAGGTTTCCCAGCATCTTGAACTAACGTCATTGCATCCAAAAATCGTCTTCGCATGTCACGTGGCCCTCCGATAAAAGACGCAGGCAAGACAATACGTTGGCCAACTCTATTCGATTGAACCTCTCCGGCGTTAACATAATCAACGATTCCTTGATACAAATCTGCTCTGATTTTGGATTGGTTTTTTTTACAAAAATGTAAGCGTGAAGTCTCAATCTGTATGTATATATCTACCACGAATTACTGAAACAATCGCCCTCCGAACAAGATCAAGTTATGATATGGCCGCATTTGGAATTTGAAACAATAATATTCTCACATAGTAACTGTTTTTCTACCAGTTCTTGTGTTAATCCCTGTGCGGTGATGTTAAAAAGGTTGTGTAAGGAAAGCATATGCTATATGTTACTATTGTAAGCAGGTATTACACAAGATAAAGTGACATGAGTATAATGATTGGTTTAGTACCTTCTTCGTCTTCATCGACGTCATCGACATCATCATCAAGTTCCTTTATGTCTACACCTTGTCTTGGTATTCGAGAATGCCATCCAGCCTCACCGTTCGAAAAGAACATTGGATAAGACAAAGGATCATAGGAAGCGTAATAAGGTTGTATTTACGTAGGGTGTTCAGACTTTCCATATACAACGATGCTTCTCTTGTATGCAGTTGATGAGGCGAAAAATGATCCGTTTTTAGGGGGTCATTTAAGCCCGAATCCGACTTTATTTGATCAAATATTGCCCTAAATCGTTCCTTTTGTGATTTTAGGTGTTTGGAGAGTGAATTCTGGAAAAGAAGCCATTTTGGACGTTTTTGGAGCATAAAAGTGAAGAAAACGGCAAAGTATCAATTTTCCATGCTGAAGACACTAGGTGATGGCGTCAAGAGTTATACCCTGACGGCGTCAGACATCATGAATAAAACACCGTAGTTGATGACGGCGTCAAAAGTCATCCTGACGGCGTCAAAAGGCCAAGAATAAAATACCGTGGTTGGTGACGGCGTCACATAGGCCGTCATAAGTAGATCAAGGCCGTCCGAGGAAGTATTTGGCGGCGAGGTGACGGCGTCACATGCTTGTCTTGACGCCGTCAGCCCAGTTATCCTATATATAGTTTTCTAGTTTTTTCATTAAAAAGAGAGAAGTTTTGGTGAAACCCTAAAGACGAATTTGGTGTATCTTTTACAGGTTTTTCAAGGGTTCCAAACCCTTGATACCTTGCATTGTAATTGAGATAAGTGTTCTTCTAATTCAATCAATATGTCTATGTGTTGGTTGTTTATATCTTGTTCTTGTCTCAATTCCATTATGCTAGGCTAGATCTCTTTTGTGTTTGTTTAGATCTAATGAAACCTAGATGTTGATTATGGGTTGATTACTTGTCTATTCTTGTCTTGGATGAATGATTTTATATGTTAGGCTTAAGAAAACTGGCAGATCTCCAAATGGTAACATGCTTGAACGTCTTAAGAAACATGAACCGAGGCGTACTAGGTCTTTATTGGTTGTATTTAATGCATGAGCCACTGTTTTCAATCCCTATAGTTGTGCTGGGTCATGGTGTAGGAGGAGATAAGAGCTCATAGAGTTGGGGAGTTATGTATGCCACCCCACGAATGGTATTAAGGAATACAATCCGTCATCCATACAAGTATAACAAGTAATTAACGTGTAAAAGATGTCTAGGGAGTAGTGAAGTCTAAGTAAACACAATTTCTCCAATCACTGCTCACAACCTTAGTATAATTTAGTTTAATTTCATTTTCAGTTTTTTATTTTGAATATATATTAGTTTTGGGTTAGTTGAATAGCAACTAATTCCGCCCACTCTTCCAAAACCCGAGATTTTACTTGCTTTCATAAAAATATAAAAATACAAAAATAATTATCCCTCACCTTTAGAACTAGTAATTAGGTTTTCTAATCCTAGCGACACTATTCCTAAGCTGAACGATCAATCCCCCGGTACTTGTCACTATACTATACTACAACGATCAGGTACACTGCCTGGTGAGGGTTGTAAGCTTCTCGAGATCCCTCGAGAGGTAAAGCCTGTTGCGATTCCCACGCATCAAGTTTTTGGCGCCGCAGCCCGGGGAATAGTTATTGTCTAGGTTAGGACTTCTTTTTATTAGGTCTACTTGCTAGATTCCTTTCTAGCAAGATTTTATTTTTATTTTTAGGTCTTCTTTAGTCTATCTTATTTCTTCGTGTCTTTGTTTGTAACTCTTTACCATCCGACATCATGGAAGGTGGTAACATCTTTGAACACGTCATCCCACCACAACAAAACCCACCACTAGAACCCCTTAGGCCCCGAACCTTAGGAGAGTACTCCCGACCTAGCCATCAAGGCTACCGAAACACCATTGAGCTCACCGGAGCCAATGTGACCCCCTTGCGATCCGACACCATCCGGTTGGTGCAAAGCGGATGTGCATTCCATGGACTTCGTTCCGAAGATCCAAACCAACATCTTAAGGACTTTCTCAAAATCGCAGATTCCATAGACCTAGGTGTTGAAACTAGAGAGACTACCCGTTTACGCCTATTCCAATTCTCTCTACGGGATCAAGCTAGTCAATGGCTTGAGCGTTTACCCGCGGGATCCATCACCACATGGGATGATCTCACCACTCGTTTCCTTGCTCAATTTTTCCCACCGGGGAGAACTACTAAGCTTAGGAATGACATCTTGATGTTCCAACAACGTCAAAATGAATCTCTTTATGAAGCATGGACTTGTTTCAAGGACTTACTCCAAAAAGTCCCTCATCATGGCATAGATCTTTGGCTCCAAGTCCAAATCTTTTATGACCATATCGACATCTCCACGAGGCGAGCCATTGACCAATCGGCCGGTGGTAAGCTACGTGATCTTAGTGCGGAACAATCATGGGAACTCATAGAAGATCTTGCTCTCTATGACAACGAAAGTTGGAATGATCCCCGTGATAGATTGCAAGGAATCAAAGATAACGGTAGGTGAAGGCGATACTTGGTCGGTGTATGATGTTAAGAAGCATAGTTATGATTGTGATGATGAACCAACACCGTATTGGGTAGAGATGAATAGGAGACCGTCTAGATATGGGCCTTGGATAGAAAGGAACTTTATAGGACCTCAATGCCCATTCTATCTAGAGAAGGACTTTGTTGATAAGACACATTCGGTAGAACAACTCATAGCTAGAGATGAGGAGCTAGACCCCTTTGAGGACCCCTTAGTCTTTAGGAAGATGATTGAGTTATTAAGCGTAATGCCCATCAACATAGAGAGGAATAAATGGAAAAGAGAGGGAGATAAGTGTAAATGGAGGTGGGACAAGCCACCTAAAGAAGGTGACGGGTCATGGCATATTAGAATGACCTTGTATGATCCGGATGGAGAAAAGTTTGAAAGGTCATACCATACTAAGGAAACCGATAGAAAGTTGAAACCTAAGTTTGATCCCAAAGATGTCCTCAACAAGGAACTCACCCGAATCACGTGATAGCCCATGACTTTGAGTCTAGCTACAAGACTCGTAAATAAAGAAAAGCGCTTCTTGGGAGGCAATCCATGTTTTGTGTGATTTTATTTGTTTGATTGTTATTTGCTTCCGTATGCATGTTTTATTTTTATTGTTGGTTGATCATGTTTCTCAATTAAAATGTGGAAATACTTTATTATGCTGTTTGGCCTAGTCTTAACTCCAACCTAAAGGTATTTTTGCAAAAGATAAGTGTAAGGGGAAACCCCAAATATGTTTTCAAGAAACAAACCGATCATGATTCTCCACAATATTAAATGAACATGTATATTTGTATTTGTTAGAGTCAAATGCTTGTATTGAGTCATAATGAAGTTTTGCAGGATTTTCCAGGAAGTAGGACAAAGTTTTTCCAGAAATTTTCCGGAAACTTAACATAAGGATTTCTGCAGGTCCATTCTGACGGCGTCAGAGTATGACTCTTGACGGCGTCAGGAGTTAAAAATCTGGAAATTTTACCGGTTTTGTTTTTCTAACGGAGTCTTATGGTTTTTGTGAATTATTAAGTTTTATAATCTCCAGGAAATCTGCAAACTTCATTCCACAAGCATTATATCTTACTTTGTTTTCTAGAATTTAGTAACTTATATAGGATGCCGCCGATTTTACGCGAGGTTGTCTTGCCTATTGTTGTCAGGATTTACAGGTTATTTATGACAAGAAGATGATTTATATTCTGGAAGGGAAGCTTTGATTGTTCATTTTCTTGGAGGAAGATCTAACCTGGCCAACCTATAATCCATACCTAGCGAATCAGGGGAGTATTTGATTTCATTCTCTTTACTTTTTCACTTTTACATTCTTTACTTGAACATTGGGGACAATGTTCATCCTAAGTGTAAGGGGAGGGTAAAAAGATGATACCTTACATATGCACTTTCGTTTGAGTTTGTTTTGTTTGATAGTAGATGTGTAATAAAACTATGAGAAATACTTGTTAGTGTAATTTTAGCGCCAAATTTAAAATTTTTTACAACATTTAGGAGTGAAACTTTAGCCATAGCAAGCGTCTCATGGATAGGAGGTTGTATGACTAGCACATAACCGTATATTCAGAAAATTTTTTCACCCAAAAATATGAGGTTCGCCTTTAGATTTGATAGGAAAAGCATTTACTATTAGTGCTTATGAGTGTACCGGTAGCATTTAGATTCTAGAACTTGCGTTAGTGATGCATCCCGAGACCGCTAGTGAGACTACATTCGTGTGGTAGGATTTACTACATGATAAGAGGCATTAGGATCACCCTTGTGTTAAACCCGTATCATAATTACTTGACCATTTAAGTCATATTACTTGGCTAGTTAAGTCAACTAATTTTTCCCACACCCTTTGCGTTGTACTCATTTTTAGTACACGAAACCCCTAGTACACCCCTCCAAGCCTATCTTTTTGTTTCTAACTTTAAGCATCTTACTTAAAGGAAGAATTTGTTACACCCCACTTAAATGTACACCCAAATCGCCTTAGCCTTCCGTGTATGCGCTCATTTTTAGTGCATTATTGTTATTTGTTAAACCCTAAGTTAACTTTCTAATTGATTACATGGTTGCTAAGTCGAGTCATATCATTGTACATATTGTTTTGGGACGATTGGGACTCATGGGTAAGTACTTATTTTATGGAGTAATGGGGAAGAACATCATATTATTACCCCCATATGTACGTTAATCTTAAAAGTGCTCCAAGTGTTTTGATTTTCTTAATTCGAGTCATTAGATTAGTTAAATGTAAAGTATGTAAAGATTCAAGTGTAAGGGGAACGTTCAATTCCCTATGATGTATTATTTTGGATGGTAGGGTAAGAGTGTATGCAAAAAAAAAAAAAAAAAAAAAAAATAGAAAAGAAAAAGAGAAAAAACATACGGACTACCATCCCGTTTTTATTCTATGTTCATTTTATGTTTTTGCTATTTTTCATTTGTTAGCTTAAGTCGAGTCTAGTCTTGGCTTAGCAACGCCATCTTGTACATGTAATTATCCAAGATTGTTAACTCGCCACCAGTAAAACTTCCTTTATCCAACAAAACCGTGTAATTCATATCCCTATACCTAACGTTACAACCCTTTAAAAGACCTCTTTGATAGTTTATCCTAGGTGCTTACGCCATGTGGTGGAGGTTTGATCCTTTCCCAAGCCTATGGTAATCTATTTTGCTATGACAGGAAGTGAGAGATATCTTCCATTTCCATAATGTTATATTACTTTATTACACCCGAGAGATGTGAGTATCTAAACACTATTTGTGAGGTGCTTATGTATGACCTCCGTGCTTGTCTATTGGTCTTTAGTGGAACGATTATTTGTTGTAATTACTTTTATATTAGTGTTAAATGACCCCTAACTTGTCTTTTGAGTAGAATAAAAGCTCATTTGCTTGAGGACAAGCAAATCTCAAGTGTAAGGGTATATGATGAGGCGAAAAATGATCCGTTTTTAGGGGGTCATTTAAGCCCGAATCCGACTTTATTTGATCAAATATTGCCTTAAATCGTTCCTTTTGTGATTTTAGGTGTTTGGAGAGTGAATTCTGGAAAAGAAGCCATTTTGGACGTTTTTGGAGCATAAAAGTGAAGAAAACGGCAAAGTATCAATTTTCCATGCTGAAGACACTAGGTGACGGCGTCAAGAGTTATACCCTGACGGCGTCAGACATCATGAATAAAACACCGTAGTTGATGACGGCGTCAAAAGTCATCCTGACGGCGTCAAAAGGCCAAGAATAAAATACCGTGGTTGGTGACGGCGTCACATAGGCCGTCATAAGTAGATCAAGGCCGTCCGAGGAAGTATTTGGCGGCGAGGTGACGGCGTCACATGCTTGTCTTGACGCCGTCAGCCCAGTTTTCCTATATATAGTTTTCTAGTTTTTTCATTAAAAAGAGAGAAGTTTTGGTGAAACCCTAAAGACGAATTTGGTGTATCTTTTACAGGTTTTTCAAGGGTTCTAAACCCTTGATACCTTGCATTGTAATTGAGATAAGTGTTCTTCTAATTCAATCAATATGTCTATGTGTTGGTTGTTTATATCTTGTTCTTGTCTCAATTCCATTATGCTAGGCTAAATCTCTTTTGTGTTTGCTTAGATCTAATGAAACCTAGATGTTGATTATGTGTTGATTACTTGTCTATTCTTGTCTTGGATGAATGATTTTATATGTTAGGCTTAAGAAAACTGGTAGATCTCCAAATGGTAACATGCTTGAACGTCTTAAGAAACATGAACCGAGGCGTACTAGTTCTTTATTGGTTGTATTTAATGCATGAGCCACTGTTTACAATCCCTATAGTTGTGCTGGGTCATGGTGTAGGAGGAGATAAGAGCTCATAGAGTTGGGGAGTTATGTATGCCACCCCACGAATGGTATTAAGGAATACAATCCGTCATCCATACAAGTATAACAAGTAATTAACGTGTAAAAGATGTCTAGGGAGTAGTGAAGTCTAAGTAAACACAATTTCTCCAATCACTGCTCACAACCTTAGTATAATTTAGTTTAATTTCATTTTCAGTATTTTATTTTGAATATATATTAGTTTTGGGTTAGTTGAATAGCAACTAATTCCGCCCACTCTTCCAAAACCCGAGATTTTACTTGCTTTCATAAAAATATAAAAATACAAAAATAATTATCCCTCACCTTTAGAACTAGTAATTAGGTTTTCTAATCCTAGCGACACTATTCCTAAGCGTTCATCCCCCGGTACTTGTCACTATACTATACTACAACGATCAGGTACACTGCCTGGTGGGGGTTGTAAGCTTCTCGAGATCCCTCGAGAGGTAAAGCCTGTTGCGATTCCCACGCATCAGCAGTGATGTTGTTATTACCTTCTACCCAAATACCAGCGACCTACGTGATATGATATATTTAAGTTGAGAGTATAAGATTATATATACAACAGTCAATTTATATAAGATGTAGGATGGTTAAAAAGCGTATTTATACCTCGGACGTGGTAGGACGATTGTAGAGTCTTTGATCAACTTTAACAGATGCATTTAATTCGACCCTATACTTGTCAAGCTGACCAAGGTTACCAAGTGTTCGAAATGTCTGAACATATGGGTTTGGTGCAAGAACACATGATAATATCTTAACAATCTCTTCATCAAGATTAGGCCATTGTAACCTGTGCTCAAGTTCTGATTCTGCGTCATAAAAGTACAACTGCAAGTACCTTGGTTGGCCATCTCTAGGAACCAACTGATCCATTCTATGATATATCCCTCCATTCACACGAAAAGTATATACTCCAGATCTCATAACATTGTATGTTTTGTCCAACTTTACACCCATCGATGCGAAGGAAAAGTTTGTGTTGTACGCACGTATGTTTTTCCTAACTCACATTGCGACGTGAATAGGTTATATAGTCCTGGAGGAATTTCTAAAGCCTCCAAAGTCGTTTTCCCCGTTCATGCAACAAAAAGTAGGAAACTCATATTGTATTTTCTTTGCTCCACACTTGACACATGGTGGTTGCTCCTTCAATTCACGATGCTCATTAGGAAGGCCATCATACACGAAATCGTACGGATCATCTGGTTTTGCAATTTAAAACATGTATTATTAAGATGATACAAAATTTCGTAAAGAAGAACATAATGTGGAAACTTATTTTACCTATGGTGGTTTCATGTGTCAAGTCTGAAAGATTTAGTGAAATTCCTTCCATTGGGTCTGCTTCGATGGTAGTGTTTGCGTCCGCAACTTTCTTTTGTTTCCGTTGTTGGTAATAAACACTTTGGTATTCTTTTCTTTTTTGAATGGTTGGGTCTACACCAACATTTGTTCCTACATAGGTATAACGTAAATACATGTAGTAAAGAGCAAATAGTACAATTTCGTTATTGAAGCTTACCATCTACAGTTTGATTGTACTCTTGATCACATAGGGGCAACATAACGCTACTACATTGTCGATCATCTGGTTTTGCAATTAAAAACATGTATTAATAAGATGATACAAAATTCCGTAAAGAAGAGCATAATATGAAAAATTATTTTACCTATGGTGGTTTCACGTGTCAAGTCCGAAAGATTTAGTGTCATTCCTTCCATTTGGCCTGCTTCGATGGTAGCATTTGTGTCCGCTACTTTCTTTTGTTTCCGTTGTTGGTAATAAACACTCTGGTATTCTTTTCTTTTTTGAATGATTGGGTCTACACCAACATTTGTTCCTAGATATGTATAACGTAAATACATGCATCAAAGAGCAAAAGCAATTTCTTTAATGAAGCTTACCATCGATAGTCTGGTTGTACTCTTGATCAAATAGGGGCAACAATATGTTACTACCATGTCGATCATCTGGTTTTGAAATGTAAACCATGTATTAATAAGATGATACAAAATTCCATAAACAAGAACATAATATGAAAACTTATTTTACTTATGGTGGTTTCACATGTCAAGTTCGAAAGATTTAGTGTCATTCCTTCCATTGGGTCTGCTTCCATGGTAGCATTTGCGTCCGCTACTTTCTTTTGTTTCCGTTGTTGGTAATAAAGCCTTTTGATGAGGCGAAAAATGATCCGTTTTTAGGGGGTCATTTAAGCCCGAATCCGAATTTATTTGATCAAATATTGCCCTAAATCATTCCTTTTGTGATTTTAGGTACTTTGGGAGTGAAATCTGGAAAAGGAAGCAATTCGGACGTTTTTGGAGCATAAAAGTGAAGAAAACGCCAAAGTCTTAATTTTCCTTGCTGGGAACAGTAGGTGACGGCGTCAAGAGTAGTTCCCTGACGGCTTCAAGAGTAAAATTCCATGACGATCCAGAAGAGATTTGACGGCGTCATGAAGGTAGGGCGTCAAGAGTAAAAGTCATGACGGCCTGGAAATGATTTGTACTTGACGGCGTCAAATGTAGATCTAGGCAGTCCGAGGATTGTTTTGGCGGCGAGGTGACGGCGTCACCTAATTGGTCTTGACGCCGTCAGACCCCTTTTCATATATATATTTTTCTAATTTTTCACATTTAAAGAGAGAAGTTTTGGGAGAAACCCTAAGTACGATTTTGGTGTAACTTTACAGGTTTTTCAAGGGTTCCAACCCCTTGATACCTTGCATGTTTAATCAAGATAAGTGTTCTTCTAATTCAATCAATATGTCTATGTGTTGGTTGTCTATATCATGTTCTTGTCTTAATTCCATCATGCTAGGCTAGATCTATCTTGTGTTTGCTTAGATCTAATGAAACCTAGATATTGATTATGTGTTGATTACTTGTTTATTCTTGTCTTGGATGAATGATTTATATGTTAGGCTTAAGAAAACTGGCAGATCTCCAATTGGTAACACGCTTGAACGTCTTAAGAAACATGAACCAACGCGCACTAGGTCTTTATTGGTTGTATTTAATGCATGAGCCACTGTTTACAATCCATATAGTTGTGCTGGGCATGGTGTAGGAGGAGATAAGAGCTCATAAAATTGGGGAGTTATGTGTGCCACCCCATGAATGGTATTAAGGAATACGATCCGTCATCCATGCAATTATAACAAGTAATTAACGTGTAAAAGATATCTAGGGAGTAGTGAAATCTAAGTAAACACATTTTCTCCAATTACTGCTCGCAACCTTAGTATAAATCAGTTTATTTTCATTTCTAGTATTTTATTTTGATTGCATCTTAGTATTGGGTTAGTTGATTAGCAACTAATTCCGCCCAAATCCTTCAAACCTGAGATTTTAAATTGCTTTCCATAAAATATAAAAACACAAAAATAATCATCCCTCACCTTTAGAACTAGTATTTTGTCTTTCTAATCCTAGCGACACTATTCCTAAGCTGAACGATCAATCCCCCGGTACTTGTCACTATACTATACTACAACGATCAGGTACACTGCCTGGTGGGGGTTGTAAGCTTCTCGAGATCCCTCGAGAGGTAAAGCCTGTTGCGATTCCCACGCATCACCTTTGGTATTCTTTTCTTTTTTGAATTGTTGGGTCTACACCAACATTTGTTCCTACATAGGTATAACGTAAATACATGAACTAAAGAGCAAAAGCAAATTTTTTAATGAAGCTTACCATCGATAGTTTGATTATACTCTTGATCCAATAGGGGCAACAATATGTTACTACCATCTCGATCATCTGTTTTTGCAATTTAAAACATTTATTAGTAATATGACACACAATTTCATAAATAACCTAGTATGTACAATTTTTTACCTATGCTGGTTTCACGTGTCAAGCCCGAAAGATATTGTGTAGCTCCTACAGGTGTTTGTGATTCCACATTTGCATTTGCTTCTGCTACTTTCGTTTGTTTACGTTGTTGGTAATAACGCCTATGGTATTCTTTTCTTTTTTGAGTCACTGGGTCTACACTTACATTGGTGGGTAGAGAGCTTGAACCGTAGGAGCGTGGTGTTTGTAATGGTGTTATATTTTCTTTATTTCTTGATAGGTTTTGAGGCGATGTTGTTTGTAATGGAAGCCTATTCGGAGCATTGATAGTATTTAGGGTATTGTGCAATGTTCCAAACGGTACCCTATTAGGAGCGATATTTATGTGAGTCAAACTTTCTTCACAGTAGGCAGAGTTGGTCTTTCCATTTTTTCCCGTTTGGCATGTGCGCGCATCTTTATTAGACAATGGTTTGCGTTTTTCTAGGATAAAATTGAATGAAATGAAACTTGTATTAAAAGTTAAGTTTTTAAAAGTAATGTATCGATATTAAAAATCATAAAAAGACATACGTTTGTTTAAATCAACATGAATGGGGTTCGAAATACTGGTGCTAGATTGTTTAACTCCAATCATCGTGTCTTTAATACTCTAACAGAAAAAGAACATAACAATGTTAGTCTTTACTAAGATAAAGCATAAAAGAGAATGTCACGAAAACCCAAATCATTATAATCTAAACCAAGTCCCAAACATATAAGCCAAATACATAAAAAATGCGACTTTTGTAGTTTCCCACTAACACACATAACCACCAAACTTCTGTGCATCACCACCAAAATCTTTTCCAATAAATCCTTTGAGAATCAAATTAAATCCGTTTCAAATCATGCGTGGATATCACCAATTCAAAAAAATAACATAGTTACAGATTCGATTGGATAACGAGTTGCAGACCATAAAATTGGTAATTTTCACATTTATTCAATTATGTTTTTATGGTTTATAGTTAAATTACTTGTAGATATCAAGATTCGTTATTTGTTTATGCATTTAGTTTTTGCGTTTTCGTAGATTGGTATTGTTTCTGAATACAACAGATTGCGGTATCAAGTTTAGTAGATTGGTATTTCTTCCTGCTTCTATGAATCTTAACTCGCATTTAACTCACATGAAAGAATGGATCATAAATATGTTTTTTCTAAAATTGGTAACATTTATAAAGCATCAGTTTGTTGTTTCTTATATGTTATTGTTATACCAAATGTAGCTTTAGTCTTAGGAAGAAGCCGAGCTTTAAGTGTTACCTTGATAGGAATTGTTCTTTTTAAAGGGCATCGATAAGGTGTTGAAATAAAAGCTCAGCACAAGAACAATTTTAGTGTCAAGGTTAGTGTAATGTTTATGCCTCAACTTCTATAGGCTGTAGAAAAACCTAAAAGTTCTCATGGCTATTTTGAATAAATGTAGTAAAAGGTCTAAAATTTGCTTTTGTTGGCGTAATAGTAGCACAATAACTTCTGTAACTAATCCTAAATAGGTTTATCTCAGTGAGGAGTTTGTTTTCATTATAACATGTAAATAAGTTAACATTAAAACCTGTAAATTAAGTGTATTATTGATGAATTTGGTTGTATATTTATATACTCGGAAGCGTAAGACTACATAAGTTAACACAGAAACATAAAACTCTCAAGCATAATAATCGATAACGAAAATGAAGTCAATGTGTCAATCATAATGAATCACGAAAATGAAATATCTTAAACTGTTTTGCACTCATGGCCTAATGAGTTTATCCGGAGAAAAAAAAACAAATGTTTGAACATTAAAATGTAGTAAAAGGAAAATCAAATAAAATTTCGGGAGATGTCTCATAGCTTCATTTTCTTCAGGGGTCCTGCTTTTGGCATAGTTGGGTTATACTCGATTTTTGTTAACTCCGTGTCCACCAATATGTTCACTATAATAGAGGGAATTACGCATTATTCGCTAAGTGTATTGAAACAAAACAACTTATGAGAAATGTGAATATTAAAACAAGAAAAGTATATACTTGGTTCTGTGTGGATGAGTTTAGCACGGGATATGAATATAACTCCCTTTTCTCTTAAAACCGTTGCCAGTTTCACATATTCTTCTCGTAATGTGTAAGTACGTGTGATGAATTGTATTTCCGCCCCTCTATAAGAATTCAATGATTGTTAGACCGGGAGCATAAAAGAATGAATACAAAACATTTTTTGACAGACACACTTACGTCACATCTCTAAGAAACAGCTCGCACGAGGCACCACCTCTATGGTGTATCAACCCTCCTCTAGTGACCCTACCGATGGTATCTATAAAGAAAGCAAGATATACATTGATTACGAATAGATAATATGAATTAAGCTTGATGTGTAGATTAGCATTTAGTAAACTATGTGAACCAATCAGCATCTTTTTTCTTGATTTGTCAGTAGAAAGAGCCTTAATAGATGGTATCCATCCATGCGTAGGAAACCCGGAATGGCCGGTGAATGGAATTTCCGTGAGGACCGTTTCCCTGTTAACTGATATAAACCAATCACAACGGGTGAAACTATAGTTGTGATATCGTGGATATTCTGTAGGGTCAGTATACGCAATTTGGAAATGGTTCAAGGAAAACGCTTTTCCAACTAAGTCTCGGTTATTATACAATTCAACAAGGTCTTCAGGCACTTTGGCGGCTTGTTTTTCTCCCTGGTATTAGACGTATCAAATTTCAAACATAGACTTGATGGTTAGTATATTATGTATGTTTTAATAAGCTCGTTTGATCACAATTGACAACACTTACATCTTTTTCGAGCAAGATGATGTAAAGTTTATTGTTTTTTTCATCCATCCACACATAGTTAACGCGTACTTTGTCGATTTTGTACCAGGCGTGTGGGTTCTTAAGTGATGAGAAATGTGAAACATTGAAATAGGGGTCCCATGGCTACAAAAAATAGATGAGCATGGTGACATACGTATAATTCAAGTGGATGATTTAGTACCATAAATATCTAGTAAAAAATTGAGTTATTACACCAGGCGCATTATAGTACCATAAATATCTAGTAAAAAATGTTAATCTACATTGAGGCTTTCGTTGGGAGTTTGCTCTTTTAGGTAGGCGCCTAGTGGTTGCATTCCATGCTGTTCTCAGGTGTCATTTGTTTTTATAGCTATATTTTTTAATCAATTAGTTAATCATTCCTCGAGTCATTGATGAATATGCTACTTTAATAATTTATTCCTTTAGAGCTCATTTTGACTGCAAGGCTTATAAAAACTTGAAAGAGCAGACAATAATTACAAGTACCTATGCTATTGTTTTAAAACCGGAATAATTATATAAATTCCATTGTTTTAATATAGACTACTATGCAAGTGAATGAAAGTCTCTTAAGAAACCTATAAATTATGATATGGAATATCAGTTTTGTGCATTATGGTTTACCATAACAATGCAATTTGGTAAACCTTTGTATGTTTAGGAATCCCAGGGGCTCGGAAATGAGGTACGAGACTGCTGAACAAGAAGAAGAAGTAAGAAGCATATTCAAAGCCATTGCAGCCACTGGAAAGTTCTGGTATGCACAATGTTCTTATCGACCTAATTCTTGAATTTTTCTTAGCGCGAAACCCTTTCTTGTATTCAAACATTTAATATTCCATATTTGTCTCACCCTGCTGTTATATTTATGTTTATTCAAACACTTAATATTCTAGTGAGTGTTGCTATTTGTTGCTGCATATAAGCTAAATGATTTATTCATATTATTATTTGCAGTGAAGCATAGGCATTTGTGCTTGAACAGCTTCCACAGTTGTGTCTTATTTCATGACATGGTTAACCAAGTTTCAAAATATTTTCCAGTTTACATGCTTTCCTCGTATACATTTACTTGGAACTTTTAGTTACCTTTATGGTTACCAGCATTGGGAACAAGTATTTATATGACATTATGGTATTTGGCACTGCAGGTATGATTGGGAAAGATTAAAAAACATGTTGTCCCTTCATTTAAAGCAGGTATGGGGAGGTATGCCAATCTATAAGCTTATATGTAATCATTATTTTTTGTTCTCAGATGGTGACAAGTCTTATTCCCTCTTTATTATTTTGTTTTAGGTCATTTCTGAGTATCCAGTGTCTAAAATGACGCCTGAAGAACTTAAAGTTGCATTAGGAGAGACACATGCTGAGTTGGTGAGAAGGTTGCTTCAATCAAATGAAATTATGTTTATTTATATACAGGTCTTCTAATGATGATTAATAGATTGATTATTTTCACAAGACCAAAAGGGGCAGAAAAACAGGTAATCAAATCAGCATGGCTCGGCTTCCAGGTTCGTACCCAAACAGTTAAGTTATATTGACTTATAAAACAGAAGCACTTTATAGATTTAACATCCAAACAATTTAACATCCAAACATCCCTCTAGTGATATCTTAAAAAAATTGGCCTACATGGTTTATCCAAGTGATTCAAAGTCGCCCATGAAAACTATAAATTCTGATATGGTGCATTATAACTATTCAGTCACTCATATATACCCTCACTCTAATAAATGCAGGAAAAATAAATGGTGTACTGAGTTTACCTCAACGTCAACGGAAGCTTGAGTGTTGTTCAAAATAGAATCAAGGTCCATGGGAGTAAAAGCATCGAGAATTTCATTCCCAATCTAACAAGTAAAAATAACATACAATATATTAGACAATGTAGTATAGATATGTGATAGGTAAAATGAAACAGGTAAACGTGAACCTGGGATTGAGTTGGAACTACTTCATCAACATCCAAAACCATGTTATTTTCCATTTTATTATGTATTTAGAGGAGATGAGCGTGTGTTTGTCAATAATAATTGTTCAAATGATGCTGGGTTACACAATATTTATATTCGAACAGATTTGACTTGAAAAATTAGTAAAGTTTGACAATTATGTGTATCTTTCAAAATAATTTTAGAAATTATTTACATAGTTGTTAACAGCCAATTTGTTTATATGTATATAGGATTTGCATACTTATGAATTGAAAATACCTCATATTACCTTAAATTAGTTTTGATGTAAATCTCTTTGAAAATAACCCGATTTGCTTTTAATATACAGGATCGTGAAAATTAATTTGGAAAGTATTTGCATGGTTGTTAACAGCCATGTTGTTTATATATGCAGGATTTGCATAGTTATGACTTGAAAATACCTCATTTTAACTGATTCCACAAAAGTCAACAAACTTGCTATATTCAACAAAAACTTACGTTTCATATAGTACTATTAAGCCAGAATTGAAAATACCTCCTACTAACATTCACACGTTTACAACTCAGGTTCACACGTTTACAAACTATATCATCCAATTTTATTTAAAGTCTATTAAATGAGAACAATAAAGAAGAACATAAGTTTATTGATAACGTAAACATAGTCGAAAAGAACGTAAACATCACTCGAAAAGTTACTGGGTAAACAATGGTTCCAGTTGTTCCATCCATGCAGCAGTATCCTTCATCTTTTGTAGTACAAGCTTCATCAAGCCTTCAACAGTAGTGGTGTCATTTTCTATTCTATATTCTGCCGCGTCTACTATGTCCAACAATGACTTGATCTCTTTACGAACCAAGTCCACCCATATGCGATCCATTTGAGCCGTAGTAGCTCCAACTTGAGAATGAACCGTTGTCGCTCCTTGTAGTTGTTCGACATCAACTTCAACATCAATCGACATCAACTGCAACATCAAACGATAGAAGAAATTAAAAAACGATCAATTGAACAATAGATAACAAATGAATTGTGAACAAAGAAAGTAATTATAAAAACCTTGATAAAAATGTATAAATATCGTTTAAACAATTTGTTTAGTACTACTACATTACCGCGAGATTTGTTGCAAGTTGGTCATGCATGGTGACATCCTGATTTTGCAAAAAAGTAACGTCATGGGCGGGTGTGTTACTCGAATTCATAGATGGTTATCTTGCCTAATGATTCACAGCCATTCTACTTGTTTACTTTTATAATGAAAGTATTAACCAGTTGAGGTTCATTAGGGTTTTTACGACCAAAAAATATGTTCCAAAAATAGATTGAATATTTTTGTTATTGAATCTTTAGACGAAATTAAAGTAGCAACCAAAGTCAAAAAATCACATTTTTTGTTATTGAATATTGAGACGAAATTTTTTTGTTACTGAATACTCATACTGTTAAAAATTTTCCGTATGGTTCAGGTTAAAGGCTCAAACCATTTGTTTAAACATTGTGTAGGATAAATTGTAGTAACTGATTCCATCTTCATTAGGATAAATCATAGGAAACAAAGCAAGAATAATTCATTCATTTTTTATAAGAAAATAAACAAATCAACTCCGAAACATAGTTTGTAAATGATGTAAAACAAGTGGTTTTAACAAAAGGCATAAAACATAATTCTATTCTTCATCGGTCTCACTTTCATCAACCAAGCAATAAACTCTTTTCCGACCTGGCACGAATACTTGACTCGCAACGGTTGGTGGTGGAATTGGTTTTTCTTCATCATCTTCGTCATCACTTGATATGACAATCACATCATCCCAATTCCAATTGATCAACTTAGGGTTGAAAAAAGGATTAGGATTTGGAGTATGGTTCGGCTTGAGAAAAAGCTGTAAAAAATACAATACATTAGAAGAAACAATGGTGCAAAGCGACTGAAGATGGAACATTGTGTTGAGTACAAATGGTTGAGTACAAATGGTTTGTTTATATAGGCAAAGAAGGTATACAATAGTTTTGTTTCAAATTTATGTTTTCCCGCCGTACTATATGAATGTATGAAATCGTTTCCTTTTTAACCATTTTCTGCCAAATCGTTGATAGTATTGAGTACAAATGGTTTCTATAAATATGTATCATAACATTAACTGATTCAACAAAAGTCAACAAACTTGCTATATACTCAAGAAACTTATGTTTCATATATACAGGTTTTCATTCATTTCAACATTTAAGGTGCTATAAATACATACTTTTCAACTTTCAACTTTTCAACAATTGACCATTTAGCCTTTATATGTAGTTAATATATATATATATATATATATATATATATATATATATATATATATATATATATATATATATATATATATATATATATATATACTAGCTTTCAAAGCCCGCCCGATGGGCGGGCATGCTTTGTAATTTATATTTTAATTTAGTTATGTATTGTAATTATAATTTTGATGGTGTCAGTTAACAAATTCATTTAGATGCATCCCAATTAGTTCCGAAAAGTGATTTGAATTGAAAACGATGCAAAGTAGTACTAACAACAAATTTGACCCGCAGAGGATAAAAAATGTATAGGATTTGTCTAACTTGATAAAATGCATCTAATATATGTATATGCATCTAATCTTTTGCTAGAAAATATATTATGGTGCATCTAAAAGATTAGGGATGCATCTAATTTAAGTT
Organism: Artemisia argyi; assembly: GCA_030686995.1. Lineage (NCBI taxonomy): Eukaryota > Viridiplantae > Streptophyta > Magnoliopsida > Asterales > Asteraceae > Artemisia > Artemisia argyi. The sequence continues at coordinate 121,304,081 of CM060698.1, read as the reverse complement.
GATGCATCTCAAATGTGTGATTATAGTTATTTCTCATCCTTCTCATTTTAAGTTTTCTTCTCATTTGATCCTAAATTTCAATTATTAATGGTGTTATTATTTTTATTATTATTATTTTTAGAATACACGTTAACATAGTTATGGCATGTGATCAATAAATAAGTGGTATGACATATAATCATAATTAGCAAAATAATTTGTTTTGAATGTTTGACAAGTTCTGATTATCCAAACATATATACATAAGTGTGAGAAAACACGCATCAAATGATACCACAATATAGTTAACAATGTTGTGTTACCAACACCAACAGTTATCAAGGTAAAGAACCATAACTTGGGGTCGTGTATCCAGGTCGAGAGTATGGCTTGAATATAAGTCCTTTAGAGAGAGACATCACATGAATTATTCATTAATGTCCACAATAGGCTACTGACTCGAACTCCATTATCCCTATATTTTGGTGGAATGGTGGTATCCGATAAACGTGGACTGACTGTTGTTTTGGACCAAAGAGAGATCCCTCCTCAACAACATTCACAGCTGAAAACCCCCTTAACCCATCCATCAGCATATTGGTTGCTTGATAGTTGATCAATTGAGAAAGATCCAGTATTCAAGAAATCTTAATATGGATTCCTGTTTGATTTGGTTTAAAGAATTAAAAAAAGTAATTGAAAGTTCAAAATTTACAATAGTGCAAGTCTAACCTTGTTTCATGTTAACCAAATCCTCTTTGTTTTGGTGCCAGCATGTAAAGATTTTCTTTCATGACACGCTTTAATTGCTGAGGTTCTTGTTTTTTTAGGTGGGTGTCACTTATAAAAACATGTAAATTCACCTATATATAACCTTAAGAGAGAACCAACATGAAATCGTAATATAACCTTAAGAGATGAACATAAGATATGATACCACAGTAAATCTAGTATGACTTACCACTGAGTAAGTTGAAGTTAATTATTTGATCCAACATGGCGATGTGCTGCAACCATAGCAAGAGTATATTATAAAGAAAACTAATAGCTTAGGTGAAAAAAAGATATTGTTAAATAAGTAGTAACATCAAAAGAAATTAAACACAAAAGTTACAAATACAAAACAGAATAATATCATATTTCATTCACTTACTGAAAACACCCATATTTCTAATAATCACATGTCGAAACACCCATATTTATGCTGTCTAAACAACTATGTTTCTGTTGCATCATAAATGGTGATTCATACCAGCATAAATAGTTTGGAAGAAGATGAAATAGCATATTTCATACCAGCATAGTACCGTAGCCATCAAACACCTTGCACCTAGAAATTAAAAACGGCGATTTGTAATCGTTGTGAACCTGATCCACCATTGAAAACCAATGTTATCTACCTAAAAATATACCGAGATAAAACATGTAACATAAAAATATTCCATGACACTCATGATTTTAATCTCGCCGGTCATACTTGATTCATTGATAGAAAGAGAGTGACCGGATATTAAAACCCCATCCACATGAACCTCGTTTATGATTAAAGTGTAAATAGAGTGCAATTAAGGGTGTCAGTAGGGTCGGGTTGATCCGACCCGAACCTTGTCGGGTTAGGTTGACCCGAACCCGATAACCCGATATTATTATCGGGTCGGGTTCGTGTTATATTATTTTTCTTAGCGGGTTATCAGGTCAACCCGACATGACCCGATATCTTAATTCAAAATTTACTATAACGAACGTATTTTAATTCAAAATTTGGGGGAACATAATTATTTTATTTTATTTTAAAATATAATTAGTTTTATATAAATTACATATATGCAAAATTGTTAGTTAGTTTTATTCTTATAGTTAATAACATCATGTATGAACATATGCACATGAGACCATATAATACTATATAGCAATTTATTGGCTAACAATGACTACAACTCATCCCTCCTTATCAGTTAGCCATATTAAGCTTATTTCGAGATTGAGAAGAATGCATCTCCTGTAAAGAGGCAACTGATGAATGCCTTTAGTTAGAGTCATTAGTGATCAAGAAATGTTTTTAAGCCACTTGCTTAGGTAACCCAAACCTGATAGAAGTTTCTAAATTTGAATGTCCATGGTCAATATCTCACATTCTTTATATGAAGATTGTTGGAATAAATTAGTTAACGAAAAATAAAATATAAAGGTACCAATTTTTATATTGAATGCATTATGAATATCGAGTAGTACTTATAAGTTATAAAACGATTGTTGCACACAAATACAAAGCCACTAAATATATGCTCTTCACTATACACAACAATTGATTGTCCAACATTAGAAGTTTCCTTAATCTATTCCTTAATATGCCATTTCAACCATTTACCTGGAGTAGCTTGTAAAGGCAATGCGATATTTGAGAAAACAGGAACAGATGCAAAGGCCGGGTGCCATTTATAAAATCTGTAAAGGGTCATTTTTAAATCGACATAAGTTTAAAATCCAAAGTTTTTCACAGGTGGCAAAATAAAGGAGTCAAGCTATTTGGATTATATATCAAACTAAGTTCGGCTCATGTTGAATATTGAGCATTTCTCTTCTGATGTATGAATCTTTTTAGCATAAAGCGAACATGATCTTCCTTCCTTGCTAAAGTAAATATAACATTGTTTATGGTGACAAATTTTTTTTTGATGGTTTGAGTTTATTTTGGTCACCTGTTGATCCACTTTTGGAAAGACGTTCACTGGCCGTAAGGTTACAATGAAGTAAAATAAACTCCCGTAACACTTATGCTTATATTGGCTAAAAATCAGCATCACCATACATGAAAATAAATGACATTTACATTTTTTTTGATGAATTTAGTTTACAATAGTAGAAGCATCCTCACATAAAACATCTCAGCTCTTGTAAACAAAAAGATGTAACATAAATAATCAAATATGTATAACCAAAAGTGATATATCACTATTATAGCTCAAGAATGGTTACATTTTTTTTTCTAGTTTAGTTATATTTAGAATTACTGTTGGTGACAAAATTTGGGCAACCACTATGTTGATGACAGAAAGTCTATTGTACAACTCACCTTTGGACGATAGGCGTGCGGCACGTGCATTCACAGATGACATAGGACTTCCTTATTCTTCAACTCCGGTAATGCTTGCTGCAATGAAAAGTTGGTATCGTTGCCCACAACTTTAATGACTGCACATGGACAACATAGAACAGTCAGAATAATATATGGTAGGAACACTTGTTACAAAAATGCAGCCGCAAGATGTAAACGTAAAATGTAATTTAGATTAGCTAATGTACAGGTTATTTTTTTCGGGTAACGAAAGCAGTTCTACCACTGACCTTTGGAGGATAGTTTCACAGCATGTGTATCTGTACGCGGCATCGAACAAACTTGTTTTCCGACGTCGAAAATGTATGTTATAATGAAAAGCTGGTTTATATGAGCACCAACAGCCAACAAACACACCAATATATATGTCAGTCTGCATAGTATTTAAGGCATGAGTTAAAAACTAATTGCTCTTATACATAACTTGTCTGTCAGCGGGTACATATGTATCTGATACACTACCTACAGAAACCGTATGTAGCCGCTTCAAGCTGATCAGCTGAGACAATAGCACTATCATCACCACCGTCAAGACAAATAAGATCAAGTAAATCTGGCATGGGAGCAGGAGTTGGCTGCTTAGCTACAGCATGAGTGGATGAAGAAGGTGATGGTAGTTTTCACATGGGTTATGAATGTCTCAAGGGGTTTGTGTTATATGGAGGATACGGTAGCAATGTTTGCAAGAAGCTTATCCAGGAGGGATGAATCTTATTGATTCGAATCATCACTGATTACCGGCTTTTTAGCTAAAACGACATCTTTAGCAGCGTGATATATATTATGCATGTAATCAGAGAATAGAGATCTAGAAGTAATTACAATTTTGAAGGAATGAATAATAACCTCAGGATCAGTTGAAAGAAGGCGCCAATATATGGAAGCACGTTTGCAGAGATCTGGATTATCAGTCTCCACAGTGGCGTTATCCAAAACAATCTGCAAAGACAACAACAAAATTTGAAGTCATTTCAATAAATAACTATAAAGAAGTTTGAGAATTATTAATTAGCACTGAAATCGTCAAGTGAAACGTGCTTGCAAGTAAAAATAATTAAAATTGTATAATAAATTAAATAGTCAAACTTGGTGAAAGAAATTTTTTCCATGTACTATTTTTTGTTCGATGTTGGCTTCTTTCGTGGTTCTCCTTTTTTTACCACTGCATTGTCTCTCTCTGTGGCATAATACACCCGTCCGATAATAGATGTCAGGCAGTCTAAATAATGAAGAAAAACATATGTAAACTGGTGCAAGTAATCTGAATGGTATATGAACAAACATTACTAAAACCGGTTTCAGGATATGAATTGGTGTATCGTAAAGTTACAATTGAGGATAGAAATCTTGAAAGCATGTACATGTAGATAAATCAACGTTGGAGTGTCAGAAAGCTTTCCTGGACATGACTGAGCATTAGCTAATTCCAATTCCAATTCCAATACAGAAACATATGAAACAATATCAGTCAACAATTTAAAATTAAGCATTATCCTGATATAAGGATTGCAATTTCAGAGAACATCATGCAACTTCCGCCACTCTACTCTTTTTAGGAACATTAAATGAAACCCAATATATATACATAGTGCATTTGTAAGGCTTCCAACCTATAACAATGCACATGAAGATGAAAATGATGTATATGTGAAGGCTAAATTTGGGAGATTACCTATGTACACATGCCTTAAGCCCAAATACGGCATCGTTTATGCCCCCATTTAAGATATATTATTAATGTTGCCAACACAAAGGCTGCTCAAAACATCACTGTAGCAAGACTGTAAGATGAATTACATCTCCCCTGACTTGATAGTCCATCTGCCGTTATTGATTAAATGTAATACGTTGACTGAAAATTTCAGTATCCTTCCTGCTTGGGGTCCATTTCCTTCAATTCCCAAGACTTTTTAGGGCCGCTTTATAGAGGTTGTAGTGCCAGATCAGAGAGAATGAGGGCATCATCTTCTGTCCTACCTAAACATTTCCATGGTACCTATCAGCTGCCACAGGTGTGCAGGCTCTGAGACCAAGTCTCTAGCCATGGCCTGCTATCCACCAATATAAAAAATGTCTTGCTCTCAGGCGCTAAGAAAAGGATAAGATTGGAAAGATAAGAGTGCAAATCCCTGCATGCAGTAAGTTACTGATATGATTTCACTTAGAAAACGGGTAATGTAACGCTTTAAAGTGTTAATATTGATATAAGGAGTTATGCAACTACAGTTGATCCTAAAATGATATAAATTATATGGTAAAGGAGTGCTTATCCATGACGCACTGTGTCAAACGATCTTTTATATCAGAATGGCATCATATGGTCAAACCATAGTGGAATGACACATAGTCCTTATCAAAATTAGATTGTAAAACCGTGCTTATATAGGTAATATGACTACATTCCTTCCCTCCACATAGAAAACTAAGAATATAATACTATGCAGACAGTATGTTCGTTTAGTAGCAAACACTGCCAAGGTCCAACATGCAATATTGGGATATAATGGTCATTATCAACCACTTCTGGTAATCATCTACATAACCAGGTTACCTATATTCATTTCCAGACAAAAACTATACAAAATAACCAATAACAATATAATATTGAATATGTAAATCTTTATGTATTTGAAAACATCATTTTGATAGTTGTCTATATGGGACTGTGAATTGAAGCATTTCACCAATTGGCATGTTACAATAATGTTATAAATCTATAATACTGAGCGTCGAAAGGTGTGATACCATAAGTAATAAGCCTACTATTGACATGATCATAACTCTCCGGTAGTGAATATCTTTGTTAACTTGTTTACACTGCCACCCTCATTGGAATCCAATTTGTTGCTTCAACAACATGCCACATTTTAGGAAATATTTTTCTCAGTTTAATGACCTTTCTTCTCTGGTGACTAAAGTACAGCCACCCAATTCTGATGAATATATATAAGAATTCAAACCTCATTCCTTAAATAAAACAGAAAAGTCATTAGTGGCACAAAATATTATTAACTTACCCTTTGTCTCTTCCAGATCCCAGAGCTTTACAATACCGGAGGAAGCTCCAGCAGCCGCTAAAACTTCATCTGTATTAAAAGCTACAGATTCTATAGGGCTCGTGTGACCACTTAGGCTCTGTAACATATTACAAAGGGAACCACCATATTACACGCAAAAGAATGCACAAAATATATTAAGTTCAGAAGCAGATATGCATTTCTCAACCAGTTTAAAGATCATAAAAGGTCTTTCCTAATTAGCTATTTAATCGGCAGGTCACAAATATATCTGCAGGCCACCAAAACAACACATAAAGTTATAACTTATACGCACATACAAACTATTAAAAACTGCTAATAGATGTCAGGCAGTTTAAATAACGAAGAAAAACATATATAAAATGGTTCAACTAATCTGAATGGTATATGGACAAACATTATTACTGAAATCAGTTTTAGGATATGAATTGATTTATCGTAAATTTACAATTGAAGATAGAATTCTAGAAAAGATGTATGTGCAGATAAGTCAATGTTGGAGTGTTACAGAACTTTGTTGGACACGGCCCAACATTTTCTAATGACAATTCCTATATAAAAACATATGAAACCATATCACTTGCCAATCTAAAAGTAAGCAGTTTGCTTGAATAAGGACTGCAATTTCAGAGAACATCGTGCAAATTCCAGTATTCTACTCTTGTTAGGAGCACTAAATGAAATCCAAAAGCTATATCAACATAGTGCATCTGTAAAACTTCCGACCTATAGCAATGCACATGAAGATGAAAATAATGTATATGTGAAAGTTAAATTTGGGAGATCACCTAATCAAAATGAAATTTCCACCCCATGCCCATATACTCCATTCACCATTGCCTCTGCAATACGAAACAAATACAGGAGCAGATTTAACGCGGGTTTTGATTTTGATTACCTGGGAACAATAATGATCCATATATATCATCCTCCTTTTCTTGATGTAACTCATTCTAGCCTCTGCAATATGAAACAAATACAGATGATCTATAAGAAACCTAACAATCAACAGACTTAAGATCATAAAGTTTCAATTCACAGTGGATTTATTATCAAGTTGGTGTTCATGAAAATTTAAACAAAATACCTATCAAACAACAAACTTATGATCATAAAGCTTATTCCTTTAGTAATTTCATTAATCACTTGTAGAGAAATTCATTCAACACCATATATCTGATTAAAATTGCAAGAGTGAATAAAAACACGGATAAAGAAAAAAGGTTATACCTGTTTCAATTTGCAATTTCTCTATCAGTACTGATCAAGCAAATAATCACATGAAAGCTACATGGCTACATCTACAACTGTTGGGTTCTCAAATAAGTTGCAAATAAGTGACTTGGGTTTCGGGAACAACCATTGTTGAATATATACCCAAGTGGTGTGGCTGTAACTGCCTGTAAGTGGTCCTTGTTTCTCCATGGTCATGGAAGGATGATAGGCATCTGCAAACAAATTCATAGCAAAATAATCTGAAATTTGTAATTAACCCTTGAACATATCGTCTAACATCTCTTTTGAACCTTCGAAATAGCTACATTAAGAAAAGAGACAAACAATTTATTAAATACCGACACATACTAATACAATAAACCAATCGCTAATAAAATAAAAAAGTTACCATTCTAATAAAAGGACCAGCAAGAATAGCCAATTGATGATATATATAATGGCAGTAAAGTGGTCGACATCAGGTTCTGGAGATATACCAGCCTTCTTCTCTCGTCTTTCAAGCTAATGATCAAATTTATAGTAAGAAAAAGTTCATTAAGGAAGCTAAATCCAAACCATATTTCATAAATCATACACTCATGTGCCTATAAACATAAACTACTAAAAAGTATGATACGTGATATGCATAGCATATCCTTATAATCAATATATGTTTCTGCATATGAAAAAAAAAGTTATACAACAAAAGTATACAACAAAATAAAAGTTATACAACATTTATGAACATAAATCATTAAAGAGCAAATAAAATTATGGATCATTATGCAGGAGCATGAATAAATGATATTCTAGGGTTTTGAGAAAAATATAGCTATGAATGATATTATGGTGAATGAATAAAACGTGGGATTTATTTTGGAATGCAGATTATGATTAATAATAATTAATCACAGGCGTTTATATATTAAGAGTTGCAACATATATTCCAAAAGAATGTGTTGGCACAGTGGTTAACATGCATGATATTCATTAAAACAACCATGGTTCGAACCATGCAAGTGTCATTTTTTAAAATTTTACTACGAAAATAATTGATGCTTACATTTCCGAAATTAATTCTAAAAATTACTTAGATTTCCGAAATTAAAAATAATGCATATAAAAAAAATTAAAAAATTGCATACATGGCCACAATGTGATGACATGGCTGAAATTGAATTACTGGGCATTGACTGGGCAATGACGTGGCATTATCCTTCAAATGCCTCCTGTTATATATATATATATATATATATATATATATATATATATATATATATATATATATATATATATATATATATATATATATATATAGTGAGGATCAGATACATTTTTATCTTTTAGTGCAGATGGTACGGTCGAATCTTAGCCCTCCATCTAGTCAACCATCTGAAAAAGGCGGAGTGACAATATTGTAAATATCCCGTCTTTTTTTAGATTTGTTACTATCGTATTAGCTTTTTTTCTGAAAAAATTCAAAACAATATGAAAAAATTAAAAAAATAAAGAGGACAACAAATAATTAAGAATCGTTGAAAAAAATTTCAAAAAAAAAAATCGTTTTCATCGTTAAAGGTATTGTGATATCAGAATCTGATTTTGACTTTTTTACAAAAGTCAAGATTGACTTTTGTAAAAAAGTCAAAATCAGATTCTGAAAACTTTTTTTTAATAAAAAATTTAATATCACAATAACTTTTTTAATATCGTAAAAACTTTTTCTTAATAAAAATTGTTAATATCGCCGTAACTATCATGCTTTCTTAATATCAAAGTTAATTTTTTTTAATATCATTTTAACTTTTTCTTAATATCGTAATATCACGGTTCATTTTTACATGTAAAAAAGCTTAATATCATGGTACCACTTATAATATCGTTAATATCACATTAGCACTCATAATCAAAAAAGAAAAAAGTGCTCAGAAAAATCTGAAAAAATAAAAAAATAAAAGAACACAACTAGAGTAAGGATCGCTGAGATGGAAAAAAAATCAAAAAAATCGTTTTCATGATCAATTGGTACCGTGATATTAGCGTCAGATCTTGACTTTTTTACAAAATGTCAAAATTAGATCTGGAATGGGCGATCCAGATCCATCCCCACGTCCGCACTAAAAAAATATATCTGCACGTGATCCTCACTATATATATATATATATATATATATATATATATATATATATATATATATATATATATATATATATATATATATATATATATATATATATATTATTTTTTATTTTTCTCCCCTTCTTTTTAACCATGATTTATAACATTTTGATCGACTAATCCATGAGATATGAACCCACCGCAATACATACTCAAACTAGGTAAAACCCTTTCTTTTCAAGAAGTTGGTGTGACCACTTCAAGGTTAAGGTTGTTTACATCTCACATGAATTAAACTTGAGACTTCACACATTTTACAATGATAGTCACAAGTCCTTTTGCCACTTGGTCACCCTTGAGAGGTTAGTGACTTAGTGTATCTCATATTTCATATGTAATTTTCTATTTAGTTCAAATTTATCGAATGTCATATTTCATATGCAATTTTCTATTTAGTTCAAATTTATCGAATGTAAATGTTCAATATATTATTTGCATCTAATAACTTTTATTGAAGACAAGTTTTATGTTTGTAAGAGTTAATATTTATACATTAAAAAATATTTATGGTAATTTTAGTTTTACATTTTCTTTCATAAAAGGAAACATGTCCAAAGTTTAGGTTGTTACGTGGCTTTGTTTACGCAAAGGATTGTTTAAGACACTTATTTATTTACAAAGATGAATGTGTAAGTAACACTATACACAAAGGGACGAAGAAACTATAAAATGACATGTCAAGTTGTATTAGAAATCAACAACTCACATATAGTGAGCCTTCTAAATCAACCAATAGTTCGTTCATAGGCTAAAAGTTTTGTGGAGTTTGTTAGACTCCTTGGACCGTTTTGAGCACTAGGGTTAAACAATAACAATGACAATAAACATGATACGCAGCGGAATAAACAAACATCATTATTATTGAAACAAGGTTTCTTCGTCATCATCTTCCCTACAACTAATCTAGGCGTCTACAATAAGACTACGCCTAGACACACACACCTTTACTAGTCGACTACATATTTTTCTGTATACACAAATAATCAATCCCTGTATCTTTTTATATACTAGAGATACTAGGGTTACAAAGAATATTTCTAAATAATAAAAAGATCCGTAGTAATCTTTTTCTTGCATATGAAGTTTTATCCTTTGTCTACTTTAGTCCTTCATCTTTCATGTATTTTGTCATATCAACTCAAATATAAATCCCAACAATCTTCCCCTAGTTGATATTGACAAAACCAATAAGCATGAACTTCCTCTGAAGTTAATATATATGAAAGATAAACGAACTTCCCCTTAAACCATGCTATATCACCAAGGCTCTTCAAGTTGCAGCTTCTATGTATATCTTCTTCCCCTTTTTGTCATCATCAAATAGGGGACAAATGTAAGCAACCTTGATCTTCACAATCACCAACCAGTACCATACATCCAATTTAGTCCTTTAATGTCTTGAATTACCCACCATGAAGAACACCAAAACGCTTACTTATTAAATGAACTCAAGACATACAAATCCCAAATCTTCAGTAAGAATACCAACGAATAATCATGAAAACCTTCACCTTGATGTAGCACATAAATGGTTAAACATTGAAACATTAAGCTTCCTCTGAAACCCATATGTTAACCATTTGTTGAATCTTCAATTCTGTAAGCTTTATGTAATGATGAAGAAAACTAACCATTACCAATTTGATGCTGAAGTAGAATAAACCAACCTTGTGTCTTATCTCTTGTAATAAAATTGACTTCGAACGTATACTTAACGTATAGGGAGATCGCAATCCCTTGACAATAATCACTGAGCACAATAATGTAACTCCTTCAAGTGATTGTCAATTCGTAGTCACCTGAACGAACGAACAAGTTACCTCATGCTAAAAGGTATGATAAAACACAATCTTGAAAAATTCCACTTCATTGTCAAATAAGCAACAAATAATCCTCTTCGTCAATAAATAATAAATGCGAGCCATTGAACCATTAAGAACAAAATAATCAAACTCCTTGTGTGTGTAAACCAAATAACCATCAAAATTTGCCATACTGTACCCATGCTACTAACCAATAAACGTAGCAACAGTAATATTTATAGCAAGCAGCAGAATAGTAAACGTGTAACAGCAGAATGAAAATTCCAGCAGTAGGTTCGAGCATCAGTTTACTAAAGCTAGCAGCAGAGTGAATTTTGTAGCAGCAGAGTGAAAATTATGGTAGCAGCAGTTTCAGGTGAGAGCAGCACCTTAAGTACAAGAGTTGTACTAAAGTTACCACATGCGACAAACAGCTACCTGCCCTCCGTCCAATTAAAATATGTACCAGATTCACCAATAAAAAATAATAGCCAATTAATTGCATTGATCCATAATAGCAAAACCTCGACCAATCAGAATAATCAATATCACCGTCCCATGATAAAACAATGATCAACCAAAATTTCTCGTCAAATAATAATGCCAATCATTGAAACTTTATCACTGTCCCATGTATATTACCACTGACACCAATTTATAAGAACCGACCCATGTGCAGCAAGTAATAATCAAATCATATAGTACGAGGTTATTGAATATAAAATAGCACTGAGTCATCAAAATTGTTGGACCAATGAGATCAGAGAAACAGTACGAGAATAATTATGAATTGAATAACAAACTGCTTGCACTGGCCCATTATAGATCATCAACCAATAATATATATTATTCAATTGGAAGCACCACCATAATTAGTACGAGGTTTGTAGATTTAGCCAATCATTATAGAATTAAATTGAAAACTACAAACGGAATTAATTCAACACAGATCCAATAAAGTCAATAAAAAATTAACGATTAAACCAAGAACCTTAAAAACCACCGTACCTTCTCCAAAACAGTTTTCTTCAACAATAAACCTTGCGAATCCCTAGGTAACGAGCTAACCTGTCTCTGATGCCAATTGTGGAGTTTGTTAGACTCCTTGGACCGTTTTGAGCACTAGGGTTAAACAATAACAATGACAATAAACATGATACACAGCGGAATAAACAAACATCATTATTATTGAAACAAGGTTTCTTCGTCATCTTCTTCCCTACAACTAATCTAGGTGTCTACAATAAGACTACGCCTAGACACACACACCTTTACTAGTCGACTACATATTTTTCTGTGTACACAAATAATCAATCCCTGTATCTCTTTATATACTAGAGATACTAGGGTTACAAAGAATATTTCTAAATAATAAAAAGATCCGTAGTAATCTTTTTCTTGCATATGAAGTTTTATCCTTTGTCTACTTTAGTCCTTCATCTTTCATGTATTTTGTCATATCAACTCAAATATAAATCCCAACAAGTTTCAACCTATATTCATGTTTGACAAGAAACCAAAGATTTATTTAGGTGTGATCCAAACTAATAACCCGTGATCGAATTTAGGAAATGGGAGTCTCTTGAACAATTCGTCTTTCTTAACTAGCTCCCATGTGAATCGTGTTACTAAGTGATGAATCATGGCTAAAGTTTCCATTTTTGCAAGTTCAATACCAGGACACATTCTCGGCCCTCCTTCAAATGCTATGTAACTAAATGATTTTAAGTTCCATTTTTGCAAGTTCAATACCAGGACACAGTCTCTTGAACAACATGGGTTTTTCGCAAGGACTAACTCTCATACTCGACCCAACTGAGTCATGTGTCTTGAAATGTACTTTTGTTTATTAAGTTTGGAACGAGTGTAACAAAATCATTGCCCTTGGGTTCTTTGAAACTATCGTAACGAAGTCAAATTCAACACTAATTGAGTGAACAACCTAATAAGGACTCGATCTTTAGTATTTTGTCATCTCAATAGATACATTTACGGACAAATTTATTTTGTTCCTACAATGATTCAATATATTAGTGTATCAAAAGTTCTATAGAAGTAATAAACTTTCAGCACAAAAGTATTTTGCCCTTTTCTGGTTAATCTTTTCATTTTACAACAATAGGCGGTGTTTGTTTTAGCTTTTAAATGTGGATTATTAGCTTATATAGCAAAAATAAGCTCATTGAAATTTTTGGATAAGCTTTTAAGCTTAGACTTTTAAGCTTATTTAAGAGGGGTTTGATAAGCCCTCTTTTTGTTACTTATGGGCTGATATAACTTTATGAATTTATTTTTTTATCTTTACATCGTAAGCCAATCCAAACACTTAACTTAGCTAATTATGAGCTTATTCATTAGAGCCATAAGTTACTTATTGACCCTTCTTTACAGAGTAAATCAACAAGTGCTTCTATTTTTTTTTTCTTTTTCTAAGTTAGTTCATTAGTTTATTGTTGGTTTTTCTTTTCTTAATGTAAAATTAACACTCACTAAAGAAGCTACAAGCCACCTAACAAAAGTACAAAAACATAAACCATTCTCTTAAGAACTGATTCCATTTGTTGGTTTTATAGACAAAATAATAATAGTCGTGTGTTAGGATCGAACTTGAGATCACGGGATTGCACACAATACGTATGAAGAGAAAAAGTAATAATTATTTATAAAATGTTATAATTAATTATTAAACACAAAATAAATAATAATAATTAGTATTATTGATTAATGACTAATTATTTATTAAACGAAGATTAGGAAAGTAATACTAGACAAAACATGGAAACAAGAGAAGGTTCCGGATACCCCTTGGGGGCTCCAAACCGATCGGCAAAGGGGGGCAACCCACCTCCTTTGTGCCTTGAGCTCCAAGTCTTGTGTAGTATATAAGCAAACCCAAGATGGATGTTTTTCTCATTACTTGTACACACACATCCTGGTGTTTTCTCCTCTCCTTCTTTTCTTGGTCGATTTTATCAAACCAAACCCTAAGGGTTTCGATTTTCATAAGATCAAAACAAGTCTTGTGTTTATTACTTGCAAATTCTTTTTCTTGAATTAGTACGTGTGTACAAGAACGTGAATCAAACCCACTATTGTTTGATTCTTGGATTGAATTACAAAAAGGTAAGGGGTAATTCTTATAATCCTTATAAACCCTAATTAAGGTTCTTGGTTCCGGAAGATTGCTTTGATTCTTGTTCGGGCTAGAATAATAAAGGTATGTTTACTATTTAAATTATTGATTAATTAATTACATGTTATTTGATTCTATTATAGTTGCTTCCGCTATGCTCACTTTGATGTTATTGGTTTATTAATATGAATGTCATGATTTAATAATTCCAACAGTGGCATCTAGAGCCGTTATAATGTGTAATTAATTATCGAAATGCATAAAAATTGGATCTTGATTCGTTTAGTTACATGTTTTTAGGGTTTATATGTTAGATTCCTAACCCTAAAATTTTTATGGGTCGATTGACCTAATTAGGGTTTTTAGGGTTTTGGTTTTTAATTTTTTAATATGATTAGAAACCCTAAGATGTCATGTAATTATTATGCGTTTTAGTAAACGATTTTGGTGCAATATGTTAATTGTTAAGCTAAATCCATGAAAAAGTGCATATTTGCATGAATTTTTATATTGTGTTATAATTTAAATTGTTTAAATTGTTTATATGAATTAATGGTTAAGTTATATCGAAACATGTAAATTTATTAATAGATGTCGAATTGGGGAAGACTCCAATATTAAGTAATCAATTATGTGCTATGTGGTATTTATTTAATTTTGGCTTACGCAATCGATTTATCGATGTATGTGACTCTTTTTCTAAGAAGAAGAAAGCCCTAATTGAATTAATACGTTACACACCTAGATTTGATTATTAATAGGACTATTGAATAAGATTTGCATGTGGTTACATGTTTTATACATATTTAATTGTTATGATTATGTATATTTGTTTATTTAGTTGTTTTATTTTTTATTGTATATTACTTGTTTTTGTTTATTAATTGTGTTAGACATGTTTATAAACGAAAACGGTAATTTTTTGAATAGAAAAATAATACGGACTAAATAATGGCGAAATTGTTTTGGTTTTTAAGAGTTTAAAATTTCAAAGCATTGGTTGATTGATGTTTTTGTACGTAATGGTTAAATAGGCTCGACCGAAGTTTACACACTATAAGATGGGTATAAGGATGGCAATGCATTAAATTGTGGCCTTAGAGAGACAACATTCTGTCTTAACGCTCGTTTGTGTGTAAATTAGACTTACCGAACAACCATTACATGTACATTGTCATCTTAAGGGTGAATAATCAACAATTCCACAATGATTATCCGAAACACTAAGCTTTCGGGCTTATGCAAAAGTACGATATAGTGGACGATAATTGATGGTTATTCTTTAATTGGTGAACCCGATACCTCAATCAAAACTTTGTTATTTTACTCTTAGCTAATTGGTAATAAAAATGTTTTGTAAAACCAATGTTATGAAGTTGTATGCATGCTTCTTCATACATTATTTTGATCACATCAAAATATTAATACCCTTATAAAATTAAGTCGAATACCATCTAATTAAGAACACTTGAAGTTGTAATTTACGTCATGTGAGAACTTGGCGAGATTGCAATGGAGAGGTAAATTTCATAAATTCATTGCTAGCAGATCAACTGATGTGATGGATTTGTGAGTTTGCAGTTTTTAAGTTAGAAGACTTAAATTGAGTAGTAAGTGAGATCTTGGACTCAAGGCATTAAGATGGGGACTAAACATGCTTACAATACAAATGTTTTGTGATTGTAAATCCCATATATCTAGGAATTGGACAAATGTTATGCCAATTACTTGTACGACAAGTTACCTCATATTATACTTTCATTACTAGCAGATCAACTGATGTGATGAAACTATGTTTATGGAGGATCCTAGTTTTCAAGATTATTCTATGGATATTAATTTCCTTGGGTATTTTAATTTTCTTGAAAAATTGTATTATCAAAAATACTAATGTTTTGAACTTTCTTTATCTGTAGAAATGGCTCAAACTGATAACACCAACTTTCGTTCTGTGTTCAAAACTTATTTTGAACGAGAAAAATTGACTGGCTCGGAAAATTTCAATGATTGGTACCGTTCACTAAGGATTGTCCTGCGAGTGACTGGTCAACTTGAAATCTTGAAAAAGCCTTGTCCTGAAGAACCTGTAGGCGAGGCAGCTACTGAAGCTGCTAAGGCCAAATGGAATCTTGATTGCAAGGAACATATTGATGTGGCCGCAATGATGTTAGGGGCGATGTCCACACCTCTTCAAAGGCAGTTTGAGGAGTATTTCCCCATGAACATGATTGATGAACTCAAGAAACTCTATGAGAAACCATCAAATGTAGAGATTTATGATTTTATGGAGGCTCTACATGGTTGTAAGCAGGGTGATGGTGAACTTGTGAGTGCTCATGTGTTGAAGATGAAAAGTTTCATGGATCAACTACAAACACTTAAGAAACCCTATGACAATGATATGGCTGTGAACTTAATCAATAGATCCCTTAACAAGGATTTTAATGGTTTTGTGAGGAACTTCAATATGCATTGCGTGGGGAAGACAGTAAGTGAATTGCACGCACTGCTCATTGATTATGAGAAAGGGTTGACACCAAAGGCTCATACGCCCCAAGTTCTTGCTATACAAGGGGGTAGTATTAACAAGCCAAATGCGAACAAGAAGAAGGGTAAAGGAAAGAAGAAGGCTGATAAGAATAAGCAGGTTATGGCTTATCAACCACCTCAACCTAAGAAGAACCCTCCTGTCAAGAATAATCCAAAGAAGGATCAAGGATGCCATTACTGCAAGGTGATGGGTCACTGGAAGAGGAATTGTCCTCTTTATCTCGATGACTTGCGAAACAATAAGGTTAAGAAGACTGGGCACATGGGCGCCAGCACTTCAGGTAACTTATTTGTCATTGAATTATTTACTTTATCTCATAAATTAAATTCCTGGGTATATGATACTGGATGTGGTATTAATATTTGTAATACACTGCAGGGGTTTAGAGAGGAAATGAGACTAGCTTATGGGGAGCAATTTCTGCATGTGGGAAATGGAGCACAAGCAGCAGTTGAAGCCATAGGAATGTTTGATTTAGTTTTACCTTCGGGTTTAGTACTTTGTTTAAACAATTGTCATTATGCACCTTCTATAATTAGAGGTGTTGTTTCCTTTTCATGTTTGTTGGATCTTGGTTTTCTCATACTATTTATGGCAATAAAATTTCTGTTTCTTTAAATGGTGTATTTTATTTTAATGTTGTTTCTGTGAATGGTGTGTTTGAAATTGATATGAATAATTGTGTGACTTCCAACAATAATAATAATTCGATGTACAGTGATTGGCCTGAAACAGTCAGATAATATCAACCAAAGGATGGTCAACAAGTCAAACAGCTTAGGCCAATGCTTCCGTGGAATACAGTGTTTTCCCGGGTCGTAATGTCCCAACGAGGTATGCGATGGTTTATTAAAAACGAATCTGTGATCGAGTGAATGTGAACAGGAAAGGTATAAAAGTGTGTGTGAGTGTTTACACTAGGGTTGTATAAAATAAAATAACTTAGATAAACTATTTTAACGATTACATGAAACCTAGTTATCTAAAAACGTTTAATAACTAAAAATGTGTATGTTTAATTTAAATCTACGTAAACGTACGAAACAAAAATGAATTTAACTAAAGTATTAATTTATATACCCTAGGGGGTTAAATGCAAATTAAATAAACTTAAAATATTTATTTTATAATTACTAATTATTTAATTAATTATTATTATTTAATAACTATTATTAATTAGTTAATAATACACTAATAATTAAGAAAATGTGAAATAAGTCTAGAAAATCAAAATTAAAATTTCTAAAAGTCTAAAATATCATAAAACTTATTTTAAAAATAAAATTATATTTTTAAGACTATTTATCTAATTATTATTAATTATTAACTATTAATTATTATTTAACTAATTATATGATTTAAATTATTATAAATACTAAAAAGACTTAGATAATTAAGAAGATTTTTATAAATCTAATTAACCATCACAGGAATCCTAAAAAATTATAAAAACTTTATTTTATATATTTTTAAACTAGTTTACTAATTATTATTCTAATTATTAATTAATTACCAATTATACTAATTAAATTATAAAAACTAGTAAATGAACAGTAAAAATTCTAGAAAAATTACTAAAATTATATTATGACTTATAAAAGCTAGGAAAAATATAAAATCTAGGTGTTGCTTTATAAAAACTAATTATGCTATTTATAACTTAATTATTGATTAATTATTAATAAAACTAATATTACTTATAATTAATACTAAAAGACAGAATAAAAATCTGAGAAAATTATTAAAAATACTTTAATATAAAAGGAATTTAATAAAAATATAAAAACACAACTTACTTAATAAAAATCTAAAAATGAAAATTAAAATTAAATTATATTAAATAGAAACTATCACTTATTTTTATATTTGTTTTTCTGGATTTTTCTTTTACCAATCTATTTTATACCTAAAAATAACTAACTTTTGTAAAAACAATATTTTTATAACTTATTAATAAGCACTGTGGGGGCTTATTACCACCATAGTTGACTTTGGTTGACTGAATAAGCAAATAAGCTCAAATGAGCTTATGTGGGACCCACTATGGCTGAATCTGGTTCAAATGAGTAAGTTGGACTTGTCTAAGCTAAAATATGCCAAATAAGATCAGTAGATAAGTTAATAAGCAATATTAAGCAATTCCAAAAACCAATTTCAACACAGAATAGGGACAAAGTATAAGGCTTATTTCAGGTGGGGTCCACTGGGTGCTAGGTCAAACTTATGGTCAACTATTATTCCCTGGTAGGAGGGGGGTTGGGAGAACCTAAGTTGGAGGTGTGGGGCCCATTGTGGTGGTCACAAATCACCACCAAAGTGGTGGTGATGGACTGAGTCTGATGGAGTAGGGCAATACCTTGCCCTGCAGGTGTCTTTGAGCAAGGGTGGGACCCACAACAAAAATCTTAAAAATATAACAAGAGTTGGAATCAAGAATTGAACTGGGGTACTATGACTACAACAATTTTCAGATTCTAAAACCTATTACACAAATCTACAAAAATCCCACAAGATTTGAGATTTTTTGAGAATGTAAATTTTGACTTTTTATGAAACTAACCTAGGTTGACTATTATGAGATTCTAATCTAATCTAGGGACTAATTATGATATTTTAAGCTAATAAGACATGATATTAAGCTACATAACCAACTAATAAACTAATATGATGATTATTGAACCTCAAAATGTAACAGATGGCTAAAAAGATGAAATCAAAAGTGATTTTGACTATTTTATCAAAAGGTCACTAGATTTTATGGTTTATATTTCCTAATATTACTATATGTGACTGATAACAACTAATAACAACAACAAAAACACACTACTCAGTGGAGAAAACCACTGATCCAAACACACCTTTACAAACTGATTTTGAGATTTTATAAAGCAAATGATATATTTAAACCACTACACTGTTTCAAAACACTATATTATGATTATTTAGGATCAAATGAGCCTGAATCAACCACTCCACAAGCATGTACCTCAGATTTGTCAAATATGAGTTTTTAACTGTGAGAATTTTTGATTTTTAAGTAGTAATGAAATCTGATTAATAAGCAACTTATATTAAGCTATATATTAACTTAACAACAACACATAAACATAAAAACATAGAAATCTAAGCAACTAGAATACTTGAACAGTGATATGAGAATTTGATACAAAGACTTACAAAATAGATTAGGCTGAGAACAATGGACCATGAACTGAGAATCAACCTAACACCTCCCAAAAGGTTACTAAACCAAATCCATCCAAAATTCAATTTGCTCCTTTGCACCAATCTGCTTGTAACTTGATTTTTTATTTTCTTACTATTTAATTTGATTTTTTTTTAGTATTTTTCTTTTATGAACTAAACAGACAACTAAGGTATATAAAAGCTTAAATAAGCTTTGTCAAAGCTTAAGTTAGCTTGATAAACCCAGAATAACAACTAGAAACAACAAATGGACTATTTGAGATTTTTGAAATACAAAGAAATTTCATAAACTGAGATAACAACTGAAACTTGAAATTTATTCTTGATAACACTTGAGAATACACTGAAATTGATTAGTCTAACACTTGAAAGCTTGAAATTTAACTGGAACTAAAGTTTACACTAGAACGATTTTACTTAATTAAACTACTCCTAATTCTACTCTCCAAATCTTTTCGTCTGCTTCTTTCTTGATAAATAGAGTTTCTTGCAGCATTCTGAATCAATCCCACTTCATCTGAGCCATTGAAATAGTCAAATGAATCCTCACCGTTTAAAATAGCTTTTCACGCCAAAAAAGTCTTGGTGTCAGTGTGGTTGCGTGGAGAGGTTTTCAAGGGTTTGGAAGGTTGTGTGAGGTGGAGAGACAGGTGGGAGTTTGTTTGGAGGCCAAGTTGGGGTGAAACAGGTGAGGTGGAAGGGTGGTTTTGGTTGCAGAGGTGGTGGTGGTTTTGGGAGGGAAAAGGGGTGACTGGGGTGGTTTGGTCAAACAAAGGGGTTGACCCCGTTTTATTATTAAAGGGTGGGCTGGTAGTGTAGTTGGGCAAAGGGAGTGGGCTGGGTAAATATTTGGTTTGGATTGGATTTGTATTTGGCTTTATTAATAATACATAGGGTCCGGTTTGGTTTGTTTGTTACAAAACACAAGGACCAAAAATGTAATTATCTGAAAGTTTGGGGGGGGGGCTGATGTGGTATTTTCCAAAGTTAATCAAGGGGCCATTCCTGCCATGTTAGAATAAACCAAGGAATATAATTACATATTTTTCCATTTTTAAATATTAAAGGACTTTTTATGTAATTTTCGGATTTTTGAGGAGTAAATATGCAATTTCCCAAAATATTATCAAAAGGTCCAGTTTTGTAAAAGTTGAATAGTATAGGGACCTTAAATGATAAATTTTCATTTATTGCAATTTAAAACACCCCGGGGACCATTTCTGCCAAACTTTCAAACTCCAGGGACCAAACATGTAATTTTATCAAACTTTTCACCCAAGGACCATTCCTGCAAAGGATTAGTAATACAAGGACCAAAATTGAATTTCTCAAAGTTTTTAACATCCCAAGGACCATTTATGTCAATTTCTAAAGTATAGGGATTAAACTTGTAATTTTGTGAAACTTTGCACCAAAGGACTAAATATGTAACTTTATGATTAAAAAGGACCTTTGATGACTTTTTCATGTTTTTAGAATAACCAGGGACTAGTTTTGACAATTTTTGAAATTTAAGGGACTGAAACTGCCAATTATGCAAACTTTGTACGTTTTTCATCTGTTTTTGCTTATTTTGCATTTGAAACATATAAAACACACTTCTAAGATATTTTAAGTATTTTGATGCATATTTGAGTGTTTTTGTATGTTTTGGCAGCTCAGATTGGTATAAAATGATGAGTATTTAGACACTCATCAATCCCCCACACTAAATTATTGCTAGTCCCTAGCAATCTTTTGAGAAAAACTTAATGGATTTGAAAAACTCTTTACCAAAATGCATCACTTCTAGAGTAGCCAGATGTAAGAACTGTGGTACATCTGATAACCGTGTGATTTTGAGTAAACCACCAGCTGTCAACGGATTTGATTAGTCTTTACCAAAAGCCGTTTGCTTCTGGACTAGCCAACTCTTGATGGAATAGTCAACATCTTGGTGAGCTGATTACCAATTATGGTTTTTCCATTGCCTTTACCACAAGCCATAATCTTGCGGGCTAGCCAACTCATTCGCTTTTTAGGATATGGCGAGTTGAGGTACCATACAATTTTGGGTAAATTGCAAGCTATAAACGGATTTGAGTTATCTTTACCAAGAACCGTTTGCTCATGGATTAGCCAATTCTTATGTGGGTTAGACATAGCGGACTGATAACCATTTATTGCGTTCTAAGTGAGAAAAAATTTTAAAATTTTGGCTAAAATGGGGGTTCTTGATGGAACATGTGTTTAAATTCGTTAGAATAACGAATCTCCCCCACACTTAGAACTGAATATTATCCTCAATATTCAAAATACCGGGTGTTAAACCAACACTTAGAACGTAAGAAGAAAATACTCTATAGCCTTTATTTAAGTTTATGTACACACATTTTTTTATTTTTTTATTTTTTTTAATTTTTTTTAAGAGGATATTTACATATATACAACATGTGGGTTAGTATCTCCCCCACACTTAGGGTGAAAACCCTAAGTACATGCTACTGTTTTTATTTACCGAGTCGCTAGCTTGACTCGACCCCGAATTCATTTGTCCATGGGGAAGCATGATGTGGAAGAGACAATCTCCATTGGACTTTCATTCAAGATGTTTGGACAAACATTTGAAGCACGTGAAAGTTCTACACCGATGAAATAAGTAACCGGCTCAAAATTTATAAATGAGAATGCCGGGGTCAAAGATAATGTCCTCACTCCCGAAAGAGTGAAGAACAGGAGAAGCCACGAGATATATGAAGAAAAGAAAGAGAGTCTTAATGAAAATCATGACTAACTCCTCATCTTCAATAGGAGAATTCATTGTTTCATGAATCTCCTCTTTTAAGCTCGTTTGATCAAGACATATTATGGGTAGTCTAGATCAAAATAGAAGTTATCATACTCCGGAGGAGATATGATATGAGTGAGTTCACCGGAGAACTCCTCAAAGGTGAATGATTCGTATTCGGGATTGATTTGAATGAGTTCATTGGGGAACTCCTCAAAAGTAAATGATTCATAAACGGGAAGAGAATTATAAGAATGAAAAGTGGTGATACCACTTATCTCCTCTCCCGTTTGATCAAAATGGAACGTTTGCAATTCCGGAATAGAATCATTGATCAAAACCTCACTATCCTTGACGGGGATAGGAGATGAAATAGGCTTTTCATTAAAAGCCTCGATTCTAGAAATGAGAATATTAGCATTTAATAATGTAAGACGAAGAGCTTCGTCTTGGATTATTTCTTCATCATTCTCTTCTTCTGAGTTGACAAGCTCAGAAGGTAATTCCCCACATAACTTATGTCTCCACAAGATAAAGAATAGTCCTCATCAGAATCAGAGAACATCTCAATATGATCATTTGGAAAGACAAGAGGGGGAGGGATATCACACACATGATCAAGAATTCCCTGTGACTCACTTGGGATTGAGACAAGGTTCTCAACACTAGACTTTATGAATTCTCCCGATTCCTTATTAGGAACAGTGTCAAGATGCTCGTCCCCCATGCTCAGAGAGTGAGTGGGAACCTCGGGTGTGATAACAGCAGACTCAGGGAGTTGAGAAGGACTAGCAGTTATGGTTTCTACAAGTTCCATAATTTCTACTGCTAGTAATTCAGTTATATTCTTTTCTCCCTGTATTTCTACTGAAGTAGCTTCAACTGAAGTTGAATCAAAAGGTTTCTCAGATATCTTTGGGATTGGAACAAGGACATTTATTTCCTTAAGAGTAGTTACTTTGAATTGCTTGTCCCCCATTATTAAGATATCTAAAGGGTCTTTTGAGTTTTTGTCTTCAATTGGTTCATCCTCAT
Organism: Artemisia argyi; assembly: GCA_030686995.1. Classification (NCBI taxonomy): domain Eukaryota; kingdom Viridiplantae; phylum Streptophyta; class Magnoliopsida; order Asterales; family Asteraceae; genus Artemisia; species Artemisia argyi. The sequence goes on along the minus strand of CM060698.1, from coordinate 121,280,061 downwards.
CACTTTCATCCTCAAGATGTAATGAGTTAACAAGAGGTTTTTGTTTCCTAAGAATCTGATCCTTAAGACTGTTTATTCCATCTTGAATGGTTTGGTTGAATTGAGTTTGATTAATCATCATTTTAGTAATCAATTCAGCTTTAGCTAACTCGTCCTGAGGAAGTGGTTGAGGGTTTGTGTACTGTGAAGGCTGGTTAAAACCAAATTTATGATTGTTACAAGGAACCTGTTCATAGACAAACTGATTCCTAGTTTGACAATCAGAGCCGTAGTGAGGGCCTCCACAATACTCACAACAGTAAAACTGTTGGGTCTCATGGTATGGAAGCTGATGGAATGAATCAGTCGTGTCATAGTAGGAATAGGGATTCTGGTTATAGACAGACCCGTTTCCTGACTCTACCATGCCACAACTGGGGCAATTACCACCATTATAAGGACTACCACACCGTTGACAAACAAGAGGGTGAGAATAAGACATAGAAAGAATCAAAGGGTTTAGGGGATGAGAAATGAAGAATCAAATAGGTAGGAGTGTAAAGGTGAATATTTTTGGTATTTTTGAAAATTTTTGTAGAAATAATAATAAGGAAAATATTTTTGGTTTTTTGTGTTCGTTGAAAACTGATTTTAAAAAGTTTTCGGTAACAGTTTTGTTTTTATATGATAATAGTATGAACAAGGATGGATAAATGTACAATGAGCGTGTATTCAGGTTCACTAATACGCAAAATCGTTTAGAATAAGCGCACAACCTCCCCGGCAGCGGCGCCAAATTTTGATTGGGTCTAAACTAGTCAACTTTTATTAGTCAACCACTTGTGAATGGTCAACCGTAAAAGTCAAACTAATCAAGCCAAATCTTTCTCCCAGGTGGGCCTATTAGCTGCACAGCGGCGCCAAATTTTGATTGGCCTGAAATAGTCAGATAATATCAACCAAAGGATGGTCAACAAGTCAAACAGCTTAGGCCAATGCTTCCGTGGAATACAGTGTTTTCCCGGGTCGTAATGTCCCAACGAGGTGTGCGATGGTTTATTAAAAACGAATCTGTGATCGAGTGAATGTGAACAGGAAAGGTATAAAAGTGTGTGTGAGTGTTTACACTAGGGTTGTATAAAATAAAATAACTTAGATAAACTATTTTAACGATTACGTGAAACCTAGATATCTAAAAACGTTTAATAACTAAAAATGCGTACGTTTAATTTAAATCTACGTAAACGTACGAAACAAAAATGAATTTAACTAAAGTATTAATTTATATGCCTTAGGGGCTTAAATGCAAATTAAATAAACTTAAAATATTTATTTTATAATTACTAATTATTTAATTAATTATTATTATTCAACAACTATTATTAATTAGTTAATAATACACTAATAATTAAGAAAATGTGAAATAAGTCTAGAAAATTAAAATTAAAATTTCTAAAAGTCTAAAATATTATAAAACTTATTTTAAAAATAAAATTATATTTTTAAGACTATTTATCTAATTATTATTAATTATTAACTATTTAATTATTATTTAACTAATTATATGATTTAAATTATTATAAATACTAAAAAGACTTAGATAATTAAGAAGATTTTTATAAATCTAATTAACCATCACAGGAATCCTAAAAAATTATAAAAACATTATTTTATATATTTTTAAACTAGTTTACTAATTATTATTCTAATTATTAATTAATTACCAATTATACTAATTAAATTATAAAAACTAGTAAATGAACAGTAAAAATTCTAGAAAAATTACTAAAATTATATTATGACTTATAAAAGCTAGGAAAAATATAAAATCTAGGTGTTGCTTTATAAAAACTAATTATGCTATTTATAATTTAATTATTGATTAATTATTAATAAAACTAATATTAATTATAATTAATACTAAAAGACAGAATAAAAATCTGAGAAAATTATTAAAAATACTTTAATATAAAATGAATTTAATAAAAATATAAAAACACAACTTACTTAATAAAAATCTAAAAATGAAAATTAAAATTAAATTATATTAAATAGAAACTATCACTTATTTTTATATTGGTTTTTCTGGATTTTTCTTTTACCACTCTATTTTATACCTAAAAATAACTAACTTTTGTAAAAACAATATTTTTATAACTTATTAATAAACACTGTGGGGGCTTATTACCACCATAGTTGACTTTGGTTGACTGAATAAGCAAATAAGCTCAAATGAGCTTATGTGGGACCCACTATGGCTGAATCTGGTTCAAATGAGTAAGTTAGACTTGTCTAAGCTAAAATATGCCAAATAAGCTCAGTAGATAAGTTAATAAGCAATATTAAGCAATTCCAAAAACCAATTTCAACACAGAATAGGGACAAAGTATAAGGCTTATTTCTGGTGGGGTCCACTGGGTGCTAGGTCAAACTTATGGTCAACTATTGTTCCCTGGTAGGAGGGGGGTTGGGAGAACCTAAGTTGGAGGTGTGGGGTCCACTGTGGTGGTCACAAATCACCACCAAAGTGGTGGTGATGGACTGAGTCTGATGGAGCAGGGCAATACCTTGCCCTGCAGGTGTATTTGAGCAAGGGTGGGACCCACAACAAAAATCTTAAAAATATAACAAGAGTTGGAATCAAGAATTGAACTGGGGTACTTTGACTACAACAATTTTCAGATTCTAAAACCAATTACACAAATCTACAAAAATCCCACAAGATTTGAGATTTTCTGAGAATGTAAATTTTGACTTTTTATGAAACTAACCTAGGTTGACTATTATGAGATTCTAATCTAATCTAGGGACTAATTATGATATTTTAAGCTAATAAGACATGATATTAAGCTACATAACCAACTAGTAAACAAATATGATGATTATTGAACCTCAAAATGTAACAGATGGCTAAAAAGATGAAATCAAAAGTGATTTTGACTATTTTCTCAAAAGGTCACTAGATTTTATGGTTTATATTTCCTAATATTACTATATGTGACTGATAACAACTAATAAGAACAACAAAAACACACTACTCAGTGGAGAAAACCACTTATCCAAACACACCTTTACAAACTGATTTTGAGATTTTATAAAGCAAATGATATATTTAAACCACTACACTATTTCAAAACACTATATTATGATTATTTAGGATCAAATGAGCCTGAATCAACCACTCCACAAGCATGTACCTCATATTTGTCGAATATGTGTTTTTAACCGTGAGAATTTTTGATTTTTAAGTAGTAATGAAATCTGATTAATAAGCAACTTATATTATGCTATATATTAACTTAACAACAACACATAAACATGAAAACACAGAAATCTAAGCAACTAGAATACTTGAACAGTGATATGAGAATTTGATACAAAGACTTACAAAATAGATTAGGCTGAGAACAATGGACCATGAACTGAGAATCAACCTAACACCTCCCAAAAGGTTACTAAACCAAATCCATCCAAAATTCAATTTGCTCCTTTGCACCAATCTGCTTGTAACTTGATTTTTTATTTTCTTACTATTTAATTTGATTTTTTTAGTATTTTTCTTTTATGAACTAAACAGACAACTAAGGTATATAAAAGCTTAAATAAGCTTTGTCAAAGCTTAAGTTAGCTTGATAAACCCAGAATAACAACTAGAAACAACAAATGGACTATTTGAGATTTTTGAAATACAAAGAAATTTCATAAACTGAGATAACAACTGAAACTTGAAATTTATTCTTGATAACACTTGAGAATACACTGAAATTGATTAGTCTAACACTTGAAAGCTTGAAATTTAACTGGAATTAAAGTTTACACTAGAACGATTTTACTTAATTAAAATACTCCTAATTCTACTCTCCAAATCTTTTCTTCTTCTTCTTTCTTGATAAATAGAGTTTCTTGCAGCATTCTGAATCAATCCCACTTCATCTGAGCCATTGAAATAGTCAAATGAATCCTCACCGTTTAAAATAGCTTTTCGCGCCAAAAAAGTCTTGGTGTCAGTGTGGTTGCGTGGAGAGGTTTTCAAGGGTTTGGAAGGTTGTGTGAGGTGGAGAGACAGGTGGGAGTTTGTTTGGAGGCCAAGTTGGGGTGAAACAGGTGAGGTGGAAGGGTGGTTTTGGTTGCAGAGGTGGTGGTGGTTTTGGGAGGGAAAAGGGGTGACTGGGGTGGTTTGGTCAAACAAAGGGGTTGACCCCGTTTTATTATTAAAGGGTGGGCTGGTAGTGTAGTTGGGCAAAGGGAGTGGGCTGGGTAAATATTTGGTTTGGATTGGATTTGTATTTGGTTTTATTAATAATACATAGGGTCCGGTTTGGTTTGTTTGTTATAAAACACAAGGACCAAAAATGTAATTATCTGAAAGTTTGGGGGGGCTGATGTGGTATTTTCCAAAGTTAATCAAGGGGCCATTCCTGCCATGTTAGAATAAACCAAGGACTATAATTACATATTTTTCCATTTTTAAATATTAAAGGACTTTTTATGTAATTTTTGGATTTTTGAGGGACTAAATATGCAATTTCCCAAAATATTATCAAAAGGTCCAGTTTTGTAAAATTTGAATAGTATAGGGACCTTAAATGATAATTTTTCATTTATTGCAATTTAAAACACCCCGGGGACCATTTCTGCCAAACTTTCAAACTCCAGGGACCAAACATGTAATTTTACCAAAATTTTCACCCAAGGACCATTCCTGCAAAGGATTAGTAATACAAGGACCAAAATTGAATTTCTCAAAGTTTTTAACATCCCAGGGACCATTTATGTCAATTTCCAAAGTATAGGGACTAAACTTGTAATTTTGTGAAACTTTGCACCAAAGGACTAAATATGTAACTTTATGATTAAAAAGGACCTTTGATGAATTTTTCATGTTTTTAGAATAACCAGGGACTAGTTTTGACAATTTTTGAAATTTGAGGGACTCAAACTGCCAATTATGCAAATTTTGTACGTTTTTCATCTATTTTTGCTTATTTTGCATTTGAAACATATAAAACACACTTCTAAGATATTTTAAGTATTTTGATGCATATTTGAGTGTTTTTGTATGTTTTGGCAGCTCAGATTGGTATAAAATGATGAGTATTTAGACACTCATCATACAGCATAAGTAAGAGAATGAAGTATGACTTGAATTCGTCTTACCTTTGGCACTGTAGACTTGCCCATATAGGCATGACTCGCATGCAAAAGCTGCAACGTGAAGGGCTTTTGAATAATATCAATGATGAGTCATTTGATAAATGCGAATCTTGTATTTCTGGGAAGATGACGAAGAAACCTTTTCATAATAATATGGAAAGAGCTTCAGATATACTTGGTTTGATACACACGGATGTATGTGGACCACTTAGACATGTGTCAAGGAGAGGTGCTGTTTACTTCTTAACTTTTACAGATGATTTCAGCCGTTATGGTTATGTTTATTTACTTAAACATAAACATGAAGTGTTTGAAACATTTAAAGTTTTCAAAGCAGAAGTAGAATTGCAATTGGGAAAGAAGATTAAAGCTCTTCGTTCTGATCGAGGTGGTGAATACCTTAGTCAAGATTTTAAAGATTTCTTAACTGAGAATGAAATTGTCCAGAATCTCACATCTCCATATACTCCACAACAAAATGGTGTATCTGAGAGAAGGAATCGTACATTGTTGGACATGGTTCGATCAATGTATAATCTTACTAATCTTCCTTTGTCTTTTTGGGATTATGCTCTTGAATCAGCTGTTCGTATTTTGAATATGGTTCCCACCAAGAAGGTTGATAAGACACCATATGAGATATGGACTGGAAAAGCTCCGAACTTGTCTTATTTAAAGGTCTGGGGTTGTGAGGCGTATGTTAAACGTGACTCACAAGATAAACTCCAACAAAGATCTGTAAAATGCATTTTTGTAGGATACCCAAAGGAAACAATGGGTTACTACTTTTACTATCCACCTGAGAACAAAGTGTTTGTTGCAAGATATGGTGATTTTCTTGAAAGTGATTTTGTGACTCAAGAAATCAGTGGGAGAGTATATGATCTAGAAGATGATCTAAATAATGCATTGCCTTCAGAAAACACTAGCACACTTCCTATAGAACCGGAAAGTCTGGGTCCTCCACCGGAAGTTGAAGTAGTTCCCATTCGCAGATCTTCAAGATCTGTAAAAGCTCCTGACCGTCTATCTTAATGTAGAGGTCGATGAGTATACACTAGGGGATCTTAATGAACCTACTAGTTGTAGAGCTGCCATTAATAGCCCTCAAAAGGCTAAATGGAAAGCTGCTATGGATGGGGAAATACAATCCATGCATGACAATGAAGTCTGGGAAGAAGTTGACTTACCTCCTGGTGCCAAGGTAGTTGGGAGTAAGTGGCTCTACAAAATTAAGACTGACGTGGATGGATATGCACATATTTATAAGGCTCGTCTAGTTGCTAAAGGTTTTACTCAAACTTTTGGAATTGATTATGAGGAGGCGTTTTCTCCTGTAGCAGACATAAGAGCTATAAGAATTCTCATAGCTATAGCAGCATACTATGACTATGAGATTTGGCAAATGGATGTGAAAACCGCTTTCTGAAATGGTCATCTAGATGAAGACATCTATATGGCACAACCAGAAGGGTTTGAAAATCCAGATTTCCCAAATCGTGTATGCAAGCTTAAAAGATCCATATATGGATTAAAGCAAGCATCACGACAATGGAACAAGAGGTTTGATGCTGAAATAAAAAAGTTTGGATTCACTCAAAATCTTGATAAGCCATGTGTGTATCACAAAGCTAGTGGGAGTGATAATGTAACTTTCCTAATTCTATATGTTGATGACATATTGATCATGGGAAAAGACATTCCAAGTTTGCAAAAGGTTAAGGCATATCTTGGAAAGTGCTTTTCTATGAAAGATTTAGGAGAAGCTGCATACATTCTGGGAATCAAAATCTATAGAGATAGATCAAGGCGGTTAATTGGATTAAGTCAAAGTGCTTACATTGACAAAATATTGAAAAGATTCAATATGCAAAATTCCAAGAAAGGATATTTGCCGATGGAAGTAAAACATGGCTTATGTAATGAGTTTTGTGCTTCAACACCTGCTGAGGTGGCTCGCATGAGTAAAGTTCCTTATGCTTCGGCTGTAGGATCTATTATGTATGCGGTTAAGTGCACAAGGCCAGATGTGGCGTTTGCTCAAAATATTACCAATCAATTTCAACAGAATCCAGGTGATGAATATTGGATTGCTGTTAAGCATATTCTTAAGTATTTGAGGAATACAAAAGATATGTTTTTGGTATATGGTGGAAATCCAGCTGCAGAACTTTGTGTTACAGGTTTCTGCGATGCATCCTTTCAAAGTAATAAAGATGATTCGAAGTCTCAGACGGGTTATGTCTTTGTTATCAATAGAGGAGCTGTAGACTGGAGGAGCAAGAAGCAGAGTACAATTGCGATGTCTGCAACAGAAGCTGAATACATTGCTGCTTCAGAAGCTGCTATGGAGGCTGTTTGGATTAGGAAATTCATTTCTGGGCTTGGTGTTATGCCTTCAATTGAATTACCTATTAATATGTATTGTGACAATTCTGCTGCAATCATATTTGCCAATGAACCTGGAGTCATGAGAGGCACCAGACATTTTCTACGGAAGTATCACTTTGTTCGTGAAAAGGTTGACGAAGGTGAAATAAATCTGCTGAAAGTTCACACAGATGATAACTTAGCTGATCCATTCACTAAGGCTTTGGCGAAAGAGAAGCTTAATGAATTAGCCAATGGAATTGGACTTAAATTAGCTAGTAGTTTCATGCATAACTGTGATTAGTATTTGGATAAAGGATATTGTAAACAATTATTATTTTTAATGAAATAAAGTATGCTGGTATGTTTATTTCTGTTATTAATTATTGTTGTCCTATTTTTGCATGTTTAAATCCATGAATAAAGGTTATTCTAAATTGTCCGTTGTCAGTTAATAATATGAGAATATTATTAAATTAAGACAAATTTGAAGTTGGTATAATATACTTAAAGTATATTGATGCGTAGTCGTGCCATTTCAGACGATATTCGATGATACTGAATATAGGACTTATCCCAACTATATGATGTTACTTTATGGATCTTGTCATTAAGTAAATCATAAGAGGTTATCCTTAGACTTGAGATACAAGATAACGGTCATGAATGTAGTACATTTTTGTGGAACAACTTAACGCTATATGTAACTGGTAGTCATAAGGGTTGTTTTCGGAAGTGTTACAAAGTTTGTGTGTTTTGCTTGTAATCAATAAAGAATTTGTTCCTTCAAATTATTTTTTGGAGTTTAATATTGCTGGGCCCCTCGTAGGGCTGTCAAGGTGTTTGCGTGGCCACGCCCAAGGTCTTTCTTGAAAGGTTCAAAAGATTTGGTAATCTTGTCAATTTCTAAAAACGAGAAACAGAATGGTTAATTAAGGAATGACCTAGATCCATATCCTTATTTAACACGGTATTAGAAACAAAGGGATAATAATAATGAGAAATCATTAAAAGGTTTTCCAGGAGCCTTACTCAAGTTGTACTAGAGGCATCGGCGTGTTGCAAGATGCTAACCGATGTGATCACACTATTATGATATGTCTAAGTGGGAGCTGTTGGTTTTATAGACAAAATAATAATAGTCGTGTGTTAGGATCGAACTTGAGATCACGGGATTGCATACAATACGTATGAAGAGAAAAAGTAATAATTATTTATAAAATGTTATAATTAATTATTAAACACAAAATAAATAATAATAATTAGTATTATTGATTAATGACTAATTATTTATTAAACGAAGATTAGGAAAGTAATACTAGACAAAACATGGAAACAAGAGAAGGTTCCGGATACCCCTTGGGGGCTCCAAACTGATCGACAAAGGGGGGCAACCCACCTCCTTTGTGCCTTGAGCTCCAAGTCTTGTGTAGTATATAAGCAAACCCAAGATGGATGTTTTTCTCATAACTTGTACACACACATCTTGGTGTTTTCTCCTCTCCTTCTTTTCTTGGTCGATTTTATCAAACCAAACCCTAAGGGTTTCGATTTTTAAAGATCAAAACAAGTCTTGTGTTTATTACTTGCAAATTCTTTTTCTTGAATTAGTACGTGTGTACAAGAACGTGAATCAAACACACTATTGTTTGATTCTTGGATTGAATTACAAAAAGGTAAGGGGTAATTCTTATAATCCTTATAAACCCTAATTAGGGTTCTTGGTTCCGGAAGATTGCTTTGATTCTTGTTCGGGCTAGAATCATAAAGGTATGTTTACTATTTAAATTATTGATTAATTAATTACATGTTATTTGATTCTATTATAATTGCTTCCGCTATGCTCACTTTGATGTACTTGGTTTATTAATATGAATGTCATGATTTAATAATTCCAACACCATTACATTAACCATTAATAATATAATGTTTCCAAATGGCAAAGCACAAAAGCTCCATGAAGAAATTGATCAAAAAGTTTTCTCCAATCAAGTTGCCATGACATTTGCTAGAGGCGTTACAAGATAAATTGGCTACATAAATCTTGCATGTATTGAAGTCGGCTCAAATCCAATAGCATCAAACATTGAATTGACTGCTATACCGTATGTCAAAGTCAATGACTAGCATTAGCCGATGAATAGAAGCAGGCGTTGCTAATGAATTGGGTTGTACTTCGATACTCTCTTGGGAGGCAGCTTTCGAAGAATGTACGTAGAGGACAAGAGCCGATGGCAGGATCTCAACTAGCTGTTCATCACCAACAAAACAAAGTCAGAAAACATGCGAGTAATAATGTCGTTGAACAATTAAACCCAGGAACTGTTATGATGGAAATGAGGACACTAAAGCAATGGTTTGAAAATTAGAGTGGTTTGATTCTGGATTTTGCAAGCAACAAACCATCACTTACCATGCCACGTATTATATAAAGTTGTCTCATGTTCATCATATTTTGAGAATAGAGAAATCCATGTTTGAGAATAGATACCCCACCGAAAAGGATATATCGAATCCTGATGAGTACAGTATAGAGTTTATTTACAAAAAAATAAAAATAAAAAATCGATATATTCGTTATGCAATACCGAAAAATACCCAGATTGCCGAATGATACCATGACCATTAGTCCACTAGTGCTAACTGAACTAACTTACGAGTCAATTAGACTAAACATATAAGCACAAGACAATGTCATGCACCCAACAAACACATGGAGTACGACATTTCTTGTAAGTCGAAGTTAAAAGCCATTCCATTATATTATATGCTATTCCATTATATTATTTGTTGTGACATTTCAGCCTAATGAAAATAGAAAGATGAATGAGTACCTTCCCGGACCAGGGACAAATAAACTCTACGGAAATAGGGCTCAACTTGATTTCCATCATTAGCAGTCTATGTAGTTATCTCGGTCAAAAATCAAATATCGTTTAAGGACCAAGATTTGAAATAGCAGTTATCACGGTGAGATATCGGGTTTTATATTATCTAGAATATTTTAATACGGAGTAACACTTTTCCTTCTTTAAAACCTAATTAATACCGAGATTTTGCAAGTTGTAACTGTATGTGACTTTTTTTATGCTATGTTTTTTGTTTAATCTTTTATGATATTAATAAAATATATTTTAATAAATATATTAATGTTTTGGTCTACTTTTGTTAGAGCCCATTATATATTGTTTTTGTTTGTTTATACGTTTTGATTCAAGTTGAAGGGTCTTTGTGCAAGGAAACTCAAAGTTCAAGGACTATAGTTGTTCCTGTGTTTATACTTGAAGGATTAAGTTGCAAGTGGATGAAGAGTCAAGAAACCTAGCTATTTAAGCTCTCTTTCTTCCATTTAGTCATTCATGATAACAAATTCTCTCTCACCAAACTTTGTATCTCTTTCATCAAATTTGTATCTCTCTCATACTAATAACATATGCAACCTACTTTTACCCTCCCTTCACCTTCTTCTCTCTTCTTCACCCTTCACCTTCTTCTCTCTTCTTCATGTTACATTACCAGAAAGTGGCTTCCAATAAAAAACTCACATACAGTTACAACTTGCAAAATCTCGGAAATCTTGCCGATATCAAAATCTCGGAAAAATCTTGCTGAGAATATCGACTCTGAGATTTGGAACCGAGATTTTCCCAATGTCCGAGATCCGAGATCTCTACGAGATCTAGCCGAGATTAACTACCCAGTTAGAACATACATCATCAATCCCAACTTCAACACTAAAAACACCCCAACTCAACAGTTTCTCCTTTTCGTTGCACAATCTCCTCATCTCATTAAATTCTACTAACACATTCCCCAAATTCTCAACTAAGAAAGATACATCATCCGTGTAATCAATAACAGCTTGTTTCTTATAATCTTTTCGACAATTTTGTTGGAGGAGATATGAAATGTCATATTCCGCCACCAAAACTGCTTATTCCAACCTTTTCAGCTTTTCATTGGTACAACGAAGCACAACGATTGAACAATCCCCATTAACCTTTTCCGAACAAGTATTTCTTCCATTTTCCATATACCATCTTTACCATTTCGACCAACTTCACCAAAAACAAGATTAAAATATCTTACCATACCAATCTCTTGACCTCATTCATCCAAAATTGGATGAGAACCATACGCAGACCAAAATGCCGCCCTCTACAACCCTATCGTCTTCTCCAACACCAGCTACACGCCTCGAGTGAAACAAATACGCGACATTTACAAGAAACTAAGGCGATGGAATTTACGAGAAACTAAGGTGTATTTGTTTCACTGAAGGCGTGTAGCTAGTGTTAGAGAAGAGGTTAGGGTTGTAGAGGGTACAACGACATTGTTGGGATCATACTTTTGTATTTTAGTCAAGTCTCGGTCATTACCTTTTGTAATAGGTTGCTTAGTTATTTATTCTACATTGTTCATGTTACTAGGCTTAAGAATGTAAGACCAATGGGCCTTAAGGCCCACGTCTAAGCTAGATGAGGGAGGTAGGGAGTGTTGCCCTACTCCTCCCTTATAAATAGTAAGCTTATGTAGACTTTTCATTTGTTGGTTATTTGAATATCTTAGTGAAACTATTGTTCTTACTTTTCTCTCATTTCTTATAATCAACCAATCTCTTTTCTCATCTCATTTCTTTCAATATCATACTTGTGTTTACATAAATGGTGACCTAACAAGTGGTATCATTCACCTAATAGAGATTGAAGTGAACTTTCTATTGTTAACGTGGGGTTTTGGTGCTTGTTCTTCATCTTTTTGCATTTTTCTTTGTTTCTTTCACTCAAATCTTGAAGCTTGGACAAGTTTCAAGGTTGATATAGTGATTTGAAGCTTAGTTTTTGCATAAAGTTGTGATTTTTAAGGTTTTTTTTTTAAGGTTTTATAGCTTCTTTGATATTGGAAAACTAGTTTTTGGTAGCAAAATCTTCAATAGTTAGTGTTTTCTAAGTATTGGTGAAGTTATTTGATCAAAAGTACCTTATTTCTAAGCATTTTTTCTTCAAAAATTTGAGATTTTTCAAGTTTCTGACCTGTTTACGCGTAACATACGTGAACAGTACGATTAAAAATCTGTCAATAGTATTTTTTGTCCTTTCTACGAGTAACTTTTGGTTAAAACCCTTTTCTTACGAGTAACTAAGGTCAAAACCCTGTTCTTACGAGTTACTTGGAAGTCTACGCCTTAATCCTACGCATAAGTCTGATTCCTACGAGTAAGATCCTACGCTGAAGTTACTTCCTACGCATAAGGTGCCCTTTCTACGCATAAGATCAATCCTATGCCTAAGAGTTATTCTTACGCGTAAGTTTCAGAATCTACGCTTAACTTTCATCAAAGGTCTTCTCCTTGTGTTACGGTGACTCAGTACTTCCCTAGCTTGGATAAGTTAGTGGAATACTTCGACTTCGGATATCTTTCAAGCTTGGATAAGTTTGAAAGATTTGTTTGGTTGTTTAACCTTACGCATAAGTCTAAACTTACGCATAAGCCAAAGCTTACGCGTAAAGAGAAAACTTACGCATAAACTCTTTGTTTACGCCTAAACTACTCTTTACGCTTAACCTAAAAGTTTACGTGTAAGATTATTGTTACGCGTAAGAATTCAACTTACCCCAGGGATTTTGGACTTGATCAAAGGAACGTGCATTTCAATCTTCTACAAAGATCCATTTCTACACAAGTGTTCAAAGATGTCTCAACCACCACATTACTACTTCTCAAATCCTCAGCAACAACATCAGCAGTATCAGCAACAATCATATCAACAACCTTCACAGTCACACTTTCAACAACAACCGTTTAATCAACAACCACAATATCTCATGATGCAACAACATCAAATCATTCCTCAACAACAACCATATCAAATGTCCCAACAATACACTCAGTTTTCCTCCAAACAACCTCACTGGTTTGACAGAATGTGTGAAGTTATTACAACTCAACAATCTCGACATGAGGCAGGATCACTTGAAACACCTCCAATGCTAACACCTGGGAACTATGTTCAATGGTCAAGTCGATTCTTACGATTTCTTGAACTAAAGAAACCTCATGGGAAATTCTTGAAGCAAGTGATACTTGAAGGACCATTTGAGTGGCCAACAAGATTTGAAATTGGTGATCCAAATGCTGATCCTCCACGTCCTCCTGGTGATAGACCTCTTCCAGAATCTTCAATAACAGAAGAACAGAAATTACATCGTGAAGCTGATGAGTATGCAATGGCTTATATACTTCAAGGTATACCTAATCCAATTTATCGAAGTGTTGATGCTCAGAAAACAGCCAAAGCTATGTGGGAACATGTTCATCTCCTGATGGAAGGCACTCAATTGAACAAAGATGATATGGAATCCAAACTCTACATGGAATACACTGACATCACAATTGAACTAGGAGAGTCACTTGTATCCTACTATCATCGTTTCACAAATGTGGTCAATGATCTGGAACGTCACAAAATCACAGTACCAAGGATAGCAGTGAACTCCAAATTCGTCAGTAGTCTTGGTCCAGATTGGCATAAATATGTGACATTTGTTCGGCAAACCAAAAATCTTCATGATGCACCATATGGTTTGTTGTATGATTTTCTGAAACACCATGAACCTGAAGTTGAAAAAGATCGAGCTCTACGAGGAGGATACACACCAACACCAACACCAAATTCTTTGGCTCTCTTAGCTCAATCTCCTATGCTCCACCACCAATGTCAAATCATGCATATGTTCAAGAGCAAAACTACTTCAGTTATCCACAATCTTCTACCTCGAACCAAATGGTCCCTTATGATTCATCTCTACAGAATGCTTCTACTCAACTTGTTCCATTAAACTACAATGATGCAGTGTATTATTCAAACTCCAATGACGATGACGATGATGACTTTAATAGATTGAATCAGGGACTTGCTCTTATTGCTCGTGCTTTTAGTAAATTCTCCAACAAAACAAACAACCGTCAATGTTCATCTTCTAACACAAGGAATCAAGCTGTTGTCAATGATGGAAGGGTGGAAATTTAGAATCGTAACTATGGTCGATCTGGTTCAGGAAGTTCTTCAGGAAATTTTGGGAATGGTCAGAGGTTTAATAACAATGGGGGGTTCAGGAACAACTCAGGGTCTTCTCAGCAAAGGTCTGAATCAGTTGTAACTAGAAACTCCAACTCAGGGAATGCAGTATGGTGCTATAATTGTAATGAACAAGGTCATATAGCGACAGCATGTCCCAAACCGAGAACTCGGGGGAGTAAGTTTCACAAGCAGGCATTACTCATGGCTCTTCAAGATGAAAAAGATGGACATTTCCCTGAACAGGATAACAACTTCATGGCAAATGTGAACAATGATGATGACATGGAAGATCTGGAAGCCAATGCAGTTGTAATGCTTATGGCCAACATGCAGGAACTTCAGTTTAATGATTCAGGTCCAGTGTATGACATTGACGGCTTGTCTCAGGTACATGACCAAAAAGCATGCCTAATACATGAAATAGCCTCACCCTCTGCTTCTGAATCAGATATGGCGCAAGTTTTTCCATCTACATCATCTTCATCTTCTCAAACAGATGAACAAATAAGCACAGTTGTCATATTTGATGATGACACAGTTGTTTCATTTGATGATCCTATTGAGAATAATAAACATGATAATATAGAACAACATGAACCATCATTTGTTCCAGACCCTGACCTAATATTGTTATCTAAACAACTGGATGCACAACAATTGCAAATCATAAAATGCAACGAGAAAAACAAAGTTTTAAAAGAACAAAATGCGTCACTTGCAAGAGATATTGAGTGTTATAAAATTCAACTTTCAAATCAGGAAGACAAGATTAAACATGCAAAAAGTTTTGAAAAAGCTTTTCAAGATTCGTATAACAAAGAGCAAGATCTTCAACACAAAATGCAAGATTTAATTGAGTCAAACAGAAAGTTGATTTCTAAACTTGAAAGTGAGAAGTGTGAATTGAAAATGCAAGTTGAACGTCTTCAAACAGTACTGACAAAAACAGAAACATAATTGTCAAGTTGTAAAAAGGATTTTTGTGAACATAAAATACGAAAAAGGAAGTATATAGATGACTTACTCGGTGAGATTGTTGATCTTGAAAAACAACTCAAAGAATTTCGTAACATTGTTTACAAACACGGGAACTCTGTCACAACAATACATAAATTTTCTTTAAAACCGAGACCCGATAAAGGATTTGCACTTTGCGATTTCAAATCAATGTTTCTTCACACAACATTCAAAGAAAATCCTAAGATTTACAGTATGGACCACATGCTTGATAATACGATTGTGCGTGCTGTTGTTTTTGATAGTGAGGAAGAAGAAGAACTTGAAGACGATAGTCGATCAAAAATGAGTCATGTTCAATATTGGACACCATATGATTATTCACAAACTCCACACATTTCTAAATCTTTTGTTCCTCAAAAGGAATTACCTGAGAAATCATGGTATGTCACTGAGTCATATGTTTCATCCTCTAATGCGGCCCCTGTCCAAACTGTAGCACAAGTTAATGGTCCTTTACCATCATCCGGTGAACTTACACCTTTACCGAAAAGTTGTCGTGTCTTAAATTATTTCAAAACTTTTATGGAAGACATCGAAATTTTGGAGAAAACAATTGAACGTAATTCTGAAATAAAAATTGAAACTTTTCAATCCGCTTACGAGCGAGAAAAGAGAGATATTTTTCAAAAACAAATGTTGCCAATTGTCAAACACCTCCGTCTCTGTGCTACACGTTGGGATCAGGAACTTCAAAACGAGGTCAAAAATATGATAAACGTTTTTAACTCTACTGAAAATGAGATTTTGGTTCAAAAGCAAAGAAATCGAATTTTAAAGAATGATGCTGATCGACTCTTGGAACAAGTTCTCAATGCTGATATTTTGTCTGTTATCATGAATGATCTCTATAAATCTGGTACTTCTATGATTATGGATGATCTTTGTGTTGATAACAACTTGTTGAATGTGGAAATTGAGACACTTAAGCATGATAATGATAAGCTGAGAATACAATATGATGATGTGACAAAACAATTTTCTAAAGAAATTTGTCAACTCAAACAAAGGCTTGAATGGTGTCAAGCTCAAAGTCTTGAAACGGAATTGAAACTTCAAAGTCAAAATATTTCAAACTCTTGTCAGCTTTGCAAAAACAATGAGTCTTTCAAAAGTCTGTGTCTCAAATACGAGAAAGAAATTGCGGATTTAAAAAGTGAAAACGTTGCATATCAACAAAATCACGAAGACATCAAATATTGCAATGGTGTACTTGAGTCAAATATTCAGGATAAAAATCACATCATCATAGATTTGAAAGAGAAAATCAAGATACTCCAAAAAGGAAAGTTTGTTGACACCACGGTGATAGCACCAGGATTGTATCAAATAGACAAAACTGATAAAGGAAATATTGTTCAAAATACTAATGTTGATAACTCCACTTCTACAGGACTAGTCTCCACTAATAGCGTTAGCAGACCCAAGCGAAAAAGTAAAAAGAAGAATAGGCTCTGGCAACGTAAGAGAGGATCACTAGAAGGACAAGAAGTAGAAGATCAACTTAGGAATTTGAATAAAACTCATGTTGCGTCAGATTTAGATTCTAATCTGGCAAATTGTAATCAAAATCTAAATGTAACAAATGATGAACCTTTGAATGTTTTGAATATTAATGCATCTTGTGTGTTTTGTCGTAAAAGCGTATCATCTGGTGATCATACAAAATGTATAGCTAATTCTCTTCTGAATCGTCATAAGAAACGTAGAACACGCATTCCTTCTAGGCCCACTATTGCATCTAAGTCTAACTTAGGAAAGCCGCCTTCTACGGTTTCTAATGTAGTTGAAGTTACCCCCATAAGTGCCGAGAACAAATCTAGGAATCAGCCAACCACTAGTGAATTCACCATTAAGAAAGCACGAACTAGTTGGAATTGGCAACGTTGATTACAACACAAACTAGACTTTAAATGGATTCCTAAATTGTTGAATACATGTGCTTCTAACCAATAAGAACCCGCACTTTCATTGGGTTCCACCCTTACTTCTGTTTCATCTGTGTCTTCTTCTTGTGATGCAGGTGGTACAGATTGTTCTCTGGATTGTTGATAGCGGATGCACCCGACATATGACAGGCAATCTCAAACTGTTACAAAACTTTGTCTCAAAGTTCATTGGTACTGTCAGATTCGGGAATGATCATTACGCTTTAATCATGGGATATGGTGACTATGTCAGTGGGAACATTGAAATCAGTCGTGTTTATTATGTGGAAGGCCTTGGACACAACCTCTTCTCTGTTGGTCAATTTTGTGATGGGGATCTAGAAGTTGCATTTCGTGAGAAAACTTGCTTTGTTCGTAACTTACAAGGAAACGATCTAATGTCTGGCTCACGAGGCTCCAATCTTTATACAATATCAATGTCAGATATGATTGCAACATCTCCGATATGTCTTCTCTCCAAAGCAGAATCGACTAAATCTTGGTTATGGCACAAACGTCTTTCGCACTTGAATTTCAAAACTATGACTGACCTTGCTCGTTACAAACTTGTTGATGGATTTCCAAGATTCCGTTTTACCAAAGATCACTTATGTCCAGCCTGTGAACAAGGAAAAAGTACTCGGGCTCATTTTCCTTCAAAACCTGAGCACAGTACGAATCATGTTTTACAATTGCTACATATGGATTTGTGTGGACCGATGCGTGTTCAAAGTATCAACGGTAAACGCTACATTCTTGTAATTGTGGATGATTATTCCAGATGGACTTGGGTTTATTTTCTACGAAGTAAAGATCAAGCTCCTTCAATGATCATCACCTTTCTCACTAAAATTCAAGTTCAGTTACGCAACATGGTACGAATAGTCAGAACTGACAATGGAACTGAATTCAAGAATCAGACACTTAGGTCATATTATGAGAAAGTGGGAATTGAACATCAAACATCTATTCCTAGAAGCCCAGAACAGAATGGAGTTGTTGAAAGACGCAACAGGACGTTAGTGGAGGCTGCTAGAACTATGTTGATTAATGCTTAATTACCGGATTACTTATGGGCGGAAGCTGTTTCAACCGCATGTTATACCCAAAACCGTTGCATGATAACAAAACGCCATCGCAAAACACCTTATCAAATTGTTCACAAAAGAAAACCGAATATCGATTACTTTCATGTATTTGGAGCACTTTGTTATCCGAAAAATGATCGTGATGATTTAGGTAAACTTAAAGCAAAGGCTGACATCGGAGTGTTCGTTGGATACTGTGAAAATTCAAAAGGTTTTCGGATATGGAATCGTCGAACAAGAGAAATTCAAGAAACCATTCATGCTAATTTTGATGAACTCACACAAATGGCTTCTGAGCATCACAGCTTAGGACCCGAATTCAACCGTCTTAACTCTCCGGAATCTTCGGCTGAACCATTGCCACTCAACCGCAAAGAATTGGAAACCTTGTTTGCTCCGCTTTTTGATGACATAATTGAATACCGTCCTACTGAGGTCTCACCTAATTCCGCTGCTCAACCTGAAAACATTCCAGTACCAGACTCACCTCAACAAACTACAACAAGTGTTGAGAGAGACGGTCCTCCAAGTGCATCAGCATCTACAGCAGAACAAACTGTTTCTAACTCATGTCATTCAGCTGAAGATCCAACACCACAATCAGTTCCATAACCCGCAGAGCATGATCCTGATGCATTCTTTAACCCGTTTGCACCGGCTCCTACCTTTCCTGATATTGCTGAGTCGTCTACACGCAATTTGGATCCTGCTAACATGCGAGATACCTATCAACTACACCCTTCGACACACAAATGGACTCAAGACCATCCACTAGTTCATATTATTGGCCATCCAGATGCACCTGTAATGACAAGACAACGACTTCACACTGATGGAGAAACTTGTAGCTATGCACTCACAGTTTGTCATGAAGAACCGAAGAACATTAAAGAAGCAATGACTTATGACAACTGAATTGAATCTATGCAAGAGGAATTTCAGCAATTCATAAGATTAGAAGTCTGGGAATTAGTTAAAAGACCTGACGGAGTCTTTGTCATTGGGTTAAAATGGATCTGGAAGAATAAGCTTGATGCTGAAGGAACTGTCATACGTAACAAATCACGTCTGGTAGCGAAAGATACTCCCAACTAGAAGGACTTGATTTTTCTGAATCCTTTGCTCCAGTGGCTAGCCATGAAGCTGTTCGGATCTTTTTAGCCTATGCTGCACACAGGAACATGGTTGTTTACCAAATGGATGTGAAAACCGCATTTCTTAATGGAGAACTCCGTGAAGAAGTGTATGTAAGCCAACCTGATGGCTTCGTTGATCCTGAGCATCCTAATCACGTTTACCGACTCAAAAAGGCACTCTACAGACTTAAGCAAGCCTCACGGGCGTGGTATGACAAACTGTCCACTTTCTTGCTGGCCAATAAATTTTCTAAAGGATCGATGGATCCAACACTATATACAAAAACCTACGGGGAGGACTTACTTGTTGTTCAAATATATGTCGATGACATTATTTTTTCCTCAACAAAAAGAAGTTACTCTAATGATTTTGCAAAATTAATGAAAGATAATTTTGAAATGTCCATGATGGGTGAACTTTCGTTCTTTCTAGGACTACAAGTTCATCAATCACCCCGTGGAATTTTTATAAATCAGTCCAAATATGCTCTTGAAATTTTAAAGAAACATGGAATGATGAGTTGTGATACTTATAATACACCAATGGGCTATACCACAAAACTAGATGCTGATTTACATGGGACTCCAATTGACCCTACCAAATACCGAAGTATGATTGGGTCACTCATGTATCTCACAGCTAGTAGACCTGATATAGTATTTGCTGTCTACATGTGCTCTCGCTATCAGTCTAAACCAACTGAAAAACACCTCAGTGAGGTCAAAAGAATCCTCTGATACATAAAGGGAACCATTAACTTGGGAATCTGGTATCCGAAGGATTCTGGTTTTGAACTAATTGCTTTTTCAGATGTTGACCATGCAGGATGTTTAGACACACGCAAAAGTACATCTGGTGGATTACAATTTCTCGAAGATAAACTTGTGTCATGGCAATCAAAGAAACAGGACTGCACATCACTGTCGTCTACAGAATCTGAATATGTAGCCATGTCTGCTTGTTGTGCTCAAGTCATTTGGATGAGATCACAACTTAAGGATTATGGCTACCTATTCAACAAGATTCCTATCTACTGTGATTCCAAAAGTGCAATTGCTATCTCCTACAACACAGTACATCATTGCAAATCCAAACACATCGATCTCCAATATCACTTCATCAAAGAGCATGTGGAAAAGGGTACCGTTGAACTTTATTTTGTTGGGACTGAGTACCAATTGGCGGACTTACTTACCAAATCCTTAGCACCATCAAGGTTTGCTAGTCTAGTTCACCAAATTGGTATGCGATGTTTGACTCCATAGGATCTGGAAAAGTTTTTAAAACACAATTGATCGTCAAACATCAAAACTATCTTTGTAAATATTCTTAAAAAAAATGCAAGTATAAACCATCTCTTTCAACACTATTTTATAAAATGTCTTTGATTATTAAAAACAAGTGTTGAGGGGGAGGAAAAGTATTTTAAAATTTTCACAAAAATATTAACTTTTATACTTGCATTTTACCAAAAATATTACGTTTTTTATCTTAAAAGGATGCATCAAAAGTGTTTCGGGTTACTCACCTTGACCCAAATAATAATTTTTTTAAGATTTTTTTTAAGACTACGGTCTAAGGTCGAGGGGGAGTATTATTCAACAAAGTTGTTCTTGTCATAACTTGGTGTTATTAACGAAAGTTAAAAGAGATAATGAGTTTAGGCATTAAGAGTAAATGGTGAATAAGGTTAAGGGATCATACTTGTCAATCTGTCAAACTTGATTTAACCTTGGTCAAAATATGTTTGACCTCACATTTACTCCCACCAGCAAAAATATTTATCACTTTCACCTACTCAATCAATGATCCACAATCATTCATTAAATCCGTTCATTAATCTTCTAATCTGTAAGTTGTTACAAGTTTTGATCATGATTTCTAACATGGGTTTTTAATCTTAACTTAATCCAACGGCTTAATTTGTCTCAATTGGCATAATTGATCTAGAGTGTTGCGTTAAGATTCAACCCAAAAATTAGTTGTGTTATGATGAAATTTGTTAGTGGGATATGATCTTTAGATGTTAATAATCATGTATCTAACCTTTAATCTCACCCAGAAACACGGAATTGATTAATATGGATTTAGGGTTCATACGAGTCAATTAGGGGTTCTTGATTCAGTGTGTAATGCTTGAAATTTATGATGGGGATTATGTTGTTACATGCTTAGGAACTCAATCATGTGACTTACTTGCTTCCATTACTGATTTTGATCATGGATCATAGGTTTAGGGTTCGAATGCACTAGCAGTTTTAATCTTTTGAATTTGTGGATGAAAGATGTTATAATTTGAACCACACGTTCCTTAGGATGTAAGGAACACTTGCCCTAAGTTCATTTCAACCCAGAAACATGATTGATTCAGTTTGTGATTATGTGTTCATGCATGACTACGCGTAACTCAAGTTTTGTCTCATTTACGCATAATATTGTGAGTTTAAGTGTGTTGATATGATTATTGATCAGTGGTTATGCTTGCACACTTTCAGGATTCAAACAACTCAAATTACTTAAGGTGATTTTTCTGGAAAAAGACGTTTTTACGCGCAAGTTGTTCATCCTACGCGTAAGATTGAATCTTACGCGTAAGATTCGACTCGTTGAAAAACATTGTCTTGGATAAGACAATGTTTACGCATAAATGATATTCTTACGCATAACTTTTGATCTTACGCATAAGTCTTGAACTTACGCATAAGTCAAAACCTACGCATAAATTATATCTTACGCTTAAGTTTAATCCTTTGCATAAGCTCATATCCTACGCCTAAGATTTTATCCTACGCGTAAGATTGCGCCTACACATAAGATTTACATTTCGCGTAACATATAATGTTACGCGTAGCTTTTGCTCTTACGCCTAACTTCACTTCTTACGCTTAATCTAAGTTATGCGTAGATTGTTCCACTTACGCGTAAACTTGTCTAATTCATGAAATTTTATAAGTGTTATAAAATTTCCATAGTGTAATCTCTTGTAATGATAAATTAATGTTGTAACTTAATAGTTAAAAGTTTCTACCATGAGATAATAACACAAGTTTGTCATATAACAATAGTTTTCACACACATAAACACCCACTGATCAATTCATAATATGCACAATCATGTAGTCTTATGTCTGAGCTAACACAGTAAACCATTGCCATGTTTGTATTGCCATGTTTGTATTTGTTTATGATCAATTCAGATGGCTGAACACAATGACGTACCATATGGACCAGAACCTGAACCAAAACTTTCATGGGAAGAGACCTTTCCAGCTGATTACACCAGGAAGATAGGCAAGAACAACCTACGAATCAACTTCAACAAAATCACTTGCAACGAATCCTCATGTATTGTTGCAGTGGATGCTCTCCTATATCACCCCAACAAGCTGTTATTCACCAAGTCAGCTTCAGTCTCTTGCTTCTACATCCACCAGTTTTGGCATACACTTCAGCTAGATCTTGGGGAGGCTTCCTTCACCTATATGCTTCATAACCGTCAGGTTACTGTGGATATAGACACACTAAGGAATGTTCTTGGGTTACCCGAACTTGGCCCAGATGAAGAATATGATCAAGTTCCTACCGAGGAAGAGCTGATAGAGTGGTTACGGGATATTGGCTTTGACGAATCAGAAGAAGTTGTGACAAGACATTCTAGGGTCAACATCAGGTTTCTTCCACAACCATGGAGATCCCTGTATATTTTGATTGCCAAATCCTTATCTGGCAGAGACACTGGCCATGAACACCCCAAGCTCCAACACCTCAAACTTTTCTGGGCTGTGGCAAATGTCAAGAAAGTTGATTATGCCAGCATTATCTGGGAAGATCTGGTGTGGCACATTCAACACAAGACCACCAACATTCCGTTTGTCCATTTCACCAAACTACTCATCGAAAGCTTCCTTCGTGAGTATGACGATATTCCTCAAAGACTTGATGATGAAGCTAAGCACACTTTCAGAAATGAAGAAACTCTCAAGATTATCAAGAGACTCGACACCAGCACCCGCAAGCAAGGAAAGAAATTTCCCGACTGTCTCCTAAATGAAAAAGTGAAGCTCTGCAAGAACTACAAGTACTACCTTCAAGCTCTTGAAGCAGAAAAAGTTGGTTTCTTGGATGAAGTTCAACCGTTTAGGGGGAAGACAGGTACCAAGACTGGGAGCTCCGACAGTTCTACCCAGTCTAAACATAAGAAGAAGGGTACTCTCAAGAGAAGGACTCCTGTCAAGAAGCCCGCATCCATTCCTGAACCTGGGTGGTTTCCCTCACCACAATCTTCTCCAAAACTGTCTAACTCTGAAACCGAGTCCAACAAAGGTCCAGTTTACAGGGAAGCCTTTGTCAATATCACCGAGAATGTCAACCTTGAAGACATTGATGATAAAGACTTGACTTTCGAAGATTGGGAGAAAAACATTGATGAGTTTGCTGATAATGCTGAATACCCAGCATATCTCAATCAAAGACCATTCACTGAAGCAGAGTCTATATTAGAAGAAGAAAGGATCAAGAGAGAGAAAATGAAGGAACCAATGACTGCTGAACAAGAGTCTGCCCAATCCAATATAGGCCTTTCAGTTGATGAAGAAAATGAAAGAGCTCTCAAGCTGGGTCTCCTCCATAGCAAGATAGATGCATTCAATGCTGATCTACCTCCACCTCCAGTATTCTCTCAAACTACCGAAGCTGGCGGATTTAGCAGCATTCCTGATTCTGACACAGGGATCAACACTGACTTAGTTGCCTACGACAATCCTTCGGTATCTCCCACAGACATAGAAATGACTAATGCTCCAGCAACGGGAGAAGAGGAAGAGGAAGATCCCATGGATACAGATGCTCCACAGTTGATGTCTATGGAAGAAATGGAGCTCAGAGAAAGGGCTCAAGAAGAAGAATTAAGGAAAAAGCAAGAAGCTGAAGAGGCTAGGCTTGAGGAGCTTGCACAAGCCAAACTGGAAGAGACAATACGTATGGAAGAAAGCAGGAAGGCTGAAGAGACAGCCAAGCTGACAGAAGAAAAGATGAAAAGAGAAGAAGATGCCAAGCTTGCCGAAGAATTAAGGCTTAAAGCCGAGGCTGAAAGACTGGTTGAAGAACAAAGATTGAAAGAGGAAGCAGCTAAAGCTACAAAAGTTGATCAACCCAAACCACAAAGAGGAGATGACAAAGACATTACCACCAACCTTGAATCTTCACAGTCATCACCTCCTGCATCCGAATTAACCCAAGACAAATCAATCAAGAAACCAAGCACCAAAGCCTCTGCTGCATCAAAGTTGCTAAAGTCAGCATTCAGAAGAGTACATGAAAAGAAGAAAAGCAGACTGGAAGATCAGGTTGTAACACTAGCAACCCAAGTTGCTGAATTGACGAAGCTGAATTCGAACGTCCAAGAGCTGGAAGAAAAAGTTTATACTTTCTTAGCTAAAGACGTACAAGAGAACTTGGAAGCCACATTAGCAGCTCAAGCACATCAGTATATGGAACAACATTTAGTTGCTGAGTTGAAAGATCTACTGGCACCCATGAGAGATGAACTCACCAAGTTCGCAGAGCAAGCTGTCAAGAAAGTGATCCGATCTACCACGTTTACTCTTCGAGCCGACAAATCTACTGTTCCACTACCTGGGTTATCTATGGACGAATTGGAAGATCAACTCTTGGACAAACTGGCAAGCAAGTTCACATTGTCTCCTGAAGAAGCCAAAGTCCTGGAAGCGTTGAAAGACAAGATGACCAAAGAGACTTGCAGCACAGAGGCCGATAAACTGAAGCATCAAAGAGATGATGAAGATCAGGATCCTAACTCTCAGGCAAAGAAACAAAAGCAAGCCGAAGGACCCTCATCTCAACCACAAGCACCGGTCAACCCTCCAACAACAACAACATCTGCACAACAACCCAAGGCATCCGGTTCCGCTCCCAAAGCACATGACCACTTTGAATACACAGGTGGTGACGAGATTCCTCAGCCCGATGAAGTACCAGAACCGTCATCTAAGAAGAAGAAAGAAAGGAAACGAAATCATCATCAGCATAAGCCGGACACCTCATCAAAAGGCACTGAACCCAAGAAACCGAAAACCGTCCTCAAATGGCTAGACCAAGATGATACTGCCGAATACTCCTGGTTTGATAAAATGATTAATTCGCAACCACCACTTGCAGACAATCAAGAACCTCAAGATGGTCGAATAGTGGAATACGCTCAGTTTATTCAGCATAAGTTTCAGATGAAAAAGATGAATAAGAAAAAGCTGCGAATAATCAAGAATGATGCGTTCAATCTTCTGAAAGATCGGTCTGCTAACTCAATCGAACTTGAGTACCATCTGGAAAATATTGCTCGTGCTATGTCAAGCAATATTGACTGGATCAATCCTGAATCTTATGTCGATCCGGTCACAAAGAAAACCGCACCTTACATTACTGATTGGTCCAAACCACTACCGATGATTGGGAAGCCTAAGGAACCGTAGATCCCTTACAAGTTCTTCTTCAACACAGACTTGGAATTTCTGAAACTTGGGAGCAAGATTGAGAAGAAGTACGTTACATCACTCGCCTTTCTCCCTACAGCTCGATATCTCAACAATGCCATCGAAGAAGAAGCCTCAGCCTTATTCATCGATAAAGTTGTTGAATATGACCGGAACGCACTCTACGGTATACATCATTGGCCAGATAACCGGGCTCAGTACTATCGAAGCAGCAGACTCAATCAGACGATGGGTGATGTGGCAAGTGATTTGAAGATAGTCTCGATTCAGTTCATTTCGACTGTCACTCACTTTGGGTACCCCTTCCTCAGCAAAATCACACTGAAAAGACTTGATGAAAAGGAGTACGATATTTCCGAGTCAGACTTTCCATGACTACTTCTCAATGACATCGAAGATATGTACCTGCTCAAAGTTCAAGGAAAGCTCTATAACTTGCCTAAAGAGATGCAGCTTGCCTTTATCCAAGCTCTCCTAATCTTCATTCGGCAGATAGTCATCAGAGAAAGAGTAAAAGATCTTCAATTGGGAGTGGAAAGTTATCAGAAGAAGCTAAATCTCACCAAACCCAACATGTTCGACATCCCCGACCTTCAACATCTACCTCAATACACCTTGATAAGGCATCCAGCATTTGGGTTCACCTACCGCAGTGTAAATGGTCGCAACTGCTTTATGGCCTATGGAGAAATACATAAGTTCTGTGATGAAACCTTGAAGTTCGTCAGAGATGGAATCAAAAGCAGATTGGATGACATAGCACTGGGTAAATCTAAAAGGTGGAACACCAATGAGGCCAGAGACGCTCGCAGATTCATTCTAAGGATTGAGAATAGGTTGAAGCGCAGGGATCAGTTCAGGAGATTGGAAAGCTATGTTGGAGGCAGACAAAAGTTTCCGGTGTTGACATTTCAGAGACCTGATTGATAGAAAGTTGTAAGAGTTTGATTTGAATTGTCAATTATATACTTCATAATGGCTTGTGCACGCATTACAGTGCACAACCCGATCTTGTAAAGAAAGGACCCTGAGGTACGCATCAGTGCCTCAATCCTAATATAAGGAGCGAAGGCTTCTTACTTTTGAGTAGAATTAATCAAATATTTATGAATTTTCATAATTCTGCTCAAAAGGACAAGTATTTCACCTCAATAAGACCTAATCACTTGTTGAGGGGGAGCACTTGTCAAAAACAAAATACTTTGTTCTAAATCAAAAGTTCTTGGTGAATCTCCCCGTAAGACTCAAAAAGGCATATTTTAATCTAAAAGATTGTCAAAAACATCATTTTATATGCTATTTTGAGGGGGAGAAAATGAAAAAGTGATTAAAATATAAGAAGTCAAAGCTTAAAGTTGTATCATGTGCGAGCTAGACTCAGAATTGACCCAGGAATTGACGAGACAATAAAAGTTAGTAATATCGAAAAGACTTATCCTCGACGGGTAATAACATCAAGTTAGTTACTAGAGCTAGTTGTCACCTAAAAGCTGACAATGGATCTCTTTAACTAACCACGTAAGCGTGTCTCAAAAAGGATTTGTCTTAGTAGAAATGTACCGTCTCGAGAAACTTTCTGTGGACTAGATCAGGCCGGGTAATAACTTCAAGCTAGTTTAACTAGTGATGTAAGCGTGTCTCGAATCGGTCTTGTTCACGGAAAGCGGATCAAGTCAAAATGCTTGCTCCTCCAACATGTGCAAATTTATTAAATACTTATGAGCACATGTGCAGGAGGAGCCCTTCAAAAGTGTACACAAAACTCTCAAAGTGTTAACCAAAATATTTGATTATCACAAACACTTTGAGAGATTTTCAATCAAAGGTTTCTTGGCTACTGTCGGAGTTATAAGGTGATTAAGATAGGAATAACCGTCCTATGGACCGCCAGAGCCGGAGGGATCTACCCAAGGACATCTCCCATAGTTAGAATTAGAAGTCCTTAGGTATGATACAAAAAAAGGAGAAAAGAATGAAAGGGAAAGAAGGAGTTGAAGAATTAAAAAGAAAAGCAAAGAAAAGGGTGAAAAGAAATAGCCCTCCATATGTTCAACCTTAGGGCAGACACCGGGTTCAATACGTATGCTACTGGTTGTTGCAAAAGACAATACCAGTATTGAAGACAAAGTCGTCATGGACCCAGTGACGCAATGCACTAAACCTTCTTAACCACTCAAGTTCTCTTAAAAGGACTTGTTTCATTCTCACAGGGAATGAGTGTAATCTATCGACCTATCTCTTAGAGACGGTTGATATTGAAGCAGGAGACCCCTCCCTAGTCTCCACATAGGAAACCTAGGTGTGCACTTATAGAGTCTAGAGCCTTGAGATACATCAAAGATCTCTTAGGAACACTTAGAATTTCTACAACTGGTGTTCTACATCAATGGACACCAGTTGTAAATTATTGAGTCCTTCGCAGATCTTAGCAATCTGCCAAGAACGTTTATGAGAAAATTACGTATGTATTTCTCAATGATTGAAAGGAAATTCCTGCCAGGGTCAACATCAAACAGCCCTGACAGCAGGTCACTTCGGTAACCCCACAAGGGTTACGCTTAGTGTTTTCGGTGGTTCCATAGCGGTCTACAGTCGTGGAGTGATCCCCAGCGACTCACCCAGTCATTGAGCTACTTAGTAGGTCTCGTAAGCTCCTTCGGGAGTATCTGATATGGGAACGGCCAGGATAAGGATTAGAGGGAGTCTTCACAATATGCTGTTGATGAAATCTAATTACTTATCTGTAAGTACCGGGTATTTATTGCTAACTGTTTACTTGCAGGTACCTCACTTCCATGATGGTAGATTCCAACATGCTCATACATACATCTTGAACCAAATGATAGCTCCCCCAAAGATCTTAGCACCACAAAGTTCAAAGAAAGATTCTACGTCAATAAAGAAGAATCTACAAAGTATAAAGACTTAAAGATCTCAGTATATGAAAAGGAACTTCGTGCACGTGAAAGTATAAGTCCGAAGATGTATGAGTATGTTGGAATGGCAGACAACCACCACAGACGCAGGAGTGACGAATGGCAGACTACTTCATGACACAATCACTACATCATCACTAAATAACAATGACAGAGAGCAAAGTACATTCATTATCATTCAACCATTTTGAAGACGTCTTAAGCTTTACATGTCACAAGTCAACGACAAATATGAAGACGTCAAGCAACCGTGATGACCGACCCTTGAGATATGAAAAGTACGATCCTAACAATCTCCCCCTAAGTGAGATCATCAAGGTTGCGCGACGTCATTGACTTATTCTTCTTGATGTTTTGCAGTCATAGCTTTGGACGTCTTCAAAATAATAATAGTAATGATGGATGTCATTGTTCTTTGTGCTTTGTT
Source organism: Artemisia argyi (assembly GCA_030686995.1). Taxonomy (NCBI): domain Eukaryota; kingdom Viridiplantae; phylum Streptophyta; class Magnoliopsida; order Asterales; family Asteraceae; genus Artemisia; species Artemisia argyi. The sequence goes on along the minus strand of CM060698.1, from coordinate 121,250,435 downwards.
CTCGTCGTTGTGGTTGTGATGATCTTATGAAGTTGTCTGCCATTCGTCACTTCTTGGTTCATGGTGGTTGAACGTCATTCCAACATGCTCATACGTCTTTAATCTTTGTTTCTCGTACATTAGCAATTCCCTTTCATTAACTTTAGATCTTTGTCTCTTAACTTAGTAGATTCTTCTTTTTGACGTAGAATCTTTCTTTGAGCTTTATAAAGCTTAGATCTTTGGGGAAGCTTTTCTGAATTTCTGACGTAGGTATGAGCATGTGGAGTCTTTTTGTCATGATGGTGATGCTGCATAAAACAATTAGCAATAAATCAACCGGTGCTTATAGGTTTGGAATTAGAGATCGTCAACAGCATAGTGTGAAGACTCCTTCTAACCCTTACCAAGACTGTTCCTAATCAGAAACCCCCAAGAGGGCTCATACTGACGTACCTGAGTACATCAACGATTAGGTGAGTCGCTGGAGATCACCCCACGACTGTAGACCGTTTGAAACCACCGCGAACACTAAGCGTAACCCACAAGGAGTTATCGAAGTGACCTGCTGTCAAGGCTGTTTGATGTTGACCCTGGCAGGAATTTCCATTCACTCATTGAGAATCACAAGTGTGAATTCCCTCATAAATGTTCTGGCAGATTGCTAAGATCTATTTAGGACTCTAAAGTTTACAACTGGCGTCCATAATGTGGGACCACCAGTGTAGCAGTGGCAAGTGTTCCTATGAGATCTTTTAATCTTGCGTATGGTTCTCATCCAATTGCGGATGAATGGGGTCAATAGATTGGTATGATAAGATATTTTAATCTTGTTTTTGGTGAAGTTGGTCGAAATGGTAAAGATGGTATGTGGAAAATGAAAGAATATACTTGTTCAAAAAAGGTTAATAGGGACTGTTCAATCGTTGTGCTTCGTTGTACAAATGAAAAGCTAAAAAGGTTGGAAGAAGCATTTTTAGTGGCTGAATATGACATATCATATTGCCTCCAACAAAACTGTCAAAAAGATTATAAGAAACAAGTTGTTATTGATTACACGGATGATGTACCTTGCTTAGTTGAGAATTTGAGGAGTGTTGTTTATTTTTAAGACCACTATGGAAAACGCGAATCCACCCCTTTCCCCTAGTGAAGTGGCTTTGTTGCGTGAACAGATTGAGAATGAGATTATGGAACTTAGGGAGATTAATAGGTTAATTAATGTTGAGCTCGATCATGCATTTAGTGACCTAGCGACTGCCTTGTATTCAAATAAGGACCTAGGATCTAAGGATTTTGAAGATGTGGTTGAGGAACTTGAGGAAGGGGAGATAGATCTAAAGCTAGATGACAATTTAAATCTATACCCCACTAAGGAGGAGATTGCGTACTATAATAATCTTATTGATAATCCTCGATCTCCTTTCACTAGAATTGAACCTAAGATAAAGAGAGGCGATCCTAAGAATGCTAAGATACCATGGATGATTGGGTATAAACACATTGACAATGCTTACATTGATTTTAAATCCCCAATCAACATTATGTCCTCAAGTATCTATAATGATATAGTGAAAACAAGACTTGGACCTAGAAGAGATCCCAAATACCTCGGTGGAGTTTGTAACTTTGTCGGGAGAATTAAAGGTCTACATGTCTTTGTTGGGAACTTTACTTATATCACTGACTTTATGGTTGTTGAAGACCTAGCTAGTGTTATTGATTGTCGCTTATCCCATGTTGTGTTTGGTAAACCATTTGTTGAAGAGTCCAAGTTAGAATATGATGAAATAGAAGGGACAATCTGATTTGCTAGTGAAACCGATAGGATCACCTATAGGATGCCTAATAGAATGAAAGAATTTCGTTTTGTGCCTCGATTTGACATGGATAACATTGGTGATTTTGAGGACATCAATGAAGAGGATAAGAAAAAGGGCATGGACTATGTATGGGAGAAGAAGAGCCTTTTCTATAATGATTGCTTGACTCTAGGACCAAAATATAAAGTTGATAAGGAATTTGCCAATAGAATTATTGGAGCAATTAAGAAAAAGGTGGTTGGTCTCTATAAAGAATATTTACAATCGGTGGATGAGACCAACGATGAGGTCACGTAATAGCCCATGACATTGAGTCTAGCTACAAGACTCGTAAAATAAAGAAAAGCGCTTCTTGGGAGGCAACCCATGTTTTGTGTGATTTTTAATTATTTGATGTTATTTGCTTCCGTATGCATGCTTTTTTTTATTGTTGGTAGATCATGTTTCAAACTAAAATTGTGAAAATGCTTTATTTTGTTGTTTAACTTCGTCTTAACCTCATATAGAGGTATTTTGCAAAAAGTTAAGTGTAAGGGGAAACCACAAATTTGTTTCTAAGAACAAAATTGATCTTGATTCGCCACAATATTAAATGAACATGTGTATTAATATTTGTTAGAGCCAAATGCTTGTATTGAGTCATAATGATGTTTTGCATGATTTTTCCAGGAAGTAGGGCATAAGTTTTTCCAGAAATTTTCCGGAAACTTAACATAAAGATTTCTGCAGGTCACTTCTGACGGCGTCATGAATTAATTCCTGACGGCGTCATGTGTAAAATTCTGGAAATTTTGCGAGTTTTGTTTTTCTAACAGAGTCTTAAAGTTTTTGTTAATTATTTAGTTTTATAAACTCCAGGAAATCTGCAAACATTCATTCACAAGCATTATATCTTACATTGTTTTCTAGGACTTTTTAGTATATATAGATTGCCGCCGATTTTATGCGAGGTTGCCTTGTTTGTTTTCTCAGGTTTAACAGGTTATGTATGACAAGAAGTTGATTTATTTTTCTAGAAGGGAAGCTTTGAATGTTCATTTTCTTGGAGGAAGATTTAACCTTGTTGACACGCTATCCACACCGAACGAATCAGGGGAGTATTTGCTTTCATTCTTTTACCTGTTTTACTTTTACATTCTTTAATTGAACATTGGGGACAATGTTCGTAAGGGGAGGGTAAATGATGATACCTTATAGGATACTATTGCACTTGAGTTTGTTTGTTTGATGGTAGGTGTGTAATAAAACTAAGAGAAATACTTGTTAGTGTAATTTTAGCGCCAAATTTAAAATTTTTTACAACATTTAGGAGTGAAACTTTAGCCTTAGCAAGTGTCTCATGGATAGGAGTCGTATGACTAGCACAAAACCGTACCACTCAGAAAAATTTTCCACCCAAATATGTGAGGTTCGCCTTTATATTTGATAGGAAAAGCATTTACTATTAGTGCTTATGAGTGTACCGGTAGCATTTAGATTCTAGAACTTGCGCTAGTGATGCATCCCGAGATCGCTAGTGAGACTACATTCGTGTAGTAGGATTTGCTACATGATAAGAGGCATTAGGATCACCCTTGTGTTAAACCCGTATCATAATTACTTGACCATTTAAGTCATATTACTTAGCTAGTAAAGTCAATTAATTTTTCCCACACCTTAGCGTTGTACTCATTTTTAGTACACGAAACCGCTAGTACACCCCTCCGAGCCTATCTTTTCGTTTCTAACTTTAAGCATCTTACTTAAAGGAAGAATTTGTTACAACCCATCTAAATGTGCAACCAAATCGCCTTAGCCTTCCGTGTATGCACTCATCTTTAGTGCATTATTGTTATTTGTTTAAACCCTTAGTTAATTATCTAATTGATTACATGGTTGCAAAGTCGAGTCATATCCTTGTACATATTATTTTGGGACGATTGGGACTCATGGGTAAAGTACTTGTGTTATGGAGTAATGGGAAAGAACATCATATATTACCCCCATATGTGCGTTAATTTTAAAAGTACTCCAAGTGTTTTGATTATCTTGATTCGAGTCATTAAATTAGTTTATTGTAAAGTATGTAAAAATTCAAGTGTAAGGGGAATGTACATTCCCTATGATATATTATTTTGGATGGTAGGGTAAGAGTGTATGAATAAAAAAAATATAAAAAAAAAAAAAAGAAAAAAGAAAAGAGAAAAAACATACGGACTACCATCCCGTTTCATTCTATGTTTGTTTCATGTTTTTGTTATTTTTAATTTATTAGCTTAAGTCGAGTCTAGTCTTGGCTTAGCAACGCCATATTGTACATGTAGTTAACCAAGATGATTAACTCGCCACTAGTAAATATTGCCTTTATCCAACAACGTGTATTCCATATCCCTACACCTAATTTTATAACCCTTTGAAAGACCTCTTTGATAGTTTATCCTAGGTGCTTACGCCAAGTGGTGGAGGTTTGATCCTTTCCCAAGCCTATGGTAATCTATTTTGTTATGACAGGTAGTGAGAGATGTTTTCCATTTCCTTATTGTGATATATACTTTATTACACCCGAGAGATGTGAGTATCTAAACACTATTTGTGAGGTGCTAGTGTATGACCTTCGTGCTTGTCTTTGGTCTTTAGTGGAACGATTATTTGTTGTAATTTTTATATTAGTATTAAATGACCCCTAACTTGTATTTTGATTAGAATAAAAGCGCATTTGCTTGAGGACAAGCAAATCTCAAGTGTAAGAGTATTTGATGAGGCGAAAGATGAACCGTTTTTAAGGGGTCATTTAAGCCCGAAGTCGAGATTATTTGATCAAATATTGTCCTAAATCGTTCCTTTTGTCATTTTAGGTACTTCTGGAGAAAAATCTGGAAAAGGAAGCATTTTGGACGTTTTTGGAGCATAAAAGTAAAGAAAACGGCAAAGTCTTAATTTTCCTTGCTGGGAATAGTACCTGACGGCGTCAAGAGTTTCCAAGTGACGGCGTCAAAAGTTACAAAAGAGGTGGATGTGGACTATACACGTGATGATCCAGAGAGTTTTGTGCATTGGAGATGACGGCGTCACCCAAGGCCGTCATTGTCCAAATATTAGTGACGGCCCAAAACAATTTTACACACGACGGCGTTAAAAGTGGATCTAGGCAATCCGATTTCATTATGGACGGCGAGTTGACGCCGTCACAATTTCCTTCTTGACGCCGTCACCCTGTAAAATCTGTATATAGTTTTCCAAATTTCATTCATTGGTGTGTAACTTTTAGGGTGCAACTTTGAGGGAAAAACCCTAGGCCAATTTTTACAGTTTTTTCAAGGGTTTTAACCCTTTGAAACTTTCATGTTCTATTTGAGATAAGTACTCTTTCAATTCAATCAATATGTCTATGTGTTGCTTGAATATATCTTACGCTTGTCTTCAATTTAACATGCTAGGCTTGATTTCATTTGTGTTTGCTTAGATGTAGTGAAACCTAGATGTTAATTATAGGTTGATTGTTTGTTTATAGTTGTTACGGATGATTCTATTCGATGTTAGGCTTAAGAAAACTGGCAGACTTCCATTGGTAACTTGCTTGAACGTCTTAAGAAACATGATCGGAGGTGTACTATGATATTAGGTTGTATTTAATGCGTAGGAGAATTCTAATGATCCCATGTTAGGAGCTTCTAATGGCTCGACATAGGAGTGAAGTAGGATCCTATAGAGTTAGGGAATATTGTACATAGCCTTACGACTAGTATTAAGGAATATGGCCCGTCATCCATGCAATTGTAACAAGCTAACAACCTGTAAAAGATATCTAGGGAGTAATGAAACCTAAGTAAACACAACTTTCCCCATTATTGTTACACCAAATTAGTTTAATTAGTTTCATTTCATTTTTGTTATTTAATTTTGATTGCGATTGTAGTTAATTGGGTTAGTTTGCAAGCAACTAATTCCGCCCACTCTTCCAAAAACCAAGATTTTAATTGCTTTTATAAAATATAAAAATACAAAAAGAATCATCCCTCACCTTTAGACTTAGTTTAGGAGACTTTCTAATCCTAGCGACACTATTCCTGAGTTGAACGATCAATCCCCCGGTACTTGTCACTATACTATACTACAACGTTCCGGTACATTGCCTGGTGGGGGTTGTAAGCTTCTCGAGATCCCTCGAGAGGTAAAGTCTGGTGCGATTCTTACGTATCACAAATCAAGTTTAAACCACTACTACAAAAAAGCTTAAAGAGATCACTTCATATACAGAGGTTCAAGAAAAGGTCGATCTATTTGAGATAAATAGATCATTTGTTACATAAAAAGCCGATTGTTGATTTTTTAGTTTTTTTTCCCATCTAATTTCTCTAAAAGTTTTGGTGATTCAAGTATGTAACTAACTTTGCTTGTTTTGGTGTAGCAAAGGGCAAGTCAAAACTAACAAAAAGGTGTTTCAAATTCATGCTGTTGTGTTTTGTGATGTTTGTGCCTAAACTTATTTCCGTGTGTATTCATAATTAACTTGGTATTGAGAAAAAGAAATATTGTAAATTGCTTTTGATGAGGTGTTTCACGCGGCCCTTGGCTTCTTTGGAACGAGTGTAACAAATTCACAGCCCTTGGGTTCTTTGAAACTAATCAATCCCTTTTCTGGTTAATCTTTTCATTTTACAACAATGGGTGGTGTGTGTTTTAGCTTTTGTACGAGTCTTATTAGCTTATATGGCAAAAATAAGCTCATTGAAATTTTTGGATAATCTTCTAAGCTTAGACTTTTGAGCTTATTTAAGAAGGGTTCGATAAGCCCTCTTTTTGTGACTTATGGGCTGATATAACTTTATAAACTTATTTTTCCATCTTTCATTGTAAGCCGATCCAAACACTTAGCTTATGAGCTTATTCATTTGAGACATAAGTTGCTTATTGATCCTTCTTTATAGAGCAAAAATCAACAAGTACTTCTAAATTACTTTATTGTTGGCTTTTCTTTTCTGAAAGTAAAATTAACACTCACTAAAGAAGCTACAAGCCACCCAACAAAAGTACAAAAACATAAACCATACTCTTAAGAACTGATTCCATTACATTAATCATTAATAATATAATGTTTCCAAATGGCAAAGCACAAAAGCTCCATGAAGAAATTGTCCAAAAAGTTTTCTCCAATCAAGTTGTGATGACATTTGCTTGAGTCGTTATACGATAAATTGGCTACATAAATCTTGCATGTATTGAAGTCGGCTCAAATCAATAGCATCAAACACTGAATTGACTGTTATAACATATGTCAAAGTCAATGATTAGCATTAGCCAATGAATAGGAGCAGGCATTGCTAATGAATTGGGTTGTACTTGATACTCTCTTGGGAGGCAGCTTTCGAAGTATGTAGAGGACAAGAGCCAATGGGAGGATCTCAACTAGCTATTCATCACCAAGAAAACAAAGTGAGAAAACACACGAGAAATAATGTTGGTGAACAACGAAACCCTGGAACTGTTATGATGGAAATGAGGACACTAAAGCAATGGTTTAATTATGGATATTGACAACACGAAACCATCAGTTACCATGCCAACGAAAAAATAATATGTTTATTACTTCGTACTCTATAAAGTTATGTCATGTTTTAGCTTTAAAAATAGAAAATCCATATTGTAGGAAAATAATAATAATAATAATAATAATCTATACTGATGCTAATAAATAAAAAATGTCATAGAGATTGGAGACGCTTACCAAATGCTCTATCGAACGTGTTTGTCAACAAGTATTTGTCATCGCTAGAGGACCGTTGGCTTTCGCAAGGAAGCATCTCGAAAGTTCCACAATCTAACTATCCAAGAATACACTTGAAATCTAAGAAGGAGAAAGAACCATCATCTTATACTCAACATTAGACTAGACGTAATAGGTACAATTTGAACGTATTGTGGAGCACGACCACACTGGGTGTGTTATTAACAAAAATGCTACCCGTATTTTTTTACCATAGATCAAGTTTAAGTCAAACAGTCTAACGGTTATTATGCTGTCTTACTCATCCGATATAAATGTATCTAGATTTTCTGATCCTTATATTATGACGCAGGGCAATCTGTCAATATGATGATGGATTTTTTGAATTTTACAACTATGAGGTAGTTTATAAGAATCGTGGATTTTTTTATGGTCTTAAGATGCTGACTACCAAGATTGTACCCATTTGAGCTTCTAACCAACACCAGCATCTGACCGTATCTTTAGTGTTCAACAGATCAGATGCACTCGTTTTGAACTTATGATAGGGTGAGGTAACAAGTCAAACCATTAAGGGGCCCAATCGGTCCATTTCTGTCATTTCCTCTATTATCAAATCTATAACAATAGTGATTATAGGTAGCCAAACCAAACAACACCTTAGACTCACCACACCTGGACATGAATAAATTATGATACGAGTTTCTAAATCCATAGTGATACCATTAATTACATCCATAGTCCAAAATAATTAGTCGATAATAACATAAGTTAAAAAAACTAATCTTTCCGAGACCACCTATTTCATCGATGAATACAAAAAAAAAAAACTAATCTTGATCTTGTTTTTTCTTGGTTTCTGAAATGACAAAACAAAGCAAGTAACATTGATTAGTCACATGTTTGTGTTCTACTTGTTGTGACAACAACATAAAACGAGAAATGTACTACGTACCTTGGAGATGATGGAAGATGACGTCACACGAGGCTGTATGGTTGTCATAAAAACAATGGGTTGTATGAATGGACTAAAAATGTGAGAGATCTAAAAATAAGAAAATGTTAGTTAGAGATGTTGCTTTGATTTGTGAAAGAAAGAGAGGCAGTACTGATTTTGTTGTTAGAAATGTTGTATTTGAAAGTTTTGTGAACCAAATAGGAGTATATATAATACCGATCCATGGTATTCACATCTACGGTAATGAAAGCCACCTCATCGATCCGTGTGATCAGACCTATCAACCAAATGAACGGTGTAGATCCATCAATGATATTTGGTTTTAATTTGTTGTGTAAGGTGACATTGAAATCCATGTCATCGATCCGTGTGACTATAGATTTCAACCAAAAGTTGCAACCAAAAAAGCCACGTCTAATCAACAAAAACCATGTATATGGCGATTATTAGTAATGGATTAATTTAACAAATAAGAAAAAGCATTTTTAGCAATTACTTGTACATATCTAACAGCCTAAACATATTTGCATCTATAATTTCAACAATAAATTCATTAAAAATACTATACCTACCAAACAGATAATGTAGTTCTTTTTAGTAAATTCCACTTCAATACAAATATCTACCAAACCCCTTTGATATAGACTATTATATTCACTCTTAAATTCATCTTTAAATATATGCTTAATAGCTTATATATATTTGTTTAAAAAAAAACCCCCTTATACAAGAGCCTTTTATAGTTGTGTAATATAAATATCCTATAAATCAACTATATAGTGTTTGGAATTAACAGCTTATGAACATACAGATTTCACACAAAACTTGATAAGAACTTACCGAGATTCCAAAAGTAAAATATTTTGAGTGCTTCAAAAAGAAAATATGGGTAACATATATACTCCATCTTAAGCATACGAAATCTTGATAACAAGGTGTTGCAAATTACTCTATAGTGTTTTGCACATATATCTTATGTAGACTAGTAGTCCATGTACAGTCGATGAATTTTACACAATTCAGGTAAGGTGGGTTTCAAAACTGAACCGGTTTGCATTGGAGATATCGACCACGGCGGTCGGTAAACAGCCATTGTGGTTGAAAGGGAGGGAGAGAGTGGCCACTGTGGTGCACACACGCTCACTTGCTACACCAACCTTGTTACCACATAGTAACATAGGTTTGTCACCCACATTTCCGAGACCACCCATTTTAGTGATTAATACAATAGAATAAATTGTGATCTTTTCTTGGTTTCTGAAATGATAGAACAAGTAAGTAACTGTTATAACCTTGATTAATCACATATTTTGTGTTTTGTTTGTGGGGTATTTTGCATGTTTCATAACATGTATCTACGACAACAACATAAAACAACACATGAACTACGTACCTTGGAAATCATGGTGGCGGATGATGTCACTCGAGGTAGTATGGTGGCCATAGAAGTAGTAGGTGGTGGGAGAAGCTAATCAAGAGGTGGTATGGATTGAAAATGTGAGGGAACTTAATATAGCTCAACCAAAAAGGAGTTGAAATCTTATTTAATGCAATTTTGTAGTTGTTGAGACACATAAATGGATGTAGTTGGAGAAGTGAATAAATATGTTGATATGCTTAAACACTAATGGGACAATACTCACAATACCACAGCTTTATTACCTATGGTCTAGCACCATGTCAAGAGGTCATGAATGAATAGCAATAGTATCATCCTTTCTTTATGAATGAATGGTCTTTATGGTAAATAAAATCGCCAGTTATTATAATTGTATATGTAAAATAAAGAAAATGACTATTACCTTAAAATGTTTGTAGATGCAAAAACAAAAATACAAGAAAATGAAAGAAATAAGAAGATGATATACGTGTCACATGAAGAGTTGAGAATGGTTGTGGGAATAAGACATTAATGAGTCAAGATTTATTTATTTATTTATTTATTTTTTGTCAGCCTCTCCTAAAAACCAATTCACAGCGAACCCACCGCAACACATACTCAAACTAGGTAATGACAACTCTTGCTGTGGTAAGGAATGGTGCTCCAAGGATTATGGGCATACACTCGTTTTCTTTATCATCGATGATCATGAAATCGACGGGATACATGAAACCTGCTACATTGACCGGCACATTCTCTGCAATTCCCAAAGGATATACGTAAGAGTGACTAGCAAAGGAAAGCCTAACGCAGGTAGTGGCAGGTGCCTCTTTAGTGAGCTGGGTATAAATGGTTAAGGGCATAAGGTTTACTTCTGACCCTTGATCGGCGAAAGCATCCAAATATTGCAATTTCCCAATGCTAGTTGGTATTTCGAAGTTCCCATAAGCCATCTGCTTCGTAGCCACTTTTTGCTTAAGTAGCTTCTCGTATATTGGCCCCCAGGTAACGTATCATACTCATCTTCTCCTTCTTCTTCTCCTTCAGGGACCATTTTGGACAATTGGTTACGTCCGTCACCCCTTATCCAGTTGGTTATGGTTTTCTCATTTATATTATGCTTTAGATAATACCCTAATGGTTGAGATTTTGGTGGTTCCTCAATGGTCCGTGCAATAGGGGTTTCCTTCTCTTTATTGCTTTCGTGGACAATGGATATAGAGTTAACAAACTTGGTATTGGGGGTGACGCTTTCCTTCCTTAACAACACCTTTTCCGGAGTTTTTATGTTCGAGTATTCTTCCAATAGGCTCATCATTTCTGCCATTTTCTCCTGCATCTCCTCCTTTTGTCTATAGACGGCCTCCTCGAATTTTGACAACCGTTCAGAATGAGTTGACATATATTCTCTCATTCGAGTTTCGAATTCCGGACTGAGGTCTTGAGGAGGTGAATAGGGTCGAGCATATTTTTGAAAGGTTTCGGCATTCTCTCTAAGAGGTGATTCAGACAACGGTGTTGGATTTATATTTGAGATAGAGTTGATCGTTGCTCGTTTTGGACTTAAAGGTCCCTTTTGTTTTTCCATGAGATAATCAACCTTTTTCTCAAGTTCACAAAGGCTTTCTTCGGAGTGTTGAGTGGTCCCCCTGGTGACGAAATTGCTTTGACAGCCGAGTTTATAACATGAGCAACTTCCCATAATTCATTATTGTCGAACGTAAGTTCATCAATAATTTCTCATGATTCCTCGGCGTCTTTGTCACGCAACCTACCTCTGGCGGCTCAATCAATGGTGCGTTTGGTATGGAATTCGACATGGTCGTAAAAGATTTGGATTTGGAGCCAAAGATTGATGCCATGATGAGGGACTTTTTGGAGTAAGTCCTTGAAACGAGTCCGTGCTTTATAGAGAGTTTCACCTTGACGTTGTTGGAATATCAAGATGTCATTTCTTAGCTTGGTGGTTCTCCCCGGTGGGAAAAATTGAGCAAGGAAACGAGTGGTGAGATCATCCCAAGAGGTGATGGATTCCATGGGTAAACGCTCAAGCCATTGACTAGCTTGGTCACGTAGAGTGAATTGGAAGAGACGCAATCGGGTCGTCTCTCGAGTTTTAACATCAAGATCTATGGAATCTACGATTTTGAGGAAATCCTTGAGATGTTGATTGGGATCTTCGGAACGAAGTCCATGGAATGCACATCCGCTTTGCACCAACCGGATGGTTTCGAATCGGAAGGGAGAAACATTGGCTCATTGAGTGAGCTCAATGGTGTTTCGATAGCCTTGGTGGCTAGGACGGGAGTACTCTAGAGGTTGGTTTGGTTGTGGTGGGTTTTTGTTGTGGTGGGTTGACGGGGTCAAAGAGATTACCACCTTCCATGATGGCAGATGGCAATGGTTACGAACAAAGGAACAAAGAAAAAGATAGACTAACGAAAACCTACAAATAAAAAATAAAAATATTACTAGAAAGGAATCTAGAAAGTTGACCTAATAAAAAGAAATTTCAACCTAAACAATAACTATTTCCTGGCAGCGGCGCCAAAAACTTGATGCGTGGTTTTGCAACCTTGTAAAAGGTTTTACCTCTCAAGGGATCTTGAGAAGCTTGCAATCCCCACCAGGCAGTATACCTGACCGATGTAGTATAGTGTAGTGGCAAGTACCGGGGGATTGATCGTTCTCTCGGGGAATAGTATCGTTAGGATCAAAACTTAATTAAACTAGGTCTAGAGGTGAGGGATGATTCTTTTTGTATTTTTATAGTTTTTTAGAAAGCAAGTAAAAATCTCGGGTATTGGAAGAGTGGGGGGAATTACTTGTTAGTCAACTAACCTAAATAACTACAAATGCAATGAAAATAAAATAACAAGTAAATTTGGAGAAAAACAATAATAAGAGAAACGTGTTTACTTAGATTTCACTAATCCTTAGCTATGTTTTACTAGTTGATTAGTTTGTTACAATTGCATGGATGATGGGTTATATTCTTTAATACCATTCGTGGGGCCGTGTACGATCTTCCCCAACTCTATAAGCTTCTACCTCTTCCTATGTCGAGCCAACTACTAGCTCCTAACATAGCCTCCTTAGTAGTTACTCATGCATTAAATACAACCAATTAATCGTAGTACACATCCGATTCATGTTTCTTAAGACGTTCAAGCATGTTACCAATTGGAAGTCTGCCAGTTTTCTTAAACCTAACATCGATATTATTCATCCATTACAATTAATAACAAAAAACCAACGAATAATCAATAACTAGGTTTCATTACATCTAAGCAAATACAAAGAAAACCTAGCCTAGCATGTTAAAGTAAAGACAAGCATAAGATAGAATCAAACAACACATAGAAATATTGAATGATTATTGGAAGACTTATCTTTATTGAAACATGGATGATAAAAGGGTGAAAAACCCTGTAAAATTCGACCTAGGGTTTCTCCACAAGTTCTCCCAAAAGTCTCTCTAAAATTCTCCTCTTTAATACACGGAAATTAGAAAACTATATGTAGATTTTGAGGTCTGACATCGTCACATTATGATTCTGATGCCATCAACCCGCCCCCAATATTCTTCTCGTATTGCCTAGATCCAGATCTGACGCCGTCATGTGTTAATCAACTCTTGGCCGTCACGTGTGTTTTTGCTCTTGACGGCCTTTGTGACGCCGTCATGTGTTTTCTCCAAAAAACGTTCTGGCGCGTCTCGTTATACTTTTTATCCACCTCTTTGCCATAACGTGACGCCATCACATGCAATACGAGACGCCGTCAGGTACTATTTCGAGCTTGATTTGAAGACTTTGCCGTTTTCTTCACTTTATGCTCCAAAACGTCCAAAATGCTCTATTTTCCAGATTTCTTCTCCAAAGTACCTAAAATAACAAAAAGAATGAGTTAGGGCAATATTTAATCAAATAATCTCGACTTAGGGCTTAAATGACCCCCTAAAAGTGGTACACTTTTCATCTCATCAAGCACAAACTTCTTTGCAGGTTTCATTCGTTTTCTTTGTCATGTGGTCGTGAAGGGAGTGAAAGGAGCTCTATTCGCTCTTGGCTTCTTTGTAATATCTTTTTTCGGTTTGTTATTTGTAGAATTGTAAGTTTACGAAAATTAAGAATCACATGTATATGATCTAATTTGTGTTGTATAGGTAAACTAGTCAAGTTCTCAATTATTTGTGAGTGGCACAGGATCGTATGATGATGCAAGGTTTGTGTGTATCTCATTTGTGGTTAAAACTTTAGAAAATGTAAATGTTGACACGATTTTTTGGATGCAAAATTTATTTCGGTTTTATGTCTTTTTTTTCTATCAATTATTGCAAATTTGATCCTAGGCTTTTAAATTTGTTGCTCAATATGAAAGTGACGACATCATTGGAGTCATTATCAATGTTATTTTGTGTTTCACATTCATACTTCTTTGCTTCCTAAGTGTCATTTTATGTTGCATATTGCAGGTTGCTTGCATATTAGGTTGGTGTTGCACGTTGCAAATGTTCTGATGAGGGGTTTTTGATGAAGGGTTGCTGATGACGGGTTAATGACGAGGGGTTGCTCATGCTGATGAAGGGTTTGCGGGTTATGTCGATTATCTGGGTTCCGAGTTACTACATATGGAGGAATAGCAATACTTGGGTGTTTGATGCGACTGGAGAAAGACCAAGCAAATTATTCCAAGATATTCAACTTTGGTTTTATGAATGGAATTTGTAGATTATTGAATAAATGGCCCTGCAATGGAAAAAGTGCATCGAGTGGCCCTGGTAGTTGCTGTTTAAGTTTGTTTAGGAGTTTGTGATATTATTTTTTTTTCTTTCAGTAACACACATAATTGTTCCATTTTCAAGCAATGTGCCAAATTTGACACCCTTCATTATGTTATTCCTTTGTGTATTATTTGTCCTTTTTTGGTTTAGCCATGCTACACCAGTTTTGATGAACGCGTTACAAGGAAGTTAGTTACTAAGAGTCATAAATTGTAACCAGAAATTTTTAACGTAGGACTAGGTGTAATTTTTTTTATACATAGGCAGTTGTTATTTGTGAAAAATTAATGAATTCGAATTATTTCTTTTCTAATAACTAATTTATGAGAAAAGGTGTACTCTTTTATATATACTAGACGAGGACCCGTGCATAGCAACAAAATTTTCTAGCGACAAACATTTATAGTTGTGATATTGTATTAGGTGTTTCATGTAACGTTTAAACATGAGCGTGATAATAAGTCATGTACCAAGAAGTTCGCTCAAGGAGGAGTCTATACCAAGAAGTTTTACGTGATAAGTAACATGCATTGTTAGTTATCTCAAAATTAAAGTAATGTTTTATTTTTAGTTTCACTAAATATTGCTTAAGTTGAATTATCATATGTTACAACCGTTTGCAATTACATTTTAATCTTTTTCACAAAATATTTTGAACGCTACACAAAACACTCTCCACAACCGCTAAGAATTCCGTTGCTATGCACGGGTACTCACCTAGTATTTTCAAATGTTTATGACTTTATGATGTGTTTCATGTCTCACATAGGAACAAGGTGAAAGTGAATGTTAGTATATAGCTTCAAATCATTTTATATTCGTAACACATGTATGGATACTATGAATACATTTACATGCATTTCCTCATAATTCGTGGTGTCCGTTATTATTATTATTATTATTATTATTATTATTATTATTATTATTATTATTATTTATTTATTTATTTATTTATTTTTTTGGTAACTTTCTTATTCAATTAACAACAAACAAACTTTTCTCTTTCTTTAACTTCGTTAATTGATTTGAGGAACACATAAACTTTTCAATTTGCTTAAAAGGAGTTTGTGTGCAAACTTTTCATCTTTAGTGATATTAACATTAAACATTAAGATTAGTATAGTGAAAACCGTACTATGAGAAGTGCGATTTTGGAAAAGTTTTAGTAACGCTTTGTGAGTATATCAACGTAAACGATATTTGCATCAGAGAGTTATTGCCTTGTTTGGCTAAGAGTGTATCAACATAAACGATATTGGTGTCGGAGAGTTATTTGCCTTGTTTGACTAAGAGTGTCATGGAGCATGTTATTGTATTTGACTACAACATTATTGTATTCGACTACAACATTAGAGTATATCAGGTTTTCGGATGTTTCAAATTATAAAGATTGGTTGAGATGGTTCAAGGAGCTCCATTTTGGTACTAAAGTTAACCAAGTGTTGGAAGGCATCTTCTATGTAATGTGGTGGAAGATTTGGCGGTTTCGAAATGAGATTATTCTTGGTTTAAAACAACCGAAAGAGACGACATTGTTTGACGATATCTTATATATGATGTAATTCAAACATTAATTTGGTAGGATGGTTACAAAATCATATGCTTGTTCTTTTGTATTTTTTTACTAGCTTTTTACTAGTGTTTTATGAAATTCGCCGTTAAAAAAAAAAAAAAAAAAAAAAAAAAAAAAGTGTTTGTAAGGTATCAATTTTATTATGTATATGTTTTATATCATCAGATGTTTCAAAACTATGTTGGTTATCTCATGTTAATGTAGCAATATTATTATGAATATGTTTTATATTATCATATGCTTGTTTGAAAAAATAAATGTTTATTTCATAGCCATAAACGTTACGGTGTTCATCAAGCGATACACAATTAGGAAGTTGATTACAAATTTTGTTCTCTAGGTTTATATCAATTTGCACTATAAATTTTAATAATTAAGCCTCATCTCCCCGTGGTTCTCCATCTCTAACGAATGAATCTTTTGACTGTTAATCCATTCAGTTATGTTGTTAAATCTGGTCGTAATTTGGGCCCAATTACCCTTTAAAATGTACCCCTTTATTTTTAGAGTAAATTGCATACTAGTCACTGAAGTTTGGTCAAATTGTATGTTTTGCCCCAAAAGTTACGAAAATGCAAAGATCCTCCCTGCGAGGAAACCTTTATCGTCCTTCTTGGGGAAAACTTTGGTGCAAGTAGGAAAACTATGGTGCACCAAAGCTTTCCCCACAGGGACGATCGTTGCACTTTTGTAACATTTGGGATTGAAACATGCAATTTGGCCAAATTTTAAGGATGATTTATGCAATTAACTTTGTTTCATGAAAAGATAAATCAAAATATTTAATTTTGAATATAGTTTTAACACTTTCTTCGTCCCTTGTAGAAAACATATAACTTTTAGAACAACAAAGAGATGTTGTGAGTAAAACAAATATTTTTTTTCCTATTATTTGTATTTATGCTTATTCTTATGGAGTGGTAGCGGTGGAATCTCCCCCGGATGAAATCCTCTCCCAGTAGTCACCTTGCAACCCACGATCAGGAATCTCTCTCATGCTCTCTGCCCAATATGTAGCAAACCCTGCTGACCCTAACTCAGCCTCAGTGTGTAACCCCATAGCCAACACAAACTATCTCATCAACATCCTACGGGCAACACCGCCTAACCTGAAAACCATAGTATCGATCGTATCAAGCCCTAAATCGGTCTCCCTGTAATGCATAGTACTGAAAAACTCTAACATCAACGCCCTAACCAACGGCTCCTCGATACCAAACAACCTCTCCCAAGCACGTGATCTGAACAACACCTGTCCCTCAGCATCATGGTGTATCATTTCTAACCTATCACGTATCCTAGCTGCAACATCCATCTACCTGCCCTACACTCTCAAAATCCAGAATGGGCACACTAAACACCTTCCTGTGGTAGAATCTCCCAAGCCTCCTAATGTAATCCTCCTCAACTCCTTGAGTCAAGCCCATTAACTCAAAACGGATCCATTGGTGTCTGCGTGCTGCAACGGGTAACTCCATCTGTAACAAATTTTCAAAAGTTAGAAAATATTCTGTAAACATAGTAGATACGGCGCATTGGGTTAGGTAATGTGGCGTATCTTTATTGTAGCGTATTAATAAAGGATATGCGGAGCATATAGCAATAACTATTAATACGCCACATTGTATAAGTAAAGCGCGGCGCATCCAACATGCGTCGCATCTAATCACGTAATACGACGCAACTAAGGTCTAAGCAAGTCTAGTTAAAAATGCAATGATGGAGATGGACTACTTGGGATCAGCAGAATTCTAAAACTACGTAACCAACTGCTGTTGGAACCATAGTTTTACTATTTTATGAAGTCTCGGTCATTTGTAATAATGCTAGGTTGCTTAGTTATTATTTACTATCATTTACATTTAGTATTAAGTTTACTAGGCTTAAGAATGAGGTCCATGGGCCTCAAGCCCATACGTTTCATGTAAAGGGAAGGAGTAGGAATGTTGCCCTAGCTCCTTTCCTATAAATACTAGTCTTAGGCCTCTTGTAAACTTGGTTGGTTATTTGAAAACATTAAGGAAACTCTTGCATTTCACTTTCTCAAATTTCTCATAATCATCCCACTCTCATTCTCATCTCATTTCTCTTTTTATCATACTTGTGTTTACTAAATGGTGACCTAACAAGTGGTATCATTCGCTAGAGGAAGGTGTAGTTCTTGTTTTTCATTGATTTCTTTCTTACAAATTCGTTTTTTTATCGAATTTCTTGTGAAATTTTAAACTTTTGTTTTGTTTCTTGGTTTTTCTCACATCTTTGCTTACAAACTTGTGTTTAAAATCAAAACAAACCATAAAGTTCAAAACTTTTACAAAAATATTCGATTTTTGCTTCATTGTACTTTTATCGAAAACTTTACAAATTTGAAATTTTTTCTTAAAGTTGTCTACTTTCTTTAAGATCTACTCATTTTATACACAAAAGTACAAGAATCTTGAAATAAAAACGAGTTTTAGGATTGCTTTCTTTGATAAACAAAAACTTACAAGTTATCGAGATCTTTTCCAAGTGCACTACCTCGACTTCGTTTGTGTGGACTCGGTATTTTCTTTCTTGTATAAGAAAGTTAAGTACTTCGACTTTTGGGAAAGTTTTCGAGATTGTATAATTTCGAAAACTGAGTTTCGCAAAATTTGTGAATTTTCGAGAAAAACTTATATTTTTTTCGAAATCACAAAAGTTATCGAGAAACTGATTTAAAAGTTTCGAAATATTTTTTTCGATAACCAGCAAAATATCGAAATCTTTTTTCGATAAACCTGCAAAGTTTCGAAATCCTTGTTTCTCGATAAAATCTTCAAAGTTCTCGATACTTTGACAAAGTTTCTCGATAATCTGACACAGTTTCGCAAACCCTAGTTGTGCCAAGTTTCTCGATAATTGGTTTATTCTACACTTTCCACAAGATCCATTTCTACACAAGTGTTCTAAGATGTCTCAGCCACCGAATCACTACTTTCCTCATGTTCAACAACAAACACCTCAGCAACAACAACCTCAGCAGTATCAGCAACAACATTACTTTCCGCACCAGATGAATCAACAACCTCCTAAATACAATCCACAACAACATTACCTAATGATGCAACAACAGCTCATTCCTCAACAACTACCATATCAAGTGCCACTACAAAACACTCAGTTTTCCTCCAAACAACCTCACTGGTTTGACAGAATGTGTGAAGTTATTACAACTCAACAATCCCGACATGAGGCAGGATCACTTGAGACACCTCCAATGCTAACACCTGGTAACTATGTGCAATGGTCAAGTCGATTCTTACGCTTTCTTGAACTTAAGAAACCTCATGGGCACTTCTTAAAGCAAGTGATACTTGAAGGACCATTTGAGTGGCCAACAAGATTTGAAGCTGGTGATCCTAATGCTGATCCTCCACGTCCTCCTGGTGATAGACCCCTTCCAGAAACTGCACTCACTGAAGAACATAAACTACATCGTCAAAGCTTTAAAATATACGAAAAAGTATGGTTCCTATCGATCATTTAGTAAACACAAGTATGATAAAAATTATCTCTTTAACTAGCCACGTAAGCGTGTCTCGAAAAGGATATGTCTGAGTAGAAATGTACCGTCTCGAGAAACTTTCTGTGAACTTGATCAGGTCGGGTAATAACTTCAAGCTAGTTTAACTAGTGACGTAAGCGTGTCTCGAATCGGTCTTGTTCACGGAAAGTGGATCAATTCAAAAGTACTTGCTCCTCCCGCATGTGCAAATTTATTAAACACTTATGAGCACATGTGCAGAGGGAGCCCTTCAAAAGTGTACACAAAAAACTCTCAAAGTGTTAACCAAAATATTTGATTATCACAAACACTTTGAGAGATTTTTCATTCAAAGGTTTCTTGGCTACTGTCGGAGTTATAAGGTGATTAAGATAGGAATATCCGTCCTATGATCCGCCAGAGCCGGAGGGATCTACCCAAGGACATCTCCCATAGTTAGAATTAGAAGTCCTTAGGTATGATACGAAAAAAGGAGAAAAGAATGAAAGGGAAAGAAGGGGTTGAAGAATGAAAAAGAAAAGTAATGAAAAGGGTGAAAAGAAATAGCCCTCCATATGTTCAACCTTAGGGCAGACACCGGGTTCAATTCATATGCTACTGGTTGTTGCAAAAGACAACACCGGTATTGAAGACAAAGTCGTCATGGACCCAGTGACGCAATGCACTAAACCTTCTTAACCACTCAAGTTCTCTTAAAAGGACTTGTTTCATTCTCATGGGGAACCCGCGTAACCTATCGACCTATCTCTTAGAGACGGTTGATATTGAAGCAGGAGACACCTCCCCAGTCTCCGCATAGGAAACCTAGGTGTGCACTTATAGAGTCTAGAGCCTCGAGATACATCAAAGATCTCTTAGGAACACTTAGTATTTCTGCAACTGGTGTTCTACATCAATGGGCATCAGTTGTAAGCTATCGAGTCCTTCGCAGATCTTAGCAATCTGCCTAGAACGTTTATGAGAGGATTACGGAAGTATTTCTCAATGATTGAACGGAAATCCTGCCAGGGTCAACATCAAACAGCCCTGACAGCAGGTCACTTCGGTAACCCCACAAGGGTTACGCTTCGTGTTTGCGGTGGTTCCATTACGGTCTACAGTCGTGGAGTGATCCCCAGCGACTCACCCAGTCATTGAGCTACCTAGTAGGTCTCGTAAGCTCCTTCGGGAGTATCTGATATGGGAACGGCCTGGATAAGGATTAGAAGGAGTCTTCACAATATGCTGTTGATGAGCTCTAATTCCTTATCCGTAAGTACCGGTGATTTATTGCTAACTGTCTACTCGCAGGTACCTCACTTCCATGATGACGGATTCCACATGCTCATACATGCATCCTGCAATCATCAAAAGCTCCCTCAAAGATCAAAGTAACACAAAGTTCAAAGAAAGATTCTACGCCAAAAAGAAGAATCTACAAAGTATAAAGACCAAAGATCTTAAGTGAAAGAAAGGGACTACGTGCATGTATAAGTCAGAATTCAAAAGATGTATGAGCATGTTGGAATGGCGGACAACCACCACAGACGCAGGAGTGACGAACGGCAGATTACTTCATAACATAATCACTACAACATCATCAAAGAACAAAGACAAAGAGCAAAGTATATCCATCTTTATTATAATCATTTCTGAAGACGTCTGAAGCTATGAAAGTCAAAGATTACGACAAAGACATCAAGCAACCATGATGACCGACCCTTAGGGGGAGATTGTTGGAACCATAGTTTTACTATTTTATGAAGTCTCGGTCATTTGTAATAATGCTAGGTTGCTTAGTTATTATTTACTATCATTTACATTTAGTATTAAGTTTACTAGGCTTAAGAATGAGGTCCATGGGCCTCAAGCCCATACGTTTCATGTAAAGGGAAGGAGTAGGAATGTTGCCCTAGCTCCTTTCCTATAAATACTAGTCTTAGGCCTCTTGTAAACTTGGTTGGTTATTTGAAAACATTAAGGAAACTCTTGCATTTCACTTTCTCAAATTTCTCATAATCATCCCACTCTCATTCTCATCTCATTTCTCTTTTTATCATACTTGTGTTTACTAAATGGTGACCTAACAACTGCTTTCACACCGTACGAACAAAATCTGGAGCAAGGACCTCAACAGTTTGGAAGATATCTTGAGAAAAGGTTTTAGCACCGTTCGGGTCATTTCTTGGTGAACATTTTCTACCATAATCTCTTCTATCCCTTCATTTATGTGCCAGAATAAAGAGAGATTTGGTAGGAAAGTGGAAGAGACTTTTTTGTATATGATAATCAAAGGGAGTGGGAAAGCTGCAGTAATTCTTTGGAAAAGCCCGCTTCTCTTTGTCTTCGAGCTTTCTATGCCGTATCAAGTAATCTAGATGCGCCGCATCTAATGTAGTATTAGTAAAAAGGAAAATGGGTAGGCACGTTTTCCAAGAATCCCGGTCAGTGACGCAAACAACCACTCAGCATCACAGACACTTTAAAATACTTCCATCAAAAATATTTTACCCAGTATTATTCCCCAATTCAATTTCCCTCTAAATTATTATTTCAAAATCCCCAAACCCTAATTCTCTTAATAATTCGATTTCTGACAATTACGCTAATTAAATCATAAATTAACTCAGGGAAAATATTTCTAAACGTGTTTGAATCATAAGCCCTAAACCTATTCTATCTAAATCGATCAATTAATCATAAACCCTATTTTTTTATAAAAATATAAAATCGTAAAATTAAATAAAATTAGGTGGATAGTTACCTTTAAGCTTGTTAGAGATAGGTCTAGAATTTGGATTAATGTATTTTGATCGAGATTATAGAGAAAATTAACGGCAGTGTGTGATTTTACTGTGTGACAACTTAGGGGTAAAAACAGAAATCCGACGCATCTCTTTTGTTTATTTAGGGTAAATTCATGCGCCACATCACATAATTGTGATGCGCCGTATTTTTCTAAAATTCATTGACTGGTTAATATATTTAATAGGCCAGAGATACGTCGCAATAGAGTAGTAAGATGCGCCGTTTGATGTGTCAGTGAACAAAATTTAAATAGAGAACTTACCTTGGCCTCCACAACACTTTTTCTTATACGTCAATTTGGGGTCAAACAGTATACCATATGGTAATGAACAAATTCAATATAAGCATAGTAGGCATAACCGTTTTATTGTAAATCATATTCTCATTGTTTAGTAAATAATATTTTATTTCAGGGTTTGAAACAAGTAACGTTTTAAGCTTATTAAAGTTGAGATTATGATCTAAAGGTGATGTATCACACAGAACAATGTCTAAAGAATTTTTTTACTGAAGTCACAACTTTCGTTGTTGAGCTCGGTGTTTTTAAATTTAGGTACTTCATAAGAAAATAGGTTTGTGTCAATTTTCAATATATCAAAATTTTCTTTTTTAGCAAACCGTTTCTTAAAAATTTTCTTTTAAGACATGATCATGCAATAATCAAATTTAGATAAAGATAAGTCACAATCATCAAATTTTGGGGATTAATCTCGTTGAGAACTCTCCTTATAGCTAAGTGAATCATCATAAACGATTGTTGGAAATTTAATTTCAAAGAATCGAAGACACTTAATGTTACCATCACTGAGTTCCCTCTTCATCTTACCGTTTATTGCAAGTTTCCAGTTATCGAAGATTTGATCATTCCAACAAGCTTCTCCGGTTAGATTCAGAATATAATCTTCCATAGTGATGCTTGATTCATCCATTATCCTGAAAATTAGACAACTTGCACATGAGTAGTGAAACGATCAAAGTATATGCAGAATGCAAATGATGAAATGCAGAAAACAAAAATATGCAAAAATATAGAATGAATGCAATTTAACTAATACACAACAAAGTTAGTGGTTAGAATCTAAAAACCTAAAAAATTAAAAAGTTACAAAACCTAATTTAAAATACTAATAGAAAAACAGATAATAACAATTCACTCCCCGGCAACGGAGCCAAAAACTTGATGCGTGTTGTGTCACGTGTAATATAGAGTGATTTTGCCTATTCAAGTTTTAAATTTATATTTAGCCGACTTATCCTATAACACACACAGTAACGAGCAGTGTACCCAATCAATATGTATATAGTGGTAAGCAAAGTGTCGATCACTAAGAGTGGAACATAATATCTAGTTAATCTAATCAGTATTTTAAATATACTAAGTTAGTTTTACAATCTAATCTAACGCAAATGGGGGTTTTAGTCTGAGAGACTAGCTCAGATTTGGTTAATTAGTTAAACTAATAAAACTAATGAGAATGAAACAGCGAAAGAATAACACGTACACAGATAGATAATAGATACATATGGAAGTCCTGTCCTTTTGTTAAGTAGCTTGTCACTTGTTTTATTGCTAGTTTTATATGATAAGTATCGTAAACTCTTCTCTCTCGTTGGATCCTAATTATAGGCGAGTAAACTCTTAATGATCACTTATGCCTATCTTACTTTCTAGACGCTAGATAAGTAAGCGTGGAGGGGGTATGGCAGCCCAAGCAAAACACAGCTAGACACAGAGGTTATCAAAACACATATACAAGTCACCAAAAAAACATCATATAAACTGATAATTGATGGGAAAGAAATTTTAAGGGGAGCAGTATGGCGGCCATAAGCCCATCAATCCTGATGGATTATAGTTTACTAATGCAATAGTACAAAACTACCTAATGAATTAAATACATGCAGAACCTTCTTACTGCTCTAAGATCTTCGTTTAGAGTGTGTCTTGTGTTGTCTTGTCGTCTAAATTTGTCTCCTTAGGGTTTGGTTGTACACAAAATTCGTCTAGGTTTAGGGGTATTTATAGTTTCTGTCAGAGGGTAGATGCGGCGCATTAACTAAGTATATGCGGCGCATCTACTTAACTTCGCGTGGGGTCCAAGATTAATATATTCTGGAATATTCGTACACCGCCTTTAGATGCGGTGTATCTTGAATCTTATGCGACGCATGTCCATCAGCGTCTTGGATTGTATTTGGTGAAGTCTTGATAGTGATACGACGTATGTTGATAATGAGATGCGGCGTATATGGAGTAGAACAAACTGGTTCTTCTTCGTTGACTAAGTTTCATATGCGGCGCATGCTTCAAAGTCAGGCAATGGTCTTTAATCTCTTCTATTCAGCAGACTTTTCCAATCTTGGTCATTTATCTTCATATTTCATCCAAAATCGCCAAGTTTCACCAATTGCTTATTTTTACCTGAGAATTACTAAAGTAAATGATTAAGCACCAGTTCTCATACATAATATAATAAAACAAGTCAATTAAATAGGACAAATAACAACAATATAATATACTTATTTGATGTCATCAGTCCATCAACAAGATGTTGAAAAGGTGTTGTTATGTGAGTGTATTGAATAAAAAAATGTTGCCTTTTGGGTCCAGAAATAATTTTGATGGGAAAATATCATTTCAAGCAATAATCTACTAGCACTACTACAAAAATGGACATAGAGCCCGGTTGAAAAGGCTAATTGAGCCCGGTTTTTCATGAGGGCACAAAGGGGGAGGGACTCTATTAGGACTTGCCATAGAGCCCGATTTAAAAAACGAGCTTTATGATGTGTAATAGAGCCCGGTTTGTAAAGAGCATCAATTTCAACAGAAAGAACGTACTAAGTTGATACATATTCGAGTTTACATTAACCCTAATACCTAAAATCGCCAAAACACGAAATAGACCCATGAACACCTAAATTTGATTATTAAATTTAACATATTACACAATAAAAGTACCTTATTGGTGGATAAAGAGGCTGAAATTCTGGAGTGAGGCTAGTGGCGAGGATGCGACTGAGTTATGGTGGGAGGTGACTAGAGAGGATCCTGAAAGAATAACAACGACGAGTTATGGTTGGCAACATAGATGTGAGAAGATGTGAAAGCTGAGATAAAGTGGATAAGTGTGGCTTAAGTGACCTAGATAAGAAGTGGAGGGATAATGAAAATGTCATTTTGATTTTGGGGAAAACTCTAGGCGGGAGTATTGAAAATATGTGTGTCGGAAATATCAAATTTTAGAATATTTCATTATTAGGATCTGTTTGTGGTGGGTAAACGAATAGAGCCTCGTTTTGAAGAAGTAGGCAGGGGTCTTTTGGTTTTAAGCATAAAACCCGGTTTGGAAACAGGGAACATGGCTCTATATCTGTAACTAGCTTCAAGGCACGCCCGATGGGCGATTAACTTCAAGAATTGTTTAAAATCTAAAAAGAAGTAGTAAAATGGTTAATAGAAATAATGTTAAATGATATAATATTAAAAACCAAAAAAATTTAGGTAAAATGTCATTTGCAAAACATTCACAAGGAAACTAAATAGCCTTGATTGTTTTAACAAAATGAAGCTAAGAAATAAGAATAAACTTATAGTGGATGAACGACTTTTTTTACAAAAAGTAGCTAATTTATATCATATATCTCAATTTTATAGTGACTTCATCGGTACAACTCATCTTCACCATCATGAGATTTTGTTAGACTCTAAACTTAAGGAACATCAGGTTCGATATCTTTAACTTCTTTTTACAACTGTGCAGGTTTCGTTGCATCCATAAGTTCTGTAAAACCAACATGATATTATGCAAAACTAAGATTATATGGACCATGTAGATAGCAGTTAACTATTGCATTCAAAATTATGTATATTATTACTCAACTACACATCGGTAAAAAAGCTAAAGAAACTAAGGAGGTGGGGGTGTCCCTTTTCATCATCCTCCCCATAACATTCATTGAGTCATCTTCATCATATTCTTCTGCCTGAGAGCCTGTTTTAGTCACTCGTAAAGACACCAAACAGTCTCCCATTAAAAAACTAAAGCATGGAAGAAAGTACAATTGTTAAAAGATGCGGCCATGTGGTAGCATACCTCGAGCCATCATCATAACCCACCGCAAACCATCTCCCATTAATGTAAACCTGCACAATATATATATATATATATATATATATATATATATATATATATATATATATATATATATATATATATATATATATATATATATATATATATATATATATATTGATCATTAGTACAAGCCTACACCACTGACATTAGTAATATGGATAGCTTCATTTTAGACGGTATACATCCAAACATAATATTGAAGAAAGTATACACCTAATATATTTTTACTACTTCTGCCCAACTACACCATCAGATACCCTTAAAGCAAATGACGTGGGGGTTATACCTAAATACACCATAGATGAAATAAAGGTTGTTTTTTTTAGTGTCACCGCCAGTTGCACATTTTTTTTTCAAGAAACTGGAATTGTAAAATATGATTATATTATATTATGCAAAAGTTAACCAATTATTTTGTCATCTTTGCTACTTACTTACCTTAGCATTTTGTGTTGGTGAGCGAGGCACAAAGCTCAAGAAATCTTTGCTACATACTTACCTTTCTAAAGGCAACACATGTTGATAAATATATAATATATCAAAGTGAAAATCATGTTGAGAAATGACGTACCAGTTGAAAGGACAAGGGATTTCTTGTGGAAAAAATAAACATGCTCAAAATTATAGAGCAAGGATAAATGGGACTACTTTCTCAGTATAGTTTTTCACAACTACTTTCTCAACCCCGCCTGCTTCATCATTAATGTCAAAATCCTTTTCAACTAAAACACCCTATAGAGTAACAACCGATTAGTTATATTAATATAGTAGATATATCCACTTTGGAAACAACAATGAATCTTTCGATAATAAGTGATGTATCTAAAAAAAACACTGATGTGAATGTAGATATCAAATTGCGCCTCATCAATTTGTAGTGCCTAACGGTTTAGACATGCAATATCAATTTTACATTTGAAACAGTAGCTTATTAGCTTCTATGTTTTATCACAGATATGAATATACCTGAACACAAACTTTAGGACATCTTCGATCCATTCGTTTTCAACATCAAAGCTACCAAGCGTGAAAGCCATTGGTTTTTGCTTTTGACAACCTGTCCATATTGCTAAATCCATTAAAATTCTAAAAGAATCAAAATGTTACCAACACATTCAGTTTTCTGTATCATTTATAGCGTAAAACTACCATAAAACAAAAAATTTTCATAATTATTGCATTTCCATGATTTCGTTTTAGTTTTTGAAGAACTTGATAAATGGCCACCATCACTAATTCGGTTAATATCAAACATGAATCCCTTTATGTCGTTATCAAAGCTGACTACCCTTGTGACATAAGTGTTCTTAAAGAAAGCAATTTTGAATAGATGAGTCAAAAATGGGAACTTCCCCCATTTTCACCCACCCCGAAATTAGCAATCCGGTAGCATGAACCTTCATCCATCAGCAACTGGAACTTATTAATATGTTCCTTTGTTCTAACTGTTGCTTGGACACGATTCCCTTGAAATATATTTTGAAGTTTAAAATTAAATAATGAGAAAAACAATATTGAAAATGTTAGAAAGTGTGTATAAAACTACCTGTTGATGTTGGAGAATCATGTCTAAGCTCCAAACTTCATGTGGGCTTTCCTGCAGGGTGGGACTTCCATATGCTCATGCAGCGTGCCAGTATTTTAATATCATCCAACATTGGATCAATCTCGCACAAAGGAGTGATGTTCTGTTCCATTGTTTTAGCTTCACAAAAATAAACATTAAACAATGATTAGGACAAAAGCTGCTAATATGCTTATAAATGATATAATTGACATTTACATGTTTACTTGAATAAAATATTACCTTAATGATTAAGAAAGTAAAACAGAGAGAGATAGAGGAGATATGTCACTATGTGTATATAACATTCAAATTTATAAATGAGTTTTGGGGGTGAGATGATAATACATGAAATTTTGAAAAATGGACTATATTTAGGGAAACAATTTAAAATTTTAAAGTTTAACAAAAAATCAAGGAAGTTTGTTACTTACATCATAATGTGGCATTTTATAAGCAAAATTTTAAAAATATGACTTTCTTCAAGTTTGTTACTTACAATTAATATGGCGTTTTATAAGCAAATTTTAAAAAATATGACTATTATTCATTATGATGATCTATTATCGAAATTAAAAACTTTCCTACATTATCCCAATTAAAGAAAATCATTCTATTTAGAAGCTATATATGATCTGATTTTCAAACAATATCATATGCTTATTAAAATTAAAACTAAATAAAAAAATCAAAAAGTAAATATAAATTTAAATGAATAATAAATAGTACCTTATTGCAAAAATGAAATCTCAAAAATGACCATAGAGGGTAATCCATAATATTTTCGTCCAATTTCTGCGGTCAATCGAAAGAAGATCAAAACACAAAACATAAAATGATAGTTAATGAATAATAAAAATGAAATCAAAATAGAACCTTATTGCAAATACCATTTGCGCCCCAAAATGGTAACAAAACCCTAATCTTCTTCGTCCAATATATGAACGTAATCGGAAATAATAAAGGTTGATAAGGAACTTAATTTTTCCCCAAAATGGTCTATTCATTGTGATTGTTCTAATCATAAAATACAAAAATATCATCTGATCCAATGAAGCTTGGATAATGAATTTGCTTCGATGTATGGATTTTGATTTATGATTTTGATTTAACGTTAATTTGAATGAATATTGGGTTTTGATTTGTCGATTAGGGTTTTATTTTGATAAAGAGAGAGAATGGTGGTTGTGTGTTTTTGGATAGCACCATTCAATGCTTCAGAGGTATTTTTAAGTCAGAATGCATTTTAGACCATTGGATCAAATGAATATCCACGTGGCAAATTTAGAGGTATTTTGGGTTAGAGATGACTTTTCAAACCATGCTTTAGATAGTAGAGATAGAGCCCGGTTATATAGTAGAAAAACGGGCTTTTTTTTCCCTTCCTTTTAGAGCCCGGTTCTCTTATAAAAAAACATGGCTGTATACTCTTTCTTATAACACGGGATCTCTTTAGAGCCCGTTTTTCACTATAACCAGGCTCTATTAAGTGGACTCTATTCCTAAATCTGTAGTAGTGTAGTTTACTTCATTATTTTATTTTGAATGTGTGGTGCCTGTCACTGAAAATTGGAACACTCTTCTTCAAATGAATCCAGGCCAAGTGACACCTTTCTTTTTGTGCATGATTGCCCCATAGAATTAATGGGATCATTTGGGTCCATAGGATTGGGCTCATTGTTCATGTTACATGATGTGTGCCAACGGAAATTCAGGTTCTACTCCAAAACCTGAAGATATGTTTACACCATAAACAAGTGTTTTCACTTGGTCACCGCAAATTTAAGCTTTTTGGTGAAGACTATAATATACTGTCCAGCAGGTTGATCGTTTCCAAGGTAATTAAATCATCATGCAGCTCAATCTACTACTGATTTTTATTTATTTATTATTTTTTTTACAGTTAGCCTATTTGTATCCGAATTGTGTCATTTGGTCCGGTAGGCCGTGGGTTGACCGTTTCCGAGGTAACTAACCATCTGGTTTGGCTTGTCAGTGAAGACTTTCAAATTGTCTTTATATACATTTTTTTAACTGAAAATAGCATTATCCATCAGTTTTCCAGCGTTAACAAAATATTGAGAGTAATTACAGAAAGGGAAATTTACTCATAGTTGGTAGGTTAAAATAGTATAATTTTACTATACAAGTTTCATGTTTCCTTCTTTGTGTGCTAATTATCATTTAATCGGGGTTTTAAGGAAGTATAACATTACTAAAAAAAGATGGAAAGCATTTTATCATGTTGATCATACAGGATGTATACATTACATCATACATAACTTGGAGAAACCTATAGTTAGATACATATACATATAGTTTTGAAGATTCTTTTAAGTTTCGTTCATTGAAAAAGACATAGTTTTGAAGATTTTTTTTAAATTTCGTACATTGAGCAAATGCATATACCATAGTTTGTTCTATATATGGGAGATGTTAATGGAGTCCTAATCTTTAATATTGATATAGAATGCCAATTGAAAGATAGATAAAGGGACAATGCAATAAAAGACCACTGAAATTGAAGAATTGTATGTTGGAGGTTATGAGCCCAGAACATGGTAAGATAATCAATAGCTTAACTATGTACCAATAAAGGTTACCGGATATCACTTGGAATCGTGTTATCACTTTCCAAAGTAAACTATTCGATCGTAATGCTTGGGTATCACGAATATCTACTTGGGATAAGACCAAATGTTGTTAGTGATTTAGGCACAAATCAATAACCCTTCGTGTATAAGTGTTATCTGTTTTCTGTGTATATCTCATGCTTTATTTTATTTCCTATTTATAGGAAGATACTTAAGGCTAGTCAAATGGAATTATGAGAATTAATCGGCCCATTAATCTCCACATAATTATCCCCATTATAGCCTAAAATAGTGGTTACATGACCAATTAAACGAGGTCATGAGTGCAGATGTAACTACCATTTGAATAGGTTAAATCAGTTACATAATCATACAACACTCTATCAGCAGAAACTCTGCTTATTACTAGCATCAGAATCACTGCTCAGCAGCAGAGTCATACTGCTAGCAGCAGAACCACTATCAAGTCAGGGTAATCAGGGACTTGATGGGTGTACACTCCGTACTTCCAAACCCATTCCCAAGTATGATTTGATCCCTAAAGTGCACTAAATTTTTCAACAATCCTCCCCAAATTTAGTTCACTTTCTTTGCATGAAAATAAAACATTAAACAAAATCTATGCATAAACGAAAATATCCTGAGGATTAAATTTCCATCTTAGTACATTACACGTTCATATATTCGAGAATCAGGGTGTTCTAAGAATTGAACCCTTCAAACCATTTGAATACCTGAAGATAAAATACACATACATTTCCAAACACTTAAACACTCCTGACACTATACAAGCCATGTGTCCATATCCAATTCATAAATGTTGTAAAAGCTAAAAGTCCAAAGCTTCCAGAAGCGGCAAAACTTCAACATTCACATAGGTGGTTCCTCTTTATTCATGCTCCTGCCAAGCACTTTTTCAAAGAAAATTAACCATTAAGAAGTAATGACTTCATCCTCCTTTCCAGCAAGTTCCAAGCACAAACCTTGGGATGTTTGTAAAACATGTGCTTCAGTACACTGAATGTTCAGCTTATCACATTGAACAGCTCCCAAGTTTCCTCAGGAGGGAGTTGGGTGTCTTAGCATTCAGTGACTAAGTTGGACTTTAAACCCATCCCTTTAGCAGACTTTATAACCAAGTCTCTAGCAAGACCCTTCGTCAAGTGATCAGCTAAATTCTGTTGAGATCTAACAAACTCTATAGAAATTACCCCATTCATGATAAATTCACGAATCATGCTATGCCTGACACCTAAGTGTCTAGACTTCCCATTGTACATCTAGCTATAAGCCTTTGCCAATGTAGAAGCACTATCACACCGGATAGAAATAGGTGCTATAGGTTTAGGCCACAATGGAATCTCAAGGAGCAAGTTTTTCAACCATTCAGCTTCTTTACCAGCAGCTGCTAAGGCCACAAATTCTGATTCCATTGTTGAACTGGTGATGCAAGTTTGCTTCTTGGATGCCAAAGAAATTGCACCTCCACCAAGTAGGAATACCCAACCACTGGTAGACGAATTGTCTTCAGTGTTACTGATCCAACTTGCATCAGTGTAACCTTCCAACATTGATGGATAACCAGTATATGAGAGACTATAGTCCATAGTTCTCTTCAAATACTTCAGTACCCTCTGCTTGCCAATGATGAGCACTAGGATTACTAGTATACCTGCTCAGTTTACCCACTGCAAAAGCAATATCAGGTCTTGTACAATTCATGGCATACATCAGGCAGCCAATTACCCTAGAATACTCAAGTTGAGATACAACTTTGCCAGTATTAGGCATTAGCTTCTCAGTTGTATCCATAGGAGTACTCACTGGAGTACAATCAAAGCAATTAAATTTCTTCAGTACCTTCTCAATGTAATGAGACTGAGAAATTGATATACCATTGCTTTCATGTTTAATCCTTATACCAAGGATAACATCAGCCTCCCCCATGTCCTTCATGGAGAACCTTGATGACAAAAATTCTTTTGTCAGGTCAACTTGATTTTGGTCAGTGCCAAAGATCAACATGTCATCAACATATAGGCAAATGATGACTCCTTTACCAGATTCATCAAATTTGCTATATATACATTTGTCAGCCTTGTTAAGAACATAACCATTAGACAAAACCACTTCATCAAACTTTTGATGCCATTGCTTAGGTGCCTGTTTCAGTCCATATAAAGACTTAATCAGTTTGCACACCTTGTTTTCATTTCCAGGTAAGATGAAGCCTTGAGGTTGGTTTATATAAACCTCCTCATCCAATTCACCATTCAAGAAAGCTGTCTTCACATCCATCTGATGAATAATCAGATTGTGAATTGATGCTAAAGCAATCAGCAGCCTGATGGTACTAATACGTGCCACAGGGGCATAAGTATCAAAGTAGTCCATCCATGACTTTTGTTTAAAGCCCTGAATGACTAGTCTAACCTTGAACTTTTCAATAGTTCCATCTACCTTCATTTTCCTTTTGAAAATCCATTTGCAACCAAGAGGTCTGCAACCTGGAGGTAGATCAACCAACACCCAAGTGTTGTTGCCCATGATGGAGTCAATCTCATCATTTATTGCCTCTTTCCAAAAAGCAACATCCTGGGACTTCATTGCTTCTTCAAATGTTTTGGGATCATCCTCAACAATGAAGCAATAGGAATATTGGCCAGAGACCTCATTCCTTGTACCTTCAATTAAGTATAATTGAAACTCAGGTCCAAATGACTTTGGAGTCCTGACCATTTTGCTCTTCCTGAACTCAAGTTCAGGTTGTTGAACCACAACCTCATCAGGGACCTGAGAAGATAATTCATCAGGGACCTCTGATACACCAATGTCATTAGTACCATTTGGAAACCTGTGACTTGGTCTAGGGACTGATGAGAATCTATTCTCATCAAAGAGTGCATCCGTTGATTCAATTATTGAGTTACTTGAAACATATTCATTAGGTTCAATGACATAGAACCTGTATGCCTTGGAATGCTCAGCATATCCAACAAAGATGCATTTAATGCCTCTTTCACCCAGAGTTTTTAAATTTGGATCAGGGAGTCTTACAACTGCCCTACAACCCCAAACCCTGAGATAATTCAGGTTGGGTTTCTTCTTAGTCTAGAGTTCATAAGGGGTAACCTTGTTCCTTTTATTTAGAACCCTATTTTATAAATAGAAAGCTGTTAATATAGCTTCACCCCAGAACCCTTGACTCAGTCCTGAATAAGACAATATGGTATTAACCATCTCCTTCAGTACCCTGTTTTTCCTTTCAGAGATACCATTCTGTTGAGGAGTATAGGGAGCAGTCGTTTCATGGATTATACCAACAGATTGAAAATACAGAGTATCCATGTACTCACCTCCCCTATCAGTCCTGAACCTTTTGATCAGTGACCCAAGTTGCAACTCAACTTCAGTTTTAAATACTTTGAATTTATCTAATGCTTCATCCTTGGTATGTAATAGATAGACATAACAAAACTTAGAAGCATCATCAATAAATGTCACAAAGTACTTCTTGTTCCCCAAAGAGGGAGTGGCATGCAAATCACACAGGTCACTGTGTATCAGCTCCAAGAGCTCAGTCTCACGTTTTACACCCTGAAAGGGTTTCTTAGTTATTTTGGTCAACATGTAAGTCTTACACTTTTCATTGTCCATGTCAAAAGATGGGATTAACCCATCTTTAGACATATCTTACATCCTTTTATAGTGTACATGGCCAAGTCTAGCATGCCACAGGGTGGAGTCGTTCAGTTTAGAGGTTGACACAAAGGCTGAATTAACAATGTCAATGACAACATTTAGCCTAAACATTTGATTACACAAATAGCCAAAACCAATAAACACACCATGTTTAGACAAAATAAATTTATCAGATTCAATAACTTGTTTATATCCATGATTATTCAAAACACTACTTGAAACCAAGTTCTTCCTTATATCAGGAACATGAATAACATTAAACAAAGTTACAATCTTTCCAGAACTAAAATTGAGATCTACACAACCACGACCATGCACCAAAGCTGTTGACTCATTTCCCATGTGAAGAATAGAACCATCATTCAGTGACTCGTAAGTCTTGAACCATCTTCTATCTTTGCACACATGAACAGTTGCTCCAGAGTCAACCCACCACGCAACATCATCATCCTGCACATAGTTAGATTCAGATACATATGTAACATAATAAACCTGAAGAGATTCATTAAACATATTCTGACCTTTCAGTGAGTTGGCAGAACCACCACTCCCTGAACCACTAGTGCCTGAACCATTTTTTTTACCACCAACCTTAACACCTTTGCAATGCCTTTTAATGTGACCAGATTTGCCACATTTCCAACATGTAGGGGTTGCCTTCTCGTTAGGATCAGCCCTTGTGTTATCCTGATGTTTACGTTTGCCTTTATTGTCATTGTACCTGGTGGAATTGTTATGTTCCACCATATTGACAACAGATGCACCAGTAACATTGCTACTCTTTGGCTTGTCATTATCCTGCGCCCTAAGGGATTCCTCAATACGCAAATGACTACCGAACTGAACAAGTGTCAGTTCTTCCTTCTTATGTTTCAAGGTATGCTTGAAATCTTTTCAAGAAGGAGGAGTTTGTCAATGATACAAGAGACTGAAATAGCCTCATCCATGTTCATTTTATGTTGTGTAAACCTTCCAAGTATTCTAAGAAGTTCATTGTATTGTTCCATGACTTGTCTTGAATCAGTCATTTTGTAATTTGTGAAATTACTTACAAGAAACTTCTTACTTGAAGCATCCTCAGCCATATATTTGGCATCCAAGGAATCCCAAAGTTCTTTGGAAGATTCAACATTATGATAAATGTCAAAGAGAGAATCAGATATACCATTGAGGATTAAACCTCTGCAGACATAATCATCATTCTCCCATTTGCTTCAACTCCTTATCTGTTCCATAGTAGCATCATCCCCATGATCTTCAGGAATAGAAATGCTTAGAACATACACCACATTCATGCTTGATAGCAAGAAGTGCATCTTCTTCTACCATTTTCTGAAATCAACATCTTCAAACTTTTCCAATTTGGAAAAGTTAGCAGCCATATACCTCACAGCAGCAGCCATTGATTATCACAGAATAGTCTACTTTGATTGTTGGAGGTTATGAGCCCAGAACAGGGTTAAGATAATCAATAGCCTAACTAGGTACCAATAAAGGTTACCGGATATCACTTGTAATCGTCTTATCACTTTCCAAAGTAAACTATTCGACCCTAATGCCTGGGTATCACGAATATCTACTTGGGATAAGACCAAATGTTAGTGATTTAGGCACAAATCAATAACCCTTCATGTATAAGTGTTATCTGTGTATATCTCATGCTTTATTTTATTTCCTATTTATAGGAAGATACTCAAGGCTAGTCAAATGGAATTATGAGAATTAATCGGCCCATTAATCTCTATATAATTATCCCCATTATAGCCTAAAATAGTGGTTACATGACCAATTAAACGAGGTTATGAGTGCAGACGTAACTGCCATTTGAATAGGTAAAATCAGTTACATAATCATACAACACTCAATCAGCAGAAACTTAGCAGAGCAGACTTGATGGGTGTACACTCCGTACCTCCAAACCCATTCCCAAGTATGATTTGATCCCTCAAGTGCACTAAATTTTCCAACATTGTGATGGTTTTTGCTTTCTTTTAATCACAATATATTTCGCACATAATTGCCATTTGAAATGGTATGACCTGAGAAATGCAATCTACTCTTTTAAAAGAAGTTTGACATCCAACAAAACACTACCCTTTAAATCTAATACTTCAAGAACAAACTGAAAATACTTTTCTGTTGCAATAATGACAAACACCATGCTAGAAACCACTTTGAGTTCAAATTTTCAAGTTTCATAGGGTGTCCTAGATGACAAACATCATGCCATGCAATCTGTAAGAGTAACTGGATGAAACTTCATGAGGTTGCGAAGGACATCTCCATTACATCATGCGAGTCACTTTGTAGCTGCAAGAAATATTCAAAAACGTGGTAAGTTTATATACTTTTTTTTTTTTTTTTTTGTGTGTGTGTGTGTGTGTGTGGGGGGGGGGGGGGGGGGGGGGATTGAGTGAATTTTTTTTTAACCCATTTACTTGTGAAGACCAGTTTGTAATGGCTCACATAGGTAAATCAAATAAAAGTAAAAAAAGAAACAGGTTGAAAGTCGGAAAGTGTATTTTTTTATGCTGAGGAGTTCATCGTTTTATACGAACTACAAGATCATATCTGTAGTAGAGCTCTAATCAGAAAGGGTTTCAGGTTGAGTCAAGCTGAATCAAACCAAAATTTTTTTACCCGTTTGACTGGGTAGCCAACCCGACCATACCACCTCTAAGGGGGATTAAAATCAGCCAGGAATTAAAATATTACCAGTTGAAAATGCTTGAGTAGCGCCGTTTCTAACAGGTTTTTCTGCTCCTCACATTCAGCTACCATTTGGCCTGAACTAATCAACTCCTCAAGTTTAAACTTTAATCGTTCAATTGTTGTGTATGGAAACCACACTGCAGATGGCTTCTTCCTGCGGATAACATCTTCTGGTCGCTGCCGTTATGCACAAAAGTATCAGTAGAAGTTATTAGAAAACAGAAGTTACTAGAAATTTTTTTCCTGATTGAACGATAAGCATAGCAGGCATTTTCTCTCTTTAAATACAACCAACACTTTGCATAATAATATTAGAACTTATTGCTCGACAAAGAGACCTAATACAGTAATACTAGTAAAACACAAGTTTTATATTCATGCAAAAACACTAACAATAATATAGATGTGTAAGATCAATTACCATTACCCTGTCATTTGTGAGAAAATAATTATAATTCATCACCATCACCATTACCATTATCATCTTACCTTAATATCAATTGCTGAAGTTTTTAGAAATGAAAGGTTAAAACGGAAAAAATTATCTTGTTAACTTTGTCCACTAAATATAAACATTTTACCTTGATAACAATTTGGTCCACGATTCATTTCGATCATTTTTTACTCTCTTTTTATAAACATTGAAAAAAATCTCAAATTTCTCTTAAATGTATAGATACCGAACTTTTTATTTACGAATGCACTAGAAAAGAGCTGTTTTTCACACAAAACTGGGTGGTTTGAAGTGGATTACTTTTAGTTAGTTTGACGAAACCTAATATTACAGTACACATAAATATGTATAACTAAAGGCACGATCTTAAAAGGGAAATTCGAATCAAGATATAAAATGAGAAACTATATGTAACTTAAGTGGAATACTTTACTATCATTGACAATTTACAATTGAAGTGAATACTGCCTGTTTTGCATTTTAATGAAATAGATTTACAATAGATAACTGAAGCGGCAGAAATGTACCTAACCCTATATAAGTTTAATTCTATATATTAAACAAAATAATTTCTTTTATTTCCAATAAATAGCAAATCTTCTTTATTTGTTGTCTTTACTACCACCACTGCTACTATTATCATTTAGAAAACTTACCTATCAAGTACAATTGCATGCATTGCAATATGCAGCAATGTTAATGCAAATTTTAAGTCTACAAATGCTTTATATACAATATTGCATTTCTATAGGTGACAAGGAGAATTACAAGGCTAGCTGTTGTATTATACATATAAGTATACAACATGACTTAGGTACCAAAACCATTATCGTAGTCAAGATAAATACTTTCTCAATAATATAAGCATGAACTAGTGTGTTTATGTGGCCCTTAACTTTATGTGGAATTATACATGAAAACACCCTGAAGTTATATGTTTTATCTAGGATATTACCAGTTATATCAGGGTTGCATCTTAGAGGGAAAAAATAATCATGAACTAGTGTGTTTCATGATTTCTTTGCACCCAACATTATTTGTTTGAATTACAGATTTTTTTGTATTACTTTGTAACAGATATGAGCATTGTATACTTAACTAGGATATATCTTGATAAAAAATATGGACTAAAACTATGAACCATTGTATAATATGTAGAATGAAATTTTATTAGGAAAAAAAAAAAAGCCAAAATATTCAGTTACTAGAATATGCAGTCAGACATACATCAAGGAACCTAAAATACAAAAAAGAAATGAAGTTTATTAACAAAATACCTTAAACATCTCAACAAGCCAAAGAGGAAATTTCATCAAACTGTTAGCAGAGAGAAGGGTTTCTGCAACAATTACTGGTAATCTAGGATGAAAAGACTTGTATATTCCCTGCATTCAATAGTTCAAATGAAACACCAGTAAGGTAAATAGAGACTCTCATCATCTGCAATTTGGTTGAATAGGCTAACATGGTAAGTATAATGGTGTTCGTGTCTAAAATGTTACTGAAAGAAATTGTAATTAAATCATCAATTCCAAATAATTTTTTTCAATAATGAAAGCAATAATAAAATTGGAGAAATAATAAATGTGGTACAAGCTGAGTGGTGACAAAGAACACCAGAAACATTAACCCCAATAACTAACTCAAATTGAACTATTGGAGTACCAGACCCTATTAATAAACCACGCCAGTGGAAAGGACGTGATAATTCATACAAATTTTTAGATAGAAACTTCAGATTAGAAGAAACGAACCATGTATTGCTCAAGTGCATCCCACTGGTCATTCTCTTTGGAATGTTGTGCTGCAGGAGCAACCTCATCCTTTGATGCTACGAGCAGACCATGTTTTTTGGTATCATTCCTGGAATTAATATGAAAAATTATTCATTCTAACAGCTGGTGTGAAGATTATACTAACTAAAACTAATGACTGGTAGGTCCAAGCTTGAAAAGATCACTTGCAAGTAAAATACTAAAAAAAAAAAAAAAAAAAAAAAAAAAAAAAAAAAAAAAAAAAAAAAAAAAAAAAGTTAGAGGTGGCAATTTTAACAATATAATTAAAATGGGTGGACCTGAGCTGAAAAGAGCGTTCATGTCAAACTCATGTTGACCCTTTAAACAACCTGCCCATTTTTCTACTTCTAGATGGAATAAAGAAAAATTAACAGTCCAAAATAGCATAGACAAAAAGGTGATGACTGATAGATACCTGCTGAGACAGCATTTTCGTGACATAGACGAAAAAACTTTTTCGAGTTCCCTATACAAGAAAGCATATATATATATATATATATATATATATATATATATATATATATATATATAGGGTGAGGATCAGGTACATTTTTGTCTTTTAGTGCGGATGGTACGGACGAATCTCAGCCCTCCATCTAGTCAACCATCTGAAAAAAGCGGAGTGGCAATATCGTAAATATCCCGTCTTTTTTTAAGATCGTTACTATCGTATTAGCTTTTTTTATGAAAAAATTTCAAAAAAATCTGAAAAAATTAAAAAAATAAAGAGGACAACAAATAATTAAGAATTACTGAAAAAAATTTCAAAAAAAAAATCGTTTTCATCGTTAAAGGTATTGTGATATCAGAATCTGATTTTGACTTTTTTACAAAAGTCAAGATCTGATCTTGACTTGTCAAGATCAGATCTTGACTTTTGTAAAAAAGTCAAAATCAGATTCTGAAAACTTTTTTTTTAATAAAAAATTTAATATCACAATAACTTTTTTAATATCGTAAAAACTTTTTCTTAATAAAAATTATTAATATCGCCGTAAAGTCAAGATCAGATCTTGACTTTTGTAAAAAAGTCAAAATCAGATTCTGAAAACTTTTTTTTTAATAAAAAATTTAATATCACAATAACTTTTTTAATATCGTAAAAACTTTTTCTTAATAAAAATTGTTAATATCGCCGTAACTATCATACTTTCTTAATATCAAAGTTAATTTTTTTTAATATCACTTTAACTTTTTCTTAATATCGTAATATCACGGTTCATTTTTACATGTAAAAAAGCTTAATATCGCGGTACCACTCATAATATCGTTAATATCACATTAACACTCATAATCAAAAACGAAAAAAGTGCTCAGAAAAATCTGAAAAAATAAAAAAATAAAAGAACACAACTAGAGTAAGGATCGCTGAGAAGGAAAAAAATCAAAAAAATCGTTTTCATGATCAATTGGTACCGTGATATTAGCGTCAGATCTTGACTTTTTTACAAAAAGTCAAGATCAGATCTGGAATGGGCGGTCCAGATCCATCCGCACGTCCGCACTAAAAACTTGTATCCGCACGTGATCCTCACTCTATATATATATATATATATATATATATATATATATATATATATATATATATATATATATATATATATATATATATATATATATATATATATATATATATATGAGTTGTATTAAACTATTATGAGTAATTCTTTGAAGAAAGTAAGAATGTAGACTTACCCTTTCAATCTTGAACCTGTGTAAAACCTTAGGATCACAGTGAAAGCCATATCATATAGGTTCGACTGCACCAACAACTCAATCAAGTTGGATGGAGGTCTCTCAATCCCTGAAAATGTATGCAAGAGCTATATCAATGTTCAAAGAATACCATATTACAGCAGTATTCTTCAAGATCATAAATTGCTGTTTGCATATTGGCGAGAAATATAAAGTCACTCAATATTAATAGTATAATATAAAAAACAATTATGCGAGGAACGGTTTATACCAGTAAATGACCATTCAATATTTTTCATCAATAGAAGGTGTTCCGCTGAAGTTAATACAAACTCCTTTTCAAGTTTCTTAATATCCATGCAGGGGACAGATTTTTCACTTGCAAAAGCATCATTAGCATTTGCCAAAGATAAATGACAAGCATCATTAGACTTAAGAAAGTCTCTGAATGATTACTCACCTCGAATTGTTATCTAGCCTTTCTAATATGATATAACTCATTCAAAATACATTTACCTGGATGAAGAGTACTGATCCATGCATAGTTAGGACTTAGAAGATGCAACGCATTTATAGTGGCAGAGAGGCAATTCAGTCTTTCTTGCAAAGCAAATAATCTGAATTCATAATCTCTCCGAGCTGCCTCACTTTTGAGTTGTATTGAGTAGAGGTACATATACTTTGCAGCCTTGCGCCAGTTA
The DNA here is from genome assembly GCA_030686995.1 of Artemisia argyi. NCBI lineage: Eukaryota > Viridiplantae > Streptophyta > Magnoliopsida > Asterales > Asteraceae > Artemisia > Artemisia argyi. The sequence goes on along the minus strand of CM060698.1, from coordinate 121,208,558 downwards.
TGTCGATGAATTGCATACGCGTATAAGACCTTTAAGGGGTTTGGTTTTACAGATACATCTGAATTTTTTGTCTGCACAATATATTTAAAGATGTTAAATATCCAAGGGACGTTTAGTAGAGCAACTACCATTTTACTTTATATTCTAGAGGTGGGTTCAGGTCAGAATATGTTACGTTCTGTACCCATTAGGTTGAGTTGAACCGAAACACTTCTTTCACATCAGTTTATGTTTCATTAGTAGCGAGTGTGTCATATAAAAGTTATATTAGTTAAATATTATCTTAGTTCTTTAACGAAATGATTCAAGAGGTTTTATGCATTTACTTTGCACTTTGGGAGACTTTAAACCAACCTTTTTTGTTATTGTTTTCCAATTTACCCACTAGAGATACATAACAAACATAAGCTGAACTGACCCACTTAAAAGTAATTGGGTTGAAATATTCCACATATATTAGTACTTGCTTAAATAATTCTACACACCTTCAAAGCAAGTTCTTGTTCCACCTTCTCAGCAAAACCGGCAAAAGGTAGTGAGCCATCACAAAGAATCTACACCAAAAGTTCATTAGAAGGTATATGTTTTTCATGCATACGGTAATGCATGATTTAAAGAACAAGTGAAGATAAAATTATAAAGTAGAGATAGAGAATAACCTTAATTGCATGCTGCTTAAATAAAGCATGGATAAAACGCCTTAAGCAAATGTATTTGCTTTCTTCATCAGGATTCGAAATAATAGCACAATATGCATCATGATATTTCTTTAAATCAAGATAGAATTTAAATGCACTAGCCCAAAGCTGGCTTTAACAATATTTGGTTCTTCAAGGCCCAAAACTTCATCAACTTGTTGAATAGCAGCAAGAGCAAACTGGCAGGCACCTGCGCTCATATTATATTGCTCAAAAATCGTCATTGCCCTTTGATAATAATGAAGCTTCCACGTTTCAGGAGAGACATGATCAGCTGCAGACATGAACATTATAAGATCTACAGTGTAAGTTGAAAACTATACTATATTCATATATAGAGATAGACTTACAAACAGCAAGGTGAGGCAATCCAGATTCAAATTCAAATGCCAAATTCTGCAACGAATTTGAAGCCCCCTGCAAAGCTGCAACTCTAGAGACATAGTAAGCAATTAACCATACATCAGATCCATTCTGAGCTTAAGGAAACCAAGTAGTATAAATATTTGACAATATAAATATATTTTCAATATATACCTGAAAAAGCACGAGATTGCTCCATCAATTTTCTTCTGGGTACAAGTCTGTGATGCCTCTTTGTGTGCTTGAGCAACGAAACAGCACCCAAGAAGATGAAGAATGGTGCACCATTCACTCTTCTGAAGACCATGAGAAACTTTCTTCTTGAGTAGATTCTGGTTTACCGTAGTGAGAAGATGCTTAAAAACAAAACCAAAGTGTTAGTATCTGATTAAGACTGCGTTGTGTCGGGTAGCCCAGCAGCTATTTTTTGGCCAAACTTTCTATATTTTCTATGCATAATTAAATAAATCTGTAAGATATAATATTAATATAGAAAATAAAAAAATTAAAGCTTGTAACTAATCGAATTTCAGTGGCTTATTTCCATCCTGTTTGAACTATTTCCCTTATAGCTAATTTAAATTATTCTACCTGTTTCACCCATTGCAAAAATAATACTAGTATTATTATTAATAATAATAATAATAATAATAATAATAATAATAATAATAATAATAATAATAATAATAATAATAATAATAATAATAATAATAAGAGAATCATTTTATCTAAATTATTTGAGATTGGCGCATCTAGCTGTAATGATGATTCCATAAAAGCAAATTAGTTACCTCAATAGCATCAAATTGTCCATACTTAAGCAAGACCAAAGCAAGCCTTATTGAGCTAATAGAAAAAGAAGACGGCCCATTTTCACTCATGCCCCATACTATCCAGCTTAAATATTTTCGTAGTGGAGCACTAAAAGAGCTTGGGTTTGGAAGATGTCCTAAACCTACACCATTTTGGCCTTGAAATGATCTTTGATTATCAAGTATCAGAAGAAAAGCCAATGTGAAGTCCCATTTCCCTAGCTTCGCAAACCATGATCTTTGGTTGCCGTCACCATCTAAAGGTGCATAATTAACAAAATACAAGTAAATAAATTACTACCTCCGTCCCAAAATATAAGTCCACTTTGACTTTTTTAATCGAACTTTGACATTAAATATTTTTCTTTGTATTATATTTCACTTGATGAAAATTATACCAAATGAAAATACATTTCAAACACTATCCATTTATATACTTTGCATCAAGTATTATAAAATACAATAAAAAATATTTAAGGTCAAATTTTGAGTTAAAAAGTCAAACTGTACTTATATTTTGGGACGGAGGGAGTAATAAATTAATAAAATTAGACATAGGATCAATGCCAAAGATATATAAAATTAATTTATTAGCATAATTTCTGTTGAAAATGAACATAGTTAGAATCACTAGTGTGCAGTTGTGCACTGCTGCTAATACTAGAAGTCCCGAATTAAAAATGAGACACATTCAATCAATTAAATTTTAATAAGTTGATTCGGATTATATAATATCTCTTAAGGGTCAAATGGGTAGATTTTTAATATTTTTCAAAGGAAACGGCTTAAATGTGCCATGTGGGTGGAAAGTCACCCAAGTGTACTTTTAATGCATGCGCATCCTTGATCCCTTTATGATTTTTTTTATCAATACTGTATTCATACATAAAATTAACCTGAAATTGTATCGGCACCCGATTTAACCTGTACCTGAAAATACCCTCTTTGACCCATTACCCAACCTGCCCGACCAGCCCATGCACCTCGAGTGAATATTTTGGTGTAATGAGAGACGAATATTCTAACCTAAAAGTGAGAGTCGAGAACTGGAGTCTTCCATGGCTGGTGATTCACAAGGTGTAGTCCCAAGAAAATGTATTATATGTCACTCTGTAATAAAATTTTGAAGTAGTGGCAATAACTCAAGTTGTATCCTGTAAACATCGTCAGGTAGCATATTTATCTGCATATGAACAACAAATAAATAAGATTTCCGCATTGTCACATGGTTCTTCTATTATGTATGCATCGGTATGTTTATTTATAAGTACGCATTCTAACCTGACCACCTAACTTCACCATGTAGTGCAATAGCAACAGTATATCCACTGCAGATTCAAACCTAACTTTGGCGATTTGTGAAGTCACTTGGACTGTTATGCAAGTAGTAATGTCAAACCCCATTTCACAATCTGAATTGTTATCAATATTTTGAGCAACTAAAGAGTCCAGATATAACTTTACAACAGTGACCACGTTGCCCCATGTCTTGGCTTTTTGATATAACCGAAGAAGAGACAAGCGCATATTCACAGAAAATTTTCTATGCGTTTTGTGGTCTCGTCGTCCATTCTCCCAAGCATTATCAACACTATGGAGACCTCGTATAGAAGAAGTATACCCGGTTTCTAAGACCTTCAATAAACGACCCACTATGTCTTCAAGAGATGGCTCGCTAAAAAATGATTCATAAATAAAACCTGGTGCACCATATCCTAGCTGTTGGCTGAGAATACTTGTGCATCGAAGAACCTCGAAAAACACTTCCTGTTCGGTATCACCTGATAAGTTGGTACTACGGCTTTCCCTTTCACCAAGTCCATCAAAAGACCCTATATCAAAAAATAAAAAATAAAAAATAAATTGAAAGCATGGCACACGACATAATATTAGCAAATTTTCAATATCATATGGCACAGTTAATTGGCACTTTGGGAAACTGCTTACTGAATACCAGATCAATTTTGGTTATTTTTAATCTCCAATGCGTCAAATCAGTATTTATTTAAATCTTGGGAAACAGGTCAAAAGTCATCCACAATTTTCTCGAATGCTTAAAATCTCTAAACCATTCTATTAGAAACCGAGATTTTTAGCAGAAAATTTATTTAGATCGTGTTTGGTATACAGGTTTTACCCTTAACATATATGTTTGTATTGAAGGGTTGGGGTTTAGGATGACCACACTAAAACCTTTAAGCTAAACAAATTGCTGCCTTAGAAAACTTGAAAATGCAGAAAAAGTGTTGAATCATCGGTCTAACTCGACCTGGCCTGACTGAATGCATACGTACTTAAAAAATATCTGTTTTGACCAAGAGTGTTTCACTGTTGGACCACTAGACCTGGTCTGACCAGATTGGAGTCGTACTTGCAGAATATCCGTTTTGTCCCAAACCCATGTTGAGCATTTATCCAACCTATCTGACCCGCCCATTTTGCCGTATCTAACTCAGTTTATGACAAAAATTTTGAATACACTATCTACATGGTTTTGGGTTTCATATTGTTCAGTTTCCAGTCATACGTTATAAAGCTCATTCAAGTTTTTTATTTGAATTTCAGTTAAGATTTTGGCAAACTTTGATGATTTGAACTTTAGTTATGCCTACATACAGAAGGAAAGAAGTTCGATGTCCTCCAAAGATCGCAACAGAGAAATTGATGATTTTCTTATCAAACCAATAGCACCATTTGATGCATCAAGAAGTAAACCAAATGGTGCATTCTCGTGAAACCAATTGTGCAAGTAGCGTGAATAGAAAATTTTCCAGCAGAATAGAAGTGCACATGGACTCCTAGAAGCTCCCTATGAGATTAAATAAAATAGAATTTATCAAGAAAAACTAGAGGTGACAAGTTAGACCCATACACTTAGAAAGCGGGACAAGTGGCTCTAAACTTGCAGAAAGTGTAGTTTAATGTCTTGAAGTTCATAGATCATTTTACTCAAAAATATAGATTATTATTTTAATGATATAATATTCATGACAATACTCGACACACAAAGTATTTCTTTTAAATTATACGTTTAGACAAAAGTGTTCCGGGTCAACCCACCCTAGATGTTTCAGACTATATAATAAATAATCTGTTGTGATGCCTTTCAAAAATCCAATTTGACATGTTACCAAACATGTCTAACCATCCATTTTGACACCTCACACTAGACCATAACAATAATAACAGAATTAGTATTAATGATGTGTCATTTACGCTTCAAACCTGATGTTCCATTAGAGAAATAAGCTCTTTTCTTATTCCATCAGCAGATAAAGAGCGGAACTCAGAATTAGTGAAATTCATCTTAAGATTTCGGAATGTTGCTAGAAGAACAGAATCATGAAAAATTCCAGGAAGTAATAGCATACGCATGAAGATTGATGAGACACGTGTGGTAATTTGCTCCTGCAAAATTAGAACAATACAATTAACTGTAAATTGAACAGACACTTTACTAGTGAAACTACAAGAGTGATAATGATGATGATACAAGGACTCGCAAAGAATACAGGTTATAGGTATTATGCACCTTCTACTCGTTTGACAGAAAAACATAAACATCTTTAAATTGGACAATTGTCACAGATGAAGATATGATGCAATTAATACTACGATATAAACTTGAGTGATCATAATACTGTCAGATGCAAAATTCAACAGAATTCTAGTAGTCACAAAGTCGTCATTATGTTTGTAATAACATAATCGTTTTGAACAAATGCCTACTTACTAACTGCCATATAAAGAATAGTTTTTTGCCCTTCAGCAACAGACTAAAGTTGAAGGAGGAATTTTTAAGATTTTTTAATGACATGACTTTTATCTTTACCATACTTGTAGATCATAGATGTGCCAAAAATAAGAAGTGTATTAAATATCAAAAAAGTTACAGCACCTTTGCAGATGGATATACTGAATGAGCAAGCCTAAAAATGTCATCTGCAGCATGCTCGGAATTTTGTAATAGTTGTTCAGCAACAATTGATTCCTGTAATCCAAAGTATTGCTCGTGTTCGCTAACTATAATATTCATGTCTTCCCGATCAAGAATTTGAAAATTTAATCAACACAAGGGATCAAACAGTAAATGGTTGTAAAATATGCTGCCAACATATGTTATACTCGAATAATCTAGTCAACAAAATATATAGGAAGATTTCGCTATAATATAGTCATGCAAGTGAGCTCTCAGTTCATAAATATAACAGAGAATAATAATTTCAATGAGAATGAAAGATATACTAACTTAGTCCAGATATTGCTGGAACATAGGCATGCTTGTAAATTTCTCAATTCTTAAGATAAGAGATATCTTAAAATTATGCCTGTCGTGAGGTATGGGTACACTTAGTATGACATTTGAATCCTATCCTTTTCAGACAGAACTTTTAGTTTAACCCCGTAGGGATTAGGATAAAACATAACCCAAATCAACCATTTGAACTAATTGGGTTTAAGTGCCACCTCAAAATTGATCCTTATCTAGTATCAGCATATATAAAAGATTGGAGCATATATAGAAGAAAGTCAAGAAACAAAAGGGTGTACAAGAGAAAGAAAGCATAAACCACATTCATTTAAAAGGAAGAATTTAAGTCTTTCCAAAAGATAATCAAGAACTCATGTTATATGGCTAATAAGGCAGAATAAATGGGAAAACTTTAGAAAAATGAAACCACGACCCACAAAACATATATCATCCTTACCCTGTCTCACTTGGACCTGAGAGGTTGTGCATTACAAGTCCATCTTTTTTGAGTATCCATATTTTATCTGAAGAAACTTTGACATCAATTAGTGCACCCTGACAAATACCCAATCAGTTAGTTAGACATAGCCAATTGAAAATTTTACTTTAGCGAGAAATATACGATAACTTAACTCACCTCCTCCACTGAGATGTCCCTTTCTGAAGGCCATATGCCACAATTAAGCTTCCCAACTTTACAAAAATGCAAAGCGTATAAAGTGATCATCTCCCCATTAACTTCCTTCTGTTTCAAAATGGAAGAAATTGAACTACAATTAAGGATGAACTACATTGCATCATCAGCAGAAATCAAATAGAAGCACGAGGAATCTCAAGGTCATCTCATTTTTCTTTAGGCATCTATTATATACATTAGAAAAAAAGAATGTTATGAAATAATCGACACAGTAGAGATTATTTCAGTAATATGGGATATTTTTAACAATTTAGGATAACTAATAAACTTTTTCAAATGTTAAATGTATCATTGACCAAGAATTAACTTAATTTGGACAGGGAGGATATAATTAAAGAATTGGCAGACCTGCTTAACAAAATCAGATGTTCTAGAATGAAATTATAAAAGAACAATCTTAAGTTTGAAAGAATTCGCAGTACCAGATCAGGCTTATGTAGGAGCGCCAGAGGTAACATGCTTAAATCATTGTTGAATTCGCCTGACCATAACCTCGCAAATGTAGTTCCTATAAATAAGGATATCCACGATATTTGTCATTGTTGAAAACACGCAAATAAATTAAGATCAATTCATTTTTTCACGTGCACCCTTGCGGAAAAATAAAATAGCTACCAGTTGGGAACAAAAGATAGGAAAGTAGTATGAGATGATATCATCAGAAATTCGGGACTAATTTGATCCTTAATTTGGTAAGATTGATGTCCAGGAAATGTTTCATGATCTTAAAATGTGATAGAACTTAATGGCAGCATTTTATTAAGACAAATTCCATGATTTTTTCCAATGTCAACAATAGTAGATTAGATTTGAGTATATATAAAGCTCTTAGACTATCTTAAAAATAAGAGACATGTTCTTGGTACAGCTCAACACACGTTGGATCATGTTGACCTAAAAAACTTTTATCCAAATATTTCTATCTAAGAAAAATACCATGTGTGTCAAATATGACCATAAAAAAAACAAAATATGCAATCTGGTTTATACAATTTAGCATGTTGTATAAAATACGACAACGTTCTACACGTTTGACCCGTTGTTATCTTTTTAGATATTTTTATTTCACCCATTTGATGGTATGAATATAACCTTTATGAACAAAGTTTCCATTTTTAATATTCAAGGTGTATACTAAGAAGAAAAGACATTGGACTTGCCTTCTGGGGTTGCCCAATTCACAAACTGATTATAAAATCTGCTACAACTTATAAGATCCCACACTTGTAGCACTCCATTCAAATGAAGCACCAAAAGATGTGTTCTCCCCCGGATCTCTATACATAGAAGATCCTTCACTGCAGTTGTGGGAATCCTGTTTGATAAACATGAGATTAGCTTAGAAAATCTGAACCACATATTTCCTCTTCCAAATATATAAATAAATCATAAATTTTAATCCTTGATTAATGTTAATGTGCTAAAAGCTAGTAGTTTAAATTTCACTTGTTACAATAAAAAATCAAGATCATCATAGTCATAATGATATTGATCGGTACAAAATCAGAAAGTGGTCACTACATTCAAATAATGGAACTTGTTTGTAAATTGAATATTTTTATATTACTACTATACATGCTTTTTACTGTACACATACAAGGATGATGCTTTTGATTGCAGAGCCATCATGATGCTTCTAATTTTACTCACAAAAAATGGTAAAGGTTGCATAAAAATCCACAAATCAAATATTCCAAAAACAAACTTAAGACAGAAGTTAAAAGACTACCTGGTCACGAGCCACGGTACATGATCAAAAATGGAATGCTCACGTAATTCATGCAAAAAACCTAAGATTTTGTTTGGAAGACGTTAGACAGTCCTGCAGCTAACATACAACGTAATAGGCAGTCACATTTAGACAAACATGCATTATCAGGCATCCAGCTATCCAGATAGACTACATTGGATTATCACGTCTTTGCAGACTTCTGTAGTTCTGTGTAAACCAAGACGACAAGTTGTAGTGTATGGTATGATCAGATCTTAGAAGGAAAAAAATGTCCATACAATGGTGTGTGATTTCTTTCATTTGGTTAAATTTCATTCCCCGGGCTGAAGGTGACATTCTGTTGATGAAAAACTAAAATATGACCCTTGCTTTAATAATGTTATCTTCAATACCACACATTTTTTCAGGAAACTTAAAAGCTAGACTTTAGGTACTTCTCTATTTTCCAAAAATAATTAGCCAAAATTGATTAGTACATAAAACATTCAATTTGTAATGCCTGAGATTTGAGAAGTAAGATTATATTCAACTTGTATTTTTAGTACATGAAAAATCAGCAACTTCTTAAATAATGTATAAAACAGCTATATAAAACTATATATTGTCTCTGGCTGGATTAATATAAGAAGTATATGAAAACTCATTTCATTCTTGCAAGTCGAGCAACCATATAATGGAATAAAATGGTCCATTCCAGTACGTTGCCTATTCCATTATAAGTGAGTACATCATATCTTTTATTTATAATAGCAAATAATATACATCTCAAACATGCACACATATAACTGAATAAAATATATAAATAAGTAAACGATACCTGGAGAAGTAGAATCAAGGCTGCCTAGACGGAAACAACTAAAGGATCCATCTTCCTTTCCTATTACAAAAAACCCTGTAGTTGCTGCAATGGCTGTGATAGTTCCATCACCGTAACTATGCAGATTTAACTCAACAACATCACTAGATGGGAAAACGGAGCATGATCCATAGTCATTAAGGTTTTTGAGTCGAATAAGATATGCAACTCCATCTACACTCAATGTGTAAAGCATGTAAGGCTTCATTGAAGCACTATCGATCTGCAAAAGAAGACAGTATTAATATCACACAAACTGGACAAAGAAACAAAAGGGATTGAGTGCCAAATATGAGAGGGGAAAAACCTCATTCTTGCATAAAGAAGCAAATGGACATAGCGCACTCGTAAACACAATACGTAACCCCACCATTGGGAACTCCGCAAAACTGCCAAATTGAAGTATCTCCAATACATTTGGTCTTGTCTTATTTATTCTCCTGTGGAAGTAACATTTAACAATTGGAACAGTCTTGTAAACTCTACTACGCGTAAATATATTTTTGTCAATAAGATATACAAGAGATTATATAAACAATTGAAACAACAAGCTACATAGGTGATATTGTTCTCGTTTACTTATACAACTATGTGCAGTTACTTGGAGGATATTACTCTAAAAGCTTCTTCAAAATAGTAATTTCTTACTAAGGTAAATTGATTGAAAGTAACTTAACATACTATTCATATTCATAATCCACTCGTCGAGCAAATATCATATATTAAAAAAAGACACTTTAGTTAGATTAGTTATTCAAGTCACAACATGCTAGCGAAGGGCGGAACTAGGGCTTGAGCTAATTTTTAGTAAAAAAAAATCTCCAATGTTTCTAAAACTTGTTTAGTAAGTCCATTTACAAAATCATATTTTATAGTTAATATCTTTTACTCCACATTTGGGGGTGACCAGGGAAGAGTCGGAAACGATCCGCGTACGTATGAGTCAAAAACTCACACTCCGCGGCTAACCTAAACATATAAAACCTCATCCGTTTACTTGCTATAATTAACATCACCGTAAAGTATATCTACATTTATTATTATCAATCAAAGAAGTACGTACGTATCGTAAAAAATATAAAATACATAAGCTAGGTTAAAAGCTATACCATAGAAAATAAGTAGTGGAATGATGATCTGGTATGATAGACATAGATGAAGCGTCATTTACTGGTGGAGTATGAAGCTCATGATGAGGTGACGGTGGTTGAATATTAATGGAGGTTGAAGGAACACCAATATTTAACCATTTAACTGTATCATTACTAACTATTGGAACTTCTGTGCCGGAGAAACAAGACCCACTCGCCATGGCTCGAATTTTTTATGTGAAGAGGAGGAGGGAAATGAATCAATTAATGCTATTATACTACTACTCTATTGGATTATTCTTTTGTTTTCCCAATAACAGCGAGGATGTGTTTGGTAAGGCCCTTTGCTTTCTAAAAAGAGATATGAGATTCAATTCTCGTTAGATTAAGGGGGTGTTTGTTTAAGCTTATGGGAATGTTTGGGGCACGAACTTATCAGATCTTATCATAGTATGAACTTATTTTTTTTAAAAAAATAAGCTACTATTTGGCAAACAAATATTATTTTTTAAATAGCTTATTTTTTGAAAAAATAAGCACAATCTCTCAACAATCTTTTGTGCCAAACATAACTTTTGAGCATTTAACCATCAACATTATTACTCACTACAATATCACCACCACGTGTAGAAAAAATCAACAAACATATATTTTCTTTAAACAAATTTATTCAAAATTAGAATTTCACTACTTCAAAACATTACAATAAAAATAAAATATATTACATCAAACAAGGTTGCAAAAATCTGAGGTAGTCGGGCGGTCAACCCTCTTGTAGCTTGTAATCGGTCTAGGCGGGATTAAACGGTGATTAATCAGATTGGCATTTTTGGCAAGCTTTTGGTATTTCCGACGAGTTTTGGGAATTCCCAACAACAATTTCCTTTAAAATACATTTTGTAATAGATATAAACAGTGACTAAAGTAATTAAAACTAGTTTACGACAAGTTTTTGGTATTTCCGACAAAATTTATAGGTTTTGGGAATTTGTTTGATCGATTTACACAAATCGAAAAGGTTGATGGCCCAGTAGCGCTTATGTGTCGATTAATCAGCCTTTTTTTTTTTTTTTTTTTTGCAATACTAACATTAATAATTGATAACCAAAACTTAAGAAATTTAAAGCATAAACTAATAATCTAGATTATATCTATCTTTAATTTTTGCCTTATCTCCATAATTTTTGGGCATTGAATTCCGATCAGATGATCGTGGTAAGTGTTATAGAAGTTTTTGACTTTTTTGGTGGTGTCTTTCTTGTTGAAATCATAATATTCCAGTTAAATGAAAATGGAGTGTCATGGGGAGTATAGGAAACAATGTATAATTAACTACGAACACTACAAGAATCAGGAGAACAGGCGACGAGCGCAATGCCGACGACTCAATGTCGTCGGCACCATACGCTAAACGACAAAAAACTGGCTTGACCCAGGCAAGGCTGCGTTGAATTTTTAATCTAGAATTATACCGACGTCATGTCGTCGGTATAATAACAACAAGTTTGACTTTTGATAAACCTGGTGAAAAAAAAGGCGGGAATTTGACCGCCAAAAAACGTGCCGACGTCATGTCGTCGGTGATATATAAATACACAAATAATTGTGGTTAGCGTGGGATTAATCAATGTTTAATAACTAATAGCCCCCTAGTTTAAAAAACGCCGACGACATGACGTCGGCAACAATTTCAGTCAAAATTTGAGCCAAAATTTTGTATGTAATTGAGCGGGGTTTTTCCCGCCTTAACTGCGCCGACGACATGACGTCGGCAATAATTGAGCGGGAATTTTCCCTCGTTTTTCCCCGTCGACATGTCGACGGGAATATCTCTCCCAAAATTCAGGCTATATATAACCTAACAAATATATTCCTGTCTCATTTTTTACCTACACATCTACATATACATTTTCACAAAATTATTTCCGTCTCATTTTACACATCTCACAAATAATTCAATCGTCAATTCTTACAATACACACATGACTTGGCATGGTTGCACAGTTGAAGAGGAGTACTCAAAAATCTTGTCACACGAGCTTCTCTTTAATGAAGTTATGTTAACTTTTGGTCATGCAGTTTATGAGGAATATGGTGATTTTAAGGATGCTGAACCGTGGATGAGAGACAAGATTATCGAATGGTGTAGGAAAAAGCCGTACTACAAAGAGTACATGGACGAGCTAGATGCTGCTGAAGCTCAAGCTGCTGCTGAAGCTCAAGTTGTTGCTGTTGGAGGTGACGACGAAGCTGAAAGTACGTTGGAAACAAAACTTGATAATCTGGGAAATAGGATCACAAATCTTGAAGCTACGTTTGCACATATCAAGGAAATGAGAGCAAGGAAGGGAAAAGATGGTGCGAGTTCGAGTAAAGCGGGAAGTAGCCGCAAAAAAAATAAACGGGTTGTTTTAGTTGTCGAGTTGTTTAGTTTGATTTGTTTCGTTTGGTTGTCGAGTTGTTTAGTTTGAGTTGTTTCGTTTGTTTGTCGAGTTGTTTAGTTTGAGTTGTTTTGTTTGGTTGTCGAGTTGTTTAGTTTGAGTTGTTTCCTTTGGTTGTTGAGTTATTTAGTTTGGTTGTCGAGTTGTTTAGTTTGAGTCTGTATGAAAATGCATGTGGTTAAGAACTCTTGCTTGTTTTAAATAAACAGTTTGCCTTTGTGTTTGATAATTATTGCTTCTTCAGTTCTAATTATTGCTCCACAACAACAACAACATTTTATTAAACATCAAAAACATCAACAACAACAACAGCAAACAACAGCAAACAACAGCAACAACAACGATATGATAACAGTACTACATATGAAATTTATCCATGTCACCTACAAGGTCACGGAGTATTGCATCCGACTGACATGCGTGGTCGTGGTTGGGATACGTTGCCATGTCAAGTTTTGCCTCCAGCACCCTTAATTTTGTCTCTAACACCTGTTTTTGTGCCTCCAACACCTGTTTTTGTGCCTCCAGCAAGTTTATTCTAAGATTTTTTTCATGACAGTTTGAGCACCTTTTTGGAGCAGATCCAGAACCGCTTGATGTTGAAGCTCCCAGAGAACCGATCATCATTTTGGCGAGTCGTTCCTCCTTCCATAAAAAAAAATTACATCCATGGTCGTCCGTCCCAGGCTGTTAAAGAGTAAAAACTATTATTTTTAACAACTAACCAAATTATTTAAAGAAAAAATATGTAATTGTTCACCTGCGAGAAAGGATACGCATAGTATAGTTTACCACGGGAGTAAGATTTACACGATTCTCGCAGAACCACGTCTCCTCGTTCACAAGGACAAGGAAAAGCTTCAAATTCTGCCATCTTCTTCACCATGATAACAGTGTATGTTTGTGGTTGTGAGGTTGAGTGGTTGAATCGTGACCGGTGTGGCCCGATCTACAAGTTGAGGTGATAAAAGGTGGTGGCTAGAAAAAGATTCCGGCGGCCGGAAAATGCTGGTGTCGCCAGAAAACAGAAACTGCTAGAGAGAGATAGAGAGAGAGAGATATAGTGAGATGAGTATGTGTGTGTGTGTTTATATTGTGAGGATAAGGTGTTAGGTAGAGAGATAGATATAGTGAGATGAGACATATCATGTATAACCATAGCATCTCGACTCGTTCGTTTAACATCTCATGTATAACCATAGCATCTCGACTCGTTTGTTTAACATCTCATGTATAACCATTGCATCTCGACTCGTTCGTTTAACATCTCATGTATAACCATAGCATCTCGACTCGTTCGTTTAACATCTCATGTATAACCATTGCATCTCGACTCGTTCGTTTAACATCTCATGTATAACCATAGCATCTCGACTCGTTCGTTTAACATATCATGTATAACCATTGCATCTCGACTCGTTCGTTTAACATCTCATGTATAACCATTGCATCTCGACTCGTTCGTTTAACATCTCATGTATAACCATAACATCTCGACTCGTTCGTTTAACATCTCATGTATAACCATTGCATCTCGACTCGTTCGTTTAACATCTCATGTATAACCATTGCATCTCGACTCGTTCGTTTAACATCTCATGTATAACCATTGCATCTCGACTCGTTCGTTTAACATCTCATGTATAACCATAGCATCTCAACTCGTTTGTTTAACATCTCATGTATAACCATTGCATCTCGACTCGTTCGTTTAACATCTCATGTATAACCATTGCATCTCGACTCGTTCGTTTAACATCTCATGTATAACCATTGCATCTCGACTCGTTCGTTTAACATCTCATGTATAACCATTGCATCTCGACTCGTTCGTTTAACATCTCATGTATAACCATTGCATCTCGACTCGTTCGTTTAATATCTCATGTATAACCATAGCATCTCGACTCGTTCCTTTAACATATCATGTATAACCATTGCATCTCGACTCGTTCGTTTTACATATCATGTATAACCATTGCATCTCGACTCGTTCGTTATTTTATTTTATATTTTAATAAATGATTTTTTTAATTATAATATAAGTAATTAATTTTAAATATATATTTTTTTTTAATTTTATAAAAGTATTTATAATAAATAATTTTTTTCAATTATATAAATTTAGTTTATTAATTTTATAAAACTTATTTTTTAATATTTTATAAAAGTATTTATAATAAATAAGTTTTTTAAATTATATTAAAGTAATTTTATACAAGTATTTATAATAAAGTAATTTTACAAAGTATTTATTATAAACATTTTTTATTAATAAAAGCTATTTTCCCGTCGACATGTCGACGGGAATAAAACCGCCAAAATTTTCGTGAAAATTTTATACGTCCCGCCAAACGCAAACGACAAAATATTGTAATATTACCGTCGACATGTCGACGGTATGGGTAATATTATAAAAAATTCTTGTAATATTACCGTCGACATGTCGACGGGATAATAAGAAGCAATACCAAAACCAGATCTGGTCAAACCATCGCTCATAACTTAGAAATAATAAAAATAAACCATCGCTCCTCCTCCACCGGCGATTACATCTCCATCACCTCCACCACTCCTCCACATTATACCACCTCCACCCCAACCACATTATACCACAGCCTACCACACCACTCCACCACAGCTCACCACACCACTCCACCACTCCGACACTCGCACCACTGTGCACCTCCTCCTCCTCCATTATTTAATTCTATCCTCTACCCCTCCATTTTTTAATTCTTCTTCTTCCCCACTTCTCTTCTTTTTCACAGACACAGCAGCAGCAGCAGGTGAGAGCTATTAAATTTTGTTAATAAAATTTGTTATTATTATTGTTAATAAAATTGCTATTAAATTTTGTTAATAAAATTTTTATTAAAATTTTGTTAATTTTTTTTACAGTAGCAGCAGGTGAGAGCCGAGGGTGAGAGCCGAGGGTAACAGCAGGTGACAGCAGGGTGAGAGCCTCGTTTTATTTTTTTTATTAACTTTTGGTTTCCCGACGACATGTCGATGACAACAGTTTTTTTTTTTTTTTTTTTTTTTTTTTTTTTGATATAACCATTATATATTGCATCTCTTTTATTATAGCCCGAGCCCAAGACGAGACCACAGCCGAGACCACAGCCGAGCCACAGCTGAGCCACAGCCGAGACCACAGCCGAGCCACAGCCGAGCCACAGCCGAGACCACAGCTGATACGTACGGTATGTATTCCTTTTTAATTTTTTTTTTCTTCTTATTTATGCTTTGTTGTAGCGTTTGGTTACTAGTTTAGTGATTGCAACCGTATGTATAGTTTGGTTACTAGTATAGTGTTGCGGAATGTGAACTAGCCGTAGGATATTGTGTACCCACGGTGCAAATAGCACCTTGGGGGACTTGGTATTGAACTAGCCGTAGGATATTGGGTGGGTTTGGTTAAATGTTAGTTGGTTAGTATATATTGGTTAGTTTGGTTTTCGGATTATATAACTAGCCGTAGGATATGGTTAGTATGTATTGAACTAGCCGTAGGATATGGTTAGTATATATTGGTTAGTTTGGTTTTCGGCTTATATAACGGGCTTATGGTTTGTTTGGTTTTCGGCTTATGTTTCACAAGCTTAATTTTTATGGCTTATTTTGAAACTTTTTAACTTAAATAGTTTCAAAATAAGTAAAAAAAAAATAATAATAATAAAATAAGCAAGGTATGTATTAAGTAGGATATTCCGAAGGTTGCAAATATTAAACTAGTAAAAGAAAGAAAAAAAATAGTGTGATTTTAGAGTGTGTTTGTTAGTAACTATATAATTGTTTAACTTTAATTGTTTGGTTTTCGGCTTATATTGTTTTGTTTTCGGCTTATATTTCATAATTGTTTATATTCTAATTGTTTAACTTAAAATATATGCTATTGTTAGACTTTTGTGCATGTTTTAGGATTTTAGTGATTAATTTCGGAAAGTCCCCGTCCGAAGTTAATCATCCTATAGAAAACCCGTCCGGAATTAATTTATTAGAAATTAATTTCGAAAAGTCCCCTGTTTGGGACTGCTTTTTGAATGTTTTGTCTCATTTAAGATATGGATGTGTATAACTGATTTACTATTTGAGATTATTTCGACAGTGTTTCTCCTTTACTCCTACGAATATGTCCATCTTAATGCACATATTTGGGGAGTTGAGGGGAAATGCTGCCGAAATTTTCTCAAGTAGTAAATAAGTTATACATATTCATATATGGGACGAATCATTCAAAGAGTGGGTTAGGATTGCCTTTCATAGTTGCGCTAGGTGAACAAAACAACTCGTAATCATTAATTAAGTGCATATAATAACCGATTGCATCATAAAAATGCAGTTATGATAATTGATAAGAGTTGGACCCGTATAGATCATCGTGGTTCAAAAGAATTTCTTGATGGTCTTGCCGCCTTCCTCCATCATTGCAAACCGTTATTGAATAATTCCGGAAAAATAAAATGTCCGTGTCGTCGTTGTTGTAATGTTCCATGGGTATCTCTCGAAGGTCTTAAAAACCACATAGGTAAAAATGGGTGGGACCCAGCTTATACACAATGGAAGGATCACGGTGAACCGGATCCTCCGAATAATGATCAAAATGCTATTCTTGATAACACAACACAACGTGAGATGAGTGACATGGGTGTGTGCCTAAATGATATTCTTGATATTCCTCCGAATAATGATCAAAATGGTATTCTTGATATTCCTTCGAATAATGAGCCGACTCACGGAAATATTGGCGAGACAAGTAACGAGCCTACTTAAGCAGCGACACCTCCTCTGCGTAACGAGTATGAAGAGTTACTTGCAAGTTCCAACCAGCCTCTGTACCCGGGTTGTGACTTTATGACAACATTGGATTTTATGGCAAAGTTTACACATCTCAAGGTCAGCGGTAAATGGAGTGATACTTCATTTAACAAAACGCTAAAATTTCTCCAGGAGGTATTTCCGCCCAGGTTAGGTTACAATCTCCCACCGTCATACTATCATATAAAGAAGACATTTAAAAAGGTCGGGTTAGGGTACGAGTCGATACATGCTTGTGAAAATGATTGCTTTCTATATCGGGGGGATGACGAAGATTTGGAGTATTGTCCGGTTTGCAAAACGAGTAGATGGAAAGACAATAAAACAACGGGGAAGAAAGTTCCTAACAAGGTGTTGCGTTACTTTCCTATCATTCCTAGACTACAACGTTTGTACAAGTCTATTCACACTGCAAAACATATGACTTGGCATGCTACTGGAAAGTCTACGGACGGTAAGATGCAACACCCGGTTGATGGTGAAGCATGGCAGAAGTTTGACAATAAATATTCGGATTTTGCTATAGAACCACGAAACGTTTGATTAGGGTTGGCTGCTGATGGTTTCAATCCATTCGGAAACTTTAGTCAGACTTACAGCATGTGGCCGATTATATTAACAACATACAACTTGCCTCCGTGGTTATGCATGAAAGAGACCTCTTTGATGTTGACGTTGTTGATTCCTGGCCCTAAATCACCGGCGAAGGACATCGATGTTTACTTGAGGCCCTTGATTGATGACCTTGTGAAATTATGGAAAAAACCAGGTATCTTGACTATGGACGTTGCTACAGGCACTCAATTCCACATGAGAGCGATGCTTTTATGGACCATCAATGATTTTCCTGCTCGAAGTAGTTTGTCTGGTTGGCAAGGGCAAGGTTACTTCGCTTGCCCTACATGCAAAGTAGACACTCCGGCTACGCGTGTGATAAGCAAAACAGCTTATGTTGGTCATAGAAGATTCTTAAAAAAAACCATAAATGGAGGAGGGACGATACTACATTCAGTGGTGAACCCGATCATAGAGAGCCTCCTAGAAAAGATACCAGATTTGATATCTTGACTCAACTTGCGAAATTGCCCACACGTGTTCCGGGGAAACATCCGGATTATGGGGGTGGGAAGATAAAACGTAATCATGACGACGAGCTGAACTGGACTAAACGGTCTATCTTTTACGATCTTAAATATTGGTCTTTTCTTTCTCTACCACACAATTTAGATGTCATGCATATCGAAAAAAATGTGTTAGAGAGTATCTTGAACACCTTGTTAATGAATGACAAATCTAAAGACACCGCGAAGGCAAGACAAGATTTGGAAGCTCTGGGCATTCGACAGGAGTTGTGGCTCGGAAACAAAAAAAACGGGAAGTGCTCGAAGCCTCATGCAAAGTACTCCTTCACACCCGATAAAAGAAAGCTCTTCTATCAATACATCAAAACAGTTAAGCTACCAGATGGGTTCGGTTCCAAGTTCAAGTCAAAAGTGACCAAAGATGATAACAATATAACGGGCATGAAGTCTCATGACTGTCATATAATGATGCAACGGTTACTTCCTTATGGACTTCAGCAATACTTGGACGCACAGACTTATACACCATTGATCGAGCTTTGTTTCTTCTTTAAGCAAATTTGTGCCCGAACTTTGATGGTGAAAGACATGGAGAAAGCTAAAGACCAGTTGATCAGTATTTTGTGCAGTCTCGAGCAAATATATCCTCCTGCTTTTTTTGACATTATGATTCACTTGGTTATGCATTTACCTGAAGAGGCTATTCAAGGCGGTCCTGTTTCATTCCGGTGGATGTATCCATTTGAAAGATACATGAAGAAGCTTAAAAACTATGTCCGAAATAAAGCTAAGCCGGAGGGTTCAATAGCGGAGGGTTATATTGCAGATGAAGCATTAACTTTCTGTTCTCGTTATTTTCGTGGTGTTGGGACAAAATTTAATCATCCCGCTGCATCTCAGGACCGTCCTCGCCCAACCAGTGATTTCCAGGTGTTCCGATCACTATGTACCAATTCTGGTAAAGAGACATTGATTAAGTTAGGTCTCCCAGAAATGAAGAGAGTGATATGGTATGTACTTCACAACAGTCCTGAGATCGACAAGTACATGGACGAGTTCGAGAGGTATGCGTTTATATTTTGAAATTTCTGTTTCCCAAGTTATCTTTTCGATTTATTCTAATATCATGAACATTTTCAGCGAATTTCCTAATATCGACATGCAACAAGCATTTCCGAGCTGGTTTGAGACGAAGGTAAACTTATTGTATGTATTTCCATGTATAAATAACGACTATTACTCATCTCCATCTATTCTTATCTTTTTTCATAGATCCGTAAACTTTACATAGCCGATGACCCAAGCTGTACTCCCGACTTATTCGCTTTGGCTTGTGGACCATCACCGACCCCAATCTCAGTCAACTCTTGCGTAGTCAACGGTGTGAGGTTTGTCGTACACAGCCACGATATAAAACGTACAACTCAGAACAGCGGAATTTGTTCACCTGGTGAGAAGGAGGGAGAAATGTATTTTGGTCAACTAGAAGATATTCTGGAGTTCGCATATTCCCAGTTCAAAGTTGTGTTGTTTCGAGTTAAGTGGTTCGACTTAAGCAACAAAAACCGTAGAGTCCAACGTTTTACCACTAGAAACAACATGACACAAATTTTGGCATGTAGCTATGCGTTCGAAGATCAACCTTACATTCTCGCAACACAAGCAAAACAAGTCTTCTACCTTGAAGATCCTGCCAGACGACCACTCCATTGGAAGGTCGTCCAAGAAGAAAATCACAACACAATCTGGGATGTCATCGTGGTAGAAGACGATGATGATGTGATACATGGCAACAACTCATCCGATCTCCAACTGTCTGCTAATTTGAATGATTTGGAACCTGGAACCTTAAATATCGATGGTGAATCAACGTTAGTTGAGGCACCACCACCACCAATCATTCCTGTTGATGACGACGATGATTTTATTGATGATGAAGACGACGATCCTTATGATTTAGCATATTCTGATAATGAAGTCGCAAACAATTCTGATGATGAAGTTGAAGTTGCGACTAATGTTGTTTATGATAGTGATTTTGATTGTGCAGATTGATCTTAAAATGTAACTTGTAAAACGACACTTATTTTAATGAAATTGTTATGGATTGTTTAAAAGTGTATATTTCTTTTGAATGTGTGCATGCTTATGTTAATTTGTTCCCGAATTTCTATATGTTACTCAACTTGTACTTTTACAGATGGCAGCAGCAGTTGCACGGAGTCATGGTGGTGACGGTGCCGATGATCCACCACCTTCCCCTACCCGTCAGATTGAGGGCGGGCACCGTGCTAGTGGTAAGAATTTCTAGATTATATATATATATATATATATATATATATATATATATATATATATATATATATATATATATATATATATATATACACATATTATGTATATATATAGATATATGTGTGTATATATATATATATATATATATATATATATATATATATATACATATATCTATATAAGTTACTTTATGACGTTTTCACTCACTCCAATTGCAGGATCAGGGCGACCCCGCCGAGGAGGTCGGGCCAGGGGGGGAGGCAGGGGTAGGGGAGGTCAGAATGGCGGTAGGCAACGACCACGCGAAGAAAATAAGAATGTGAAGCTCAAGGCTGCCGTGAGACTTCGTGGCCTACAGTCTATTGACTTTGAGATTGGTGATAAAGGGACTTACACTCATGTGGGCCCGAACCAAGCATGGTTTGGCAATTACGTCGGCGAGCTCATTCGACAGCTGCCGCTAAACTATGACACCTGGTACGATATAGAACCGGAGCTGACTGTCGACTTCCTTCCAAGCGTCGGGGTCAGTTATTTCATTTTCCTTTTATATATATTGTTATGTTACCGTGTTTATTTATTTAAATGTGCATATTTATTTAAATTTGTTTATTTATTTATATCTCTATATTTAATTATTTGAATGTGTACATTTATTAACATTTATTTATTTATTTATATCTTTATATTAATTTTAACTATATTTGATTGCAGCGTATGTTCGATTTGAAGCGCCACCACACCAGACCGGAGTGGGAGACATTTGGTCGGCGCTCACAGCATATTTCGCCACCCGATACCGTGACAATAAATATGATCTGAAACGCGATTACTTTACGAGAAAGGGTGGGGCTGCGAGAGTGGACGAGATCAGAAGAAATCCTCCTCCGAACTTGGAGCCGGCTGAGTGGAACAAGTATGTCGACCAGTACATGACGGAGAAGGCCCAGACACGATCGGCTGTGAACAAAGAGAATAGAAAGAAGAACAAGATTCTCAGCCGCCACGGTTCGAAATCATTTGCCGCATCTCGACACGAATATGTAAGACACATTTTATTTTTATAAGATTATTTAATTTTAATAATATATTAATTAAAAGTATTTATACTAAATAAAATATATATGGTGTTTGATTAGTCATTTTAATTTGTTTTATCCTATATGCATGTGTATATATTTATACAGTTCGAGAACAGCGAGGACCACCGGTATCCGTCCATGTTCGATACCTATCTTGACACCCACTTCAAGAATGGTGTTTGGTTGCAGGACGAGGCTCGTGCTCGGTTTGTAAGTATCGTTATTTATTTATTTATTTATTTATTTTTTCCAAACACGCACTTAGTGATTTATTGAAACATAATCTAGCAATTAACCCGACTAATATATTAATTTTCTCATTTTTTTTTCAACTACACAGGAAGAGATGGTCCGACTACGAGAGCCTAGATCCGATATGCCGGCAGACGAGCCGTGCCTCACGGAGGAGGAGATATTTGCTCGGGTAATCGGGGGCAAGCAGCGTGGTCATATACCCGGCATCGGCAAGGTGGTACCCTTCTTGAAGAGGCCACGGGTAGACTTGCCGCCTCCAGCTCCACCAGGTATTTAAAGTTGGATAATCTTATGTATTGAAATGACCGTTTTTAAATTTTGATTATTTCGTTTATAGGTATTTAAAGTTGGATAATCTTATGTATTGAAATGACCGTTTTTAAATTTTGATTATTTCGTTTATAGGTACGTCCGAGCTTGACATGAAGCTTGCTGAAGCTCAGAAGAAGATTGATGAATTTAAAACGATAGTGGATGAAGCTAAGAAAGAGAAGGAGAAAGAAAGAAAGAAAGCCAAGAAAACCGAGAAGCAGCATGAGTTGTTGACACGTTTTGTCTCGACAAACCCAACATGGGAGGCGTTTATTAGCCAGAGTGGTTCTCGTCATGCAGCTGGAGGCGGCGCAAGCGCTCCCGCGAAGGGCTCAGGCGGCGAGAGTGGCTCTGGCAGCGAGAGTGGATCTGGCAACGGGAGTGGCTCTCGTAGCGGGAGTTCTGATGATGATCAGGATGACGATGAGGGGCTGTATGACGACGATGGGCTGTAGAGGTATTATTTTGTGTTGTTTTGTCTTTGGAACTATGTCCGGACGACCCCAATCTTATTATCTTTGAACACTTAGGATATTGCAACATTTGTAGATATAGTAGCTACGTTTAGCGATTATAACACCCGTTTTGTAAACTTTATGATGTATTTTGAGGGTGTTATAAAGTTTATGGCCGTTTTGTAAAGTTTATTAATTGTTTAGTGGTTATATATAACCGTTTTAGCCGTTATAAACTTTATAGTCGTTTTAGCCCTTGTTTTGTGTTGGAATGTGTTGTTATGAGAGCAGGACATGAAACTGGAATTGGTAGATTTTTGCTGCACAATTTTGCGGCAAAAATCTGGGCAGGGCAGCTGCGCAGGCTGCAGTGCAGCTGCAGTATAACTTCTTGCCGACTACATGTCGTCGGCAATATAATACACATATTAACTATTTTCAAACGGTGCCGACTATATGACGTCGGCAATATAACACACATATTAACTATTGTCAAATCGTTCCGACTACAAGTCGTCGGTATAATAACGCGCATGGTAACTAATTTAAACGGTACCGACTATATGGCGTCGGCATAATTTTACAAAAATTTGACTTTCGTTGACTAAATTAAGGTAATCTAATTAATGCGTTAACTAATTATTACATTACCGACGACCTGACGTCGGTAACAAAATGTCGGACACACCCTTTCGTTTGACCAAAAATCGTGTGGGTCCCGCACTGTCGTCGGCGTTATTCGTCGGTAGGGACGTTGCCGACGCGGCTCTGTCGACTAGTTGTTGCCGACGACATGACGTCGATAAGGTATGTTGCCGACGTCATGACGTCGGCACGGTTAAAAAAAAGTCGACGCCGGAGGTACTGAATGTACTAGTGGAATGAGTATTGTGGTATTTATAGATAAATATAAATAAAATTGTTTTAAACTTCTCGTTATCTACACAAAAAATGACAGTTGGTTTTATTTTAATCCTTCCACATCCCAATGTTCTCCATAGCTAACATCTCACATAAACTTACCACAACGTGTGGTGATGGCGGTGATTTCTCAACGCAGCCCGTCATAAAGGGTCCTTTACTACGCCCATCCTTAAAGTATTAACTCGCATTTCCTCATATATTTATTGAAGACATCGGTGACTTTACTAAAGCGAATCCGAAAGTTTTTTGGTGACTCTGACATTGAGGCACGTGCTGCTATTCATATATTTAATAGGATTAGCATTGCTATAGCTAGAGCGGTGGAGCTCAATCGGCTTCACACTAATTTCTTGTAAATCATATAAATTTTTAATAAAGTGATGTTTATAATAAAATAAATAAATAAATTAGTAATAAAATCACATTTCAATATAAGTAAGAGCATATTTAGAATTCATATCGTGACTTAATTGGCGTTATATTGTTTCGAAGTCTTTTGCAATTCTATTGAGTATAATTACCTTCCCCTAGTAAACGAAAATGTAGAAACTGGGAATGTATGCAATATATGAATGAACCGACACACACACAAATAAACGAATCAATATCATACCCGATCATCTCAACTTTACAACCTTATATTCTCCAATTATAGACACACATATGAACGTATGAAACCAAAATGTTCTTAAATTGTGCTACAAGGTCGCTAATGGTCATTGGGATACCCCAGTTAAGCCACATGTACATCTCGCCGTCTTTGCGTGACTTTAAAGAGAAAACTATCCGTCTTCGATCCCCGTTTATGTCTAAGCTTTTTGGCTCCAAAGAATTAAGATTTAAGTTGTGAAGTATAAATGGCTTTTAATTGGTGATGGAGTGCTAAACTATTTGCAGTGGAGGTGCCATGCTGCTCCCACACTTGCAAAAAAGTGTTCATGTTCCTCCATTGATCTTATCGTTACCATGGCGATGAAGCCAGTAAGTCCATTATTTTCCTCTTTTTATTTATATTTAGCTAGTTTTTATTATGTTACAAAGTTGTACGTTTTAAAATCGTTACAGTTTACTTTCACAAAATTTTAATATTGGTTTATATACTGCTACAATATAAAAAATAGATAACAAATGCTTCTACACACACGAGGCTTTTTGTTACATAAAATGTGTGACTATTTAAATTATGACAAACTTTGTAAAGTTGAAATTAGTCTTTTCTGTGTCAATGTTACTTTCACTATTATTATATGAGTTTGAATTTACACACTCTGTATTTTACCTAGTGTCTAGGCTGTTTTTTTCTTACACTGTCTAATAGTACCATTTGTCTTATTAAGTATTGTAAATGTATTTCTTTTGTTTACTACACGTAAATTTTCTTAAAATAAGATAAAATAAGTTATATTTGTAGACCTCTAATTCAGTATTTCTGTTCTAATACTTTATTCGTAAAACTTATTTTTGTAGTTCAACCATAATTTTGTTTACTCATTGCAGTTTTTATTACAAATTATATAAAGAAAAGATATTTTGAAAATGAATTGAAATTAAATGAAAAGACAAGCAGTACAAAAGCTCCACCATCTTTCCTATAACCATGTTGCTGGTTGATTTTTGTCCCAACAAATTCTGTTAAAGATGAAAACAAATTCTTATTCTTAACACATTCATTCATTCTTCTTCATCATCTTTAACTTCATATAAACTTCATTTTAAAGGCCTATAAAAATCAAAGGTCTGATTTTTATTCTGAAATACAGCTTCTTTTGTTCATATTCGTCATTTTTTAATTGTGTTTCTAGTTGTGAGTTTGCTAAATCTCAATTTTTGATAGATGTTTGTTTGTATTTGATGATGTAAAATATGATAAGATTGAAACTTCTGTTGTGAGTTTGCTTGTTTGTGATATCTGAATGCCGAGTTTGATTTGAAGATTTGTCTAAAAGTTATATATGTTGTAGTGAATATTCACCACTAGAACTCCTTTTGCTATATCTGAGTTTTTTGTTAGCTTTTTAGGATTGGTTATGCTATAGATTGAATCTTATAATAGTAGTTTTTAAGAGGCTTTCAACGTAATTTGGGCAAATCTTATCGAGTAGTAGCAATCAGTATATTTAGTTCAATGGTATTGTGCGTTGTAATTAATTTGTGTTGGTGAAATTAGCTTAGCTAGATTCTATTGATATTTTAGTTAATTAATTAACCAACTTAAATGTTTACTGGATTTCGAATTTTACATTGATTATAGAGTAAGCTTAAGTTTACATGTAATGCATGATGAATCAAAATTCGTGACATCTGCAATGCTATTGGAAATTTATCATTGATTTACTTTCTAATTAGTTCCTTTATATATATCTCGACGTTAAACTAGAGAAATAATCTTACGATCTGTAGGGTATTAAATCAACTAACTAGATTATCTCAGTAGGCACGTATAAAAAGGTAACCAATTTACTAGAAGATTCAGTTGTGTGTTCACTTGTATATTCCATCTGTTGTAAAATATTGAGTTACTTCGTTTTTGTCTAGTTTGTTGATTGGACTTTGATATGTTAGATTGCTTTGACTTTGATATTTGTTTATAGGGGTATCTAAATGTTGTTGTAGTGAGTATTATGCTTAATACCACTAGAGTTCCTTTTGCTATATCTGAGTCTTTTATTGGTTATATGATTAAGATCCCTAGAAACCATATTCATTTTCTGTTACTTGGATGCAAAATCCTAATTTTCTTTCTTTGTAATTTTTTCTAGCTTCTTGCTAGTATTTTTTTAATAAAATTATCGTTCAAAAAAAATTAGTCATACTTTGTTAGTTGACTGTTTATATTTAAACTTCTGAGGTAATTAATTAATTAAATTCAGGCCTTTTGTTTTCTTTGTTTTGATTATTTTGTTGATATCTGAAGATTACCGGTTAAGATGAGCTGCATACTTTAATATTAATATTTACATACACTCACTTTTACTTTAACATTTATGTAGAATGGAAGAATCGAAGGATGGCAATGGCAGCTCTCATGTCCGGTGAAATTTGATGGCCCTGTGCTAGATTTTTAAACGGGCCCTTTAATATCGGAATTGAAGTATGTGTAAAAATAGTAAACTATAATTAGATTATGCTTTTGTTTTTATATCGGTCAAATGACACATCCAATCTTCTACAAGTTTAAATAAATCTTCTATTCTTCAAACTATAACTATTGAGTTTCTAAAATATTTTATGATAGATCTATATATGAAGTTCTGACTACTTTTTTGTGAGATAAGATGTTATGTAGGACTTTCTTAACAAATATATTAGCCGGTAAGGTTTGTTTTTCTAAAACAAATCTACAACATTTATTTTCTGTAAAACAATTTTTTTTAAACGACAACTAACTATCTCACAATATACAATCACAAATTATTTCATACGGACTTAAACCCACAACAATTTGGCTATTGAGCTTTTCACACAAAAGATACCAATGTGACACAAGCCTTTTGGTTACTTTCTATAAAACAATATTCTAAGCTTAAAATACAGTTTTTCATGATATATGCGTTTTGTTTAATATTTCAGACCATAAATCTATGCTTCACATAATAATAGAGTTTAAAATCAAAAATATTAAAAACAAAAGGATTCAAGCAGAGCTTTTATAAGAAATGTAGTTTGAAAAAAGAGCACAATGTATGGGCTCACACACTTTTGTACATCTCTGGGTTTGTCTCTCACCAAAATTTTATACTCAATTTCTACAATTAAAACATAAACTTAAGCTCTTTTTCCTTTGAAAACTTAAATATTTTGATTCTTGTCATACCGAAGTTACATTCTTCTCTCTAAATCCTTCAAAAATGAGTTTATAACTATTAAAAGTTTCAAAAATCGAATGCCCCTAAAAAATAGAGGCCCTGTGCGGTTGATCACCCGACACGTGCTTAAATCCGGCCCTACACATAGGTACCATGCAATCACATTTTGAACTTGATTAGTTAATTTGTCTTAACATTTTTTAACTTTTTGTTTTTACGTTATAGAGGTTCGGCAGGGGATGTCGGCTCTCATGATAGGTACACTAGCATGTTAATCCAGATACTACAAAATTTAAGTTTGTTGTTTATCTAACCATGATATCTTTTGTTATGATTCAGTTTCAAATCGACTAAAACTTCTTTCAGTTCAGACCAAGAAGCAACATCATCTCCAAATGTCCAACAGAGAGATGACACCAACACTGAAGGGTATAACTGGCAATTTCTTATTTTGCGTTTGCATATGGCTAATTTCAATTCAAACACGATATTCCTTATCAAGTGTGGCGTTAATAGTGAATAGTATATTTGTGTCCTTAGTACATGGCATCAACAGAATACAATCTAGTAGATTTTGTAACAATGAGTACTTTATTCTTGGTGCAGACTTTCGCTACCTGAGAAGAGAGTTGTTAGAAGACATTCCTGCAGTACTTCAGTTGATTCCTTCATTCAAAAAGATGGTGGTAATGAGGACACGGGTGAGCGGGCTCTACTGGAAGACCGGGGCCATTAGTTGAGCGGAAACTTAATCCCAGTATCTCACTTGATTCCTTCCAACAAACAGATGATGGTTATGACAACACGGGTGGGCAAGGCAGGACTCTATTGCTTATAATGACTGGGTTGAATATTCTAATTTTTGAAAGACACATTTAATGATTGCTTCTACAGCTATTCCTTTTAATCAGAATAATACTACTTGTGCTAAAACTGAATTTGAACCAATGCTTTCTTTTCATGATGCAATATTTGTTATCCAAAAGAATTTACAAGTTTTCTGGAAATTATGTCTGTTTTATTGTTGAGTTCAGTTAACCTATAAATTGATTAAACATAACAATATGAAATTTGATGGTGAGCGAATGAACATGCAAACTAAAAACTTTGTATTTAAAACATTCAAAGCTGTAATATCTTGTTTGCTTCCTTGGGTCGGATTTGTGAGAAACGACCCACAGTAATATTCTGAGTCTAAGACGTATATGGTGATTAGATACCTATTCTTTCGTTGCTTTTCTTGTTTGAGAGCTATATCTCCAATTTGTTGGATGTAATTCAATTACTATGCTAAGTACATACACTAATTCTGTTTTGTTCATTTGGTCTCCAACACACCAGATCAGATGTCTCAGCTTCTATAACTTACCTAGATTTGGGAAATTTAGCTTTTGGGGCACCAGGGCGTGCAATTGTTTTGGCATTTCTCCGCATGTTTTCATATGTAAGTTACCTGGAGCTATACTTATGTTTTGCTACTAGAGAATTTTATTGTTTTTTAACAAATTACGGAGTAATTATTATGGCAGGCTAATGCATTGATTGCGTTATGATAATTCGGGAGCATTTTATGGTTCTCTGGCCAGAAGCAAATACTCTTTTAACTATTGTGTCAATAGTGATTCCGGCTATATTTGTGTGTTTTTGTAGTCTGAACGAATACCATCCTCTCTGGAACGGTGAGTTGTTACTGATCATATTTTTAGTTTTCTAATATCTAATTATGATATCTAATTTTTTCCATATATTTTAATGTAGGTATTGGAGTTTTCCTCTCGGTTACTGTAGTTACTCCCTCCGTCCCAAAATTATAGTCTCCTTTTGACTTTTTCGGTCTTTATTTTTCAACTTTGACCATAAATATTTTTGTTTATATTACATAATAGTTGATGCAAAATATATGAATGGATTGAGTTTTAAATATATTTTTCATTGGTATAATTTTCATCAACTATTGTATAACACAAACAATAATTTTTTAAGTCAAAGTTGAGAAAGAAAGACCGAAAAAGTCAAAAGAGGACTATAATTTTGGGACGGAGGTAGTATCATTTTAGTATTTCTTGGTGCTTTAGATGTTGGATTCCAAGTAAAAGAGACATCATTATTCCACTGTTCCACCTCACACTTATCGATTGGATTTTTCTCGTTCTGTTTATGTGGTCACTCTGTTTTGCCTTTAGTGTATCTACGTGTCCGAAACCGAAGAAATTATCGGAGGATTTTAATAATCATGTAAGTTTTTATTTTTATTTTTTTGTAGATTAACAAGTTATTCAAAAAATTCAAATTACTATTGTGTTTTTAGCTGATGGGTTAACTTTTAACTTCTAATTACATGTTATTGAAAAAATAATGAAGATTTGCCATAAGTACACCCTTTATGTTGGAACCGGATGCTTTGGATATGCCATGTTCCGGAAGGAGACAAAATCACTTTTCACACTGAATCTTCCAAGAAATTTGTTGGTATCACAATTGGCGATGGGCATAATGGTATACACAGCTTTGTTTTCATGACTTAGTGATTGTATGTGTGATTTGTTTACATTTTCATGCTTGTTCTTTGTAGGTTATAAACCACATATTACGATATATCTTGAATATAACGCCACTAGCACAAAAATCTTGAGGGTCTGTTACCTGAGAATTATAGGAACTTTAGCTGTCAAATGCTGATCAGATCCATGCTGGCTGCCACTACTTCACTTGCCTTTTTGAGTACCGGTTACTATGGTATGATCCGATCTTAATAATTTTATGTAAGTTGCTTGATATATACATGCATGAGTTAAAACCATAACAAAGGCTCTTTATGTTGAATAGTAGAATCTGTAAAGTATTTTGCACATTTTCATTTATTTATTTATTTATTTATTATTATTATTATTATTATTATTATTATTATTATTATTATTATTATTATTATTATTATTATTATTATTATTATTATTATTATTATTATTTTGTTAGTGATTTATGCGTGGAAGTTGAAGTTATGGGGTTACATTGTGATATGTTATTAAAGTGTTTATGTATCACTTTGATGGTGCTTTTGGAAATCAATTCTACCACTAGAGAGTATTACCACAAGAATTAGTATGCTCTAGTTTAGAATCATGTCGATCAATGAAGAGTTTGGTAGCTTATTTTGTTATGTGTTTAGGCTATTGATGATTAGTAATCATTTTGTTTAATTTTATGATGCTCTTAGCTTGTATATATGATGGTGTGTTACTGTCTTTTGAACATCTTTGCTCAAATATTTTAAAGGAATAAACTAATATAGAGAATAAGATGACAGATGACAACTAAAGTTAACTTATTTAAAGGTAGTTAAACACTTAGATTCTTAACTATTTAGTGACCATAATCCTTACAATTACAGGTCCTGTGGTGTCACTTATGGGATCGATTGAGGGTGTCGCAATAGTAAGTCTTTTTCCTGACCAATGCTCAATAGAATTACTGCGCAGAAGATGGTTTAACTATTTTTCTGCTTTATGTTTTTCAGTCACTCATTATCCCAACAGTTTGTTTCTTGGCTATAAGGTGGAATAACTTGCCACGACTAAGGGTAATACATGTTTGTTTATCTATTAGATTGTTTTTATAGGGTATGTACCAACATGCTGAATTGTTGGTTCTAAAGTTTTTACTGGAATTACCTGTAGGGATGGCTCTGCTGTAGTGCCATTTTGGTTGGTGCTTTGTCGTCCATGATAATCGTTATCATTAGAAGCTCAATCAGTTTTCCGAAAGGATAATAGATTCATATCTGCAGTGGTTGAATGTACTAATTACTGGTTCTTATGTTTGGTGAGGTTTAGTGTAGTCAAGTTTTAGAACGTTATAAACGGTTAGCCAGCTAGCTTGGGCTGTATAACAAATGTAACTCAGTATGATTGATGTAAATCCTCATTTCTATCTCTATATATGGTCTGTAACTCATCTCTTGATTCTATCTCATTTCTACCATCGATATTTGTACGAGCTATTATGACATAAGGCATGTAGTTTATCCTGTCTTTTTTCTTTTATGTTTACTTGTTTTTTTAGATTGGACATAGTTAATTACATTTGTATGATTTGTTGGGTTTTACGGATTTAATTCTTCTACTGACCTTTTCATTGGATCCAGTTTTCGCATTTATCACCTGACGTGAAAAGAAAATGCCTTTCTAAACAATTTTACGTAAGAAAACTGATCATGTAATATTTGTGTTGTTAAGGTTGAATTACGGGTTGTGGAGTCTTGTGAGTCAAGTTGGTTTACATGGGGTGTATCCACTATATTTCATGTAGCAATACAAATAAGCTATAAAATCTAATGGCCGGTGACGAATGAAAAGTCGGACAGGTTGGGTCAGATCAAGGTCTACTCTTTCTTAATATTTGTAAGAGCTCACGGTATGGAGTGTCATAGGGTGCGTATACGTTATAGCCCTATGCAACAACAACACCAGGTGTTATCCGTTCCAGCGCCGTCGGCACCAACCAAGCCATTGGGCTTTTATTTTTATTTATTTATTATTTATTTTATTTTATTATTATTATTATTATTATTATTATTATTATTATTATTATTATTTTATTTTATTTTTTTTTTGCAGCAGGTTAATTTGCTGGTAAAACAATGGAGAAGAAGATGGTTTTTCTTACACCATTAGTCTGTTGTATTTACACTGTTAGTTCCTCTTATGTTTGAAATGTTAGTTCCTAACTTTTTTTTATATATATTTTTTCAATTTCATATTTTTAATATATCCTTATTTTTAATTTTAAGAAATGTGTTTTGAATAAATGAAAAAAAAATGTGGCGCAGAGGATGTCCTTTAACTTGAGTGATGAGGAAGATTGTTTTTTAGTTAAGTTATAGATTCTGAATTATAGTGGAAAAGATGAGGTGACCGCAATTTTTTGCTATAACACTAAAAAAATAGTTGATTCTACACACTTTTTAAAAGTGCGTAAAATTTTATTACTGTAGTTTATTAACACTTAATGATGTGTAAAAATTGATTACATTAATAAGTAAGGGAAAAAATTGTAAAATAATAGATTTTTCACATTAATAGTTGTGTCAAAAAAATCACTTTTAAGTGTAAAGAATTATAAGATCTCTCCACATTTTTATTTGTAATACCCAAATTCCCCATTTTGAGGAAGTGTGGACAATTTAATTCTCCACACTTACACTTTGAAAAAGTGTGAAAAATTTGGGTGTTACAAATAACCTCTGCACTTATAAGTGTGGACATTTTTAGATTTCATCACACTTAAAAGCATGAACTTTTTCTTGACACAACTATAAGTATGAAAAATCTATTTTTACAAAAATTTTCCACACTTATTAATGTAACAAATTTTTACACATCATTAAGTGTCAATAAACTTATAAAATTTTACACACTTTTTTAAAAAGTGCGGAAATAAAAGTATGTAGAATCAACTTTTTTTTTAATAAGATCTTTGTCAACTATAATGTTGTGAACTTGTGATAGAACATCAAGCATGCATGCATGATACCACAAGAACTCGGCAATTTCTGGCCGTCATTTCCAAAAAATAAAAAAATTGTTTAAACATTCATAAGTTTTTATTTTGGAGACTCTTATAATCCCTCAAGTAGATAATGGAGACAGAAGTCAAGGGTTCGATCCTCACCATTTGCAAGGCCGGGGGTCCTTTTCTATCTTTGGTAGAACCAGAAGCAGCCTCTCTACCTTAGGTAGGTAAAGCTGTCTACGTCTCAACCTCCCCATACACCGTGGAAGACGGTATTGGGACCCATAACCCGTGGAAGACGATATTGGGAGTTACTTTACTTTTTTAGATAATGGGAAGTACAATACACCAAAAGTATAGGTAAACAATGAAAAGAATACTCAATTTTGATACAGACTACTTTACTAAAAGCTTTAGTTATTACAGACTATTGTACTAGTGTTTGGAAAGTTGATTTACTTCAGATATCCATGAGTTCCATTGATAAGACTAAGGGTTAAATGCAAGCATTGTAATTGATATCCCAGAAACTAACTAGAGATAAAACTGAGAGCCAACACAAACAAGAAACCTTTATTGTTGCTGTCCCAACACTAAATTATAGATTAAAAACTAATTTACGTAACTAACAATCTTCATATCATGAAATAAATCAACTTTAAATCCAAAAACAATCAGTGATTCTCGTTACTGGCTAACATAAATTTGGCAGCAAACACAGGGCAGAAGCATTTTTACCACTTGAAGTGGTCAAGGGCGATACATTTTTATTATTCTAAAGATTCGGCGTCGACAAAATGGACAGCGAGAGACAGCAGATGAGCATTGATGACATAGCACATGACCACATGGATCTAAGGTAACATTTATTTCACTGGCTAAACAGATTCGGCATTGCCATTCTGCTTTAGCTGTGTCGGCTTCTTTAGTTGCTACCTCTGACTTTTCCTGAAAAATAGACGACATATTTGGACAAATCAGTGTTTTTGCATCTTGAGTATGTGGATATTCAATAGCATTTGAAACGAATAATGAATATCATCTTGTAGCATGTATGACCGTTCAGATTCACCAAAATATTAGTCGTCAAGTGGACCAAGAATTCCCGAAAGACGTTTTGCAAAAGCCGAACATGGTGCTTATCTTGATGTAGATTGGAATATAATACATAAATCAGAAGATAGATACCTGCTCAAGCAGAAGGGCTGCCTGATATCCGTTCAATTGTTCTTGGAGGCACAAAGATTTTTGAAGGAGGCAATGCTTCTCCATGTCCAGTTTGATTCCTGCACCAGACAGCAACTCTTCAACTGCCTCACTGTACTCTTCAGCTGATACACGACCATGCTCAAGATTTTCAATTGGTGGTTGCTGTAAAAAAATAGTAGTTTTTAAGTATTCAATCAAGGGGTATCATTTCATCTGGGTCCTATCCAATCTGTCAAAAAAACATGATCCAGTGATCCACCCAGGTAAATCCATTTGATATAAAAAGATCATTTTTCTTCTTAAAATATTAAACATCTTTTCGAGTGTTTATTATGATTATACTTAGATAAGTTCGACTAAATATAACTTATTTTGTGTACATTAGCTACATGTAAATGAGATGTGGCCCAAACTGTAGTATTATAAATAAGTCATACTTTGAGTTAGAGGTGGCAAAATGGGCGGTTCAGGAAAGTTTTGGTAAATTGTTAGAACTCAAAACGGGTTCAGGGTCTAGAAGGATAAGTTTTAGTATGCGATTAGTCGGGTCTGAAACACTTTTTAACCAACCCCTTTTATAAAATTAGTGTCAGATATGATGACAGAAATATTTTACTTCAATACAGTCTAATATTATTTCTTTTAATGACGTAAGAGGTTTTATGCATTAAGAATGCACTATGAGATTATAATCGATGTGTTTGACCCACTTTAGGAAAATGGTCAAATATTTCATCTCCAGTATTAATATTAGAAAACAGCCTGCTAACCTGATTTCTCAACTTAAATCCTCCTAAAAACTCTGGTTGCTCGACATCCATACTGTAATTTACCACCTCAGCTTCCTCAGGCATCACATGTGTGGCCAAAAAGTTATAGCCAGTTGAGAAATTTCTAAAGCAGAAAACACGTGAAGAACAAATCGTTACAGCCTTCCCTGGAGATGTTTCAATATGAAATATATGTAGCGCTTGTCCTGTTGGCGGTTTTACATTCTCGAGTATTCTACCATACTTCAACTTTTCTCCACTTTTTTTCTGCCACGCTACTATCTCACCTTTGAAAAAGGGTCTTGAAATGTCAAGTTCCACATTCATGGCATCTTGGGGAAGTATTTCTCTGCCAAGAAAATGAGTACCAATGCCCACACCATCCATCAGTCTCTTATTGGATGAAATTTTAAGGATGTTAACAAGCGCGGCTTCAGAGCCTTTTGGGGAGAAGAATAATGGACCAATTGGTAGTGGGACTGGAGAACCGATAACTTGACTGACTACAATCACAACCAGATCAAGGACGGATATATAACTTGGTGGTTTAGCAATTAGCATACAAGTAGGTGAACGATCGACATAGTAGAGGGCACGGTGACTGGCCCCACTGCCCCATTCTGGGATACCGGACTCATTTGACACACGAGTGATGTCTAACGACATTGGAAGTAGCCAAAAGCGGGTATACACACATTCCACGAACTGCAATCTTGCAGCAACTGATTCAAGTGACTTTTGCAGTGTGGAGAAATCAATATTTTTAGATCCCGGAGTACTGCTAGAGACATTGCTGAGAACACTTGATACAGCAACCTGAAATGACCTATTTAGCAACTTCTGTTTAATGGATGCCAATGAAACAGATCCAATCTCTTCAAGATTCTGAAGGTGTTCAACACCATCAATCTCCTACAAAAATAATCAACAGTATGAGACCATATTGATAGGTAATGCTCGAGAATTTAAATGATTTACTTATAAATGGGACGAATCCGTGCTAACATGTCACCCCATTCGACCTAGACCGTTAGACCTGTTTTGAAGAAACATCCTTATTTTTTACCTGCTAACCAGAATTACAGATCTATTTAGCTGTATATAGAGATATCAGAATCTTATATTACATGGGTTTATGTTAGGATAAAACCCACACTGACAGAGATTATTTGTATTAATTTTCCTGATCTTGGTGTTAACTATGTGTGTGTCTGTACATTTATACCATCCTAAGAAATTTCTGTATATTTGCCGAAAGAAAAAACTAAAAAATTGCTAGATCCAAATCAAGCATTTCTGTATTTTTGGGAAGAAGTTGGTTTAGTAGAAACTCGTCTCATTGATATGCTAACTTCTAGAGGTTCCTTCCTTCTTTTACCCAAATATAGTTTTTTTTATTCAGCACTTCAGAAGGAGAATAATTTATAACAATATCATATTGTTATGCATGAAAGCTTTAAATTTTATAGCAACAAAATAGACAGAAAAGTCGGATAACCCAAGCCAACCTGTACCAAACAGGGCAAGTTTTAACCCAAATTTGTTTTAACCCATTCCCCAACCCACTCACATTTCCATATCTATTAATTAAGAAGAATGGTATACTAGCATGAAAAACAATATATAAGGATAGAAGTATAGTTTAGTATAGTACCTCTACAACAACACTAGAAAGCTTTGCTATGCCAAAGGCCAAACACAGTCTTTCTGAAACATCATGGTGAACAAATCTTAGTTTTGAAGAATCAATATACTTCACAAAACGAGAGCCACGGAGATCAATATATACACATGAATTTGGATGGACGAGTCTGCAATGATCATCAGGAACAAACAACTGTGATGCCCAGTTGGATCTATCTATACTTGGCTGCTCTATGGTCTCATTATAAAGAAAATGAAGAAAATTCATCACTGCACGGAGTTCATTCACATTAAGACTCTGGTAGCCACAACACTTTTGAAACCCGGTAAGAATCATCATCGCGGAAGAAACTGATAGTTTATCCTTGAGTCCCAATTCTCGCAGAATCTTCACAAATGGAAGGTAGCGTGAAGGAAGTTCGAATGCAAGTGGGAAAACATCTACCGTTAGATGGACAAAAATACCATTTGAACTTGATACGCGTGTCGCATTAGCAACGGGAATGAATGCCACTTTTCGCAACTTGGATACATCTGACAACAAGGAATATAAGATGGAGTAATTGACCTAAGACACACCTTAGTAAACATTTACCCCTGAACTGCAACCATTAAATTTGAATATACTATATGATCCATAAGTTTAATTCCTTTAGTTCTAGACATACATAACATAAATATAAATCTGAAAGCAGGTATTACTACACTATGGCTATTTAAAAAAAAAAATCGTATTACCTGAGGAAGATATTGTATCCCAAATTACGTCAAGATACTTAAGTACCTCAAAAGTAGCTTCCTCAATTCTCGAGAAGCTTGACACAGTATGCTGCTTAGCCTGAAGTTGTGATTATATGGATTAAAACTTAACAAGTAGAAAAATCATATGATATTCAAAAGAATGAGAACATATATAGTTCACAACCTGCAGGTGCTTTAAAACTATAGCAAAAGGAGGAGGGCTCCTTAGTTGAAGATCTCCCCAAGAGGACTCTGGTGGAACTCTGGAAATAATGGGAGCAACGCTCCATGCAAGTGGCCAATCTTTTAATAGAATGGCTTCACTGTATGAACACAACACTCTTTTAACACCTTCCTTACCATTTTCAAATGGGAACCCTTTTTCTGCAGGAATGCATGCAATCTTGCCAAGAATATGACACGAATTATTGCCTAAAAAAAGGTTAAAATTTTGAAATATCGTATGCATAAGAGTTTCAGCCAACGACCAAATTTCTAGTGCAACTTCAGTTGTCGTGTTTGACATACTCTCAGCTCCAAGAAACTCTACTTTTTTGGCACATATAAGAAGAATATCAACATCACCTGTGTTCCGAAGGCCCATTTGCCTAAGTATGTTAAGCCATTTATCTGAAACAAACCTTGTACCTGGAAACTTGTGAGCCTCATCAGTAAAAACTGATGTTAATAGTACATCATCAGGATCAAACAAATCTTTGGGTTTATATAGTCCCCCATCAGAACTTGAAACAAATCTTGTCTCCTTTAATGCTTCAATGACTGAAGGATCTTGTTGGAGATCCTCCCAGTTCATGTAAACATATATCAATATTTCCTCCTGACGTGACTGAGGAATCTCTTCAAACCAAACTGATATATGTTTATACGAGAACCAATGCTCATTGTTAGTGTTAAAGAATGTTTTTAAAGTGAACAAACGAGAGCATGTTTTGTCACCTCTGTCCATATAAGATCCATACCAAACGCCATGGTGGTTTGATGTAACCTCAAAGTATACGTTATATTGCAAGGGGGGGACAGAAACTTCCTGACCATCTCTAAGGAAATCACCCTTTAAGACATAAAAAGGTCAAAATAAAACATCATTCAGAAGACCCATTCGTAAGGTATAGAAAGATATGGAAGATGATTAAATACAAATGATCAGGGGTGTGAGAGAGGGAAAAAAGAGTGGTCTAAACTAGAGAATTCAAAATGGACAGATGAGGCATGTCAGCTTACGTGCCAAAACATGTTCAGCTCAAACGGATAATTTCTGTACTGGTTGACACGGGTTAGGTCAGGTTTGGTTGACACATGAAACACTATTGGTCAAAAAGTTTTAAATTCTTTTAATTAAGAATAATAATAAGGTCCAATACATTCTGCAAAGAGTTATTTATTTCAATAGAAGTCTTACTTTTAAAAAATAATTACTCATCATACGGTTTTGTGAATTAAAAATAGACTTTGTGAGACTTTTGACTCGCTTTCATTTAAGCTAATACTTAGAAGTCTTGTTTCTGTTACCTTTTGCTAATATGGTATTTAGGCGTTTGCTTAAAACAATTGAAGTATAAAGAGAATATTACTGTGGATAAAGTGCCTGAGATGCATGCTACTACTGCTGCAAAAGGAAGTCGGTTAATGCCATAATATTTTGACATATTCGCACCACATGCAATTATTGTGCTGGATGTTGATGCCATCGTCTGCACTGAATTCTGACACTGGTTTAAGCTTGAATCTTGAATCAAAAAGTCCAAAAATACGTTCTTCGTATAATAGTTAAAAGAACTCATTGACATGGATAATCTGAAAAGTTCCTGTAGTGCCAAAGCGTATTAGTATTGCCAAATTGTTTACATAACCTAAAACAGCAACCAACAATATCCAACAAAAGATAAAACATGTGCAATCATGTATTGTCATACACAAGCTGATACGATTCAAGAGACTAAGGCTTAAGGAACACTGGTTCCAGTACCACGTTCGCATTTTTAGTTTTCATACTCTACTCAAGTCTCAAGGTAATAGAAACATATGTTAAATAACATCTATACAACATACAAAAATAACAAGAATAAAGATCAAATGAGAAGCATTCTAGAATGAGAACTTTTTCGACTGTTGAGTAGCAAACTTTTTTTCGTGGCTATTGTATAACCGAACTTTTGAATTTCTTCTTTTGTTTGTATTTTTCTCATGTACAACGACCATTTAGTGGTTAAAAACTTAAGGGTAAAATGGCTACAAAATACACATAAATATCAAAATGCAAAAGTATGGGTATATAATACACACACACACATCTCCAAAAAGTGATAAGGTAATTACATTTTCAGGCAATTATCCCAAAACTTTGATTCACTTATTTTGTAAGTTTAATTCACAATCGCTACACGTTAAGATTTTTTTATTTGATCATGATCGCAAACATTTACAAATCAAGAACCCTTTTCACCTTATCCCAATCTTAACAAAAATTCGTTATCAACATATACAAGACATAATGCTAGCAAACCTTTTCCGCCATTTGCGAAATCCATGCTTTATGAACTCCATTATCAATGATAAATATCGTATTCGTACACATGCCAGGCTGATATATCCTTTCACTAGTGATGTCAGTTTTATTAACATCTCCATCAACCCATAATCTTACGCCTGAACCAGCTTCATTTTGTTCATTAATTTGTGATATAGTCGCAGTAGCACCATTATTATCAACCTCCTCCACTATCTCATGATCAGTTGTGGAACTACCAAGCAACCGTTTTGAGCACATACACCCCATGATAATATTACCAAATAGGAATTGTTAATAATCCTGAAACAAAAACCTCGGTGATTCTTGATGCAAAAACCCTAGACTGCGGAATTTTTTTATGGATTTGTACGTGATCTTTGTTGATATACCAAACACCTAGAGGTACAAGTGTGACTAATAGATAGACATAATCGAGATACAAGTACAAGGGAAGGAACTACTCCTAAACTTACTTCATTTCAGGAAAATAAATAAATAAAGATTGAGTCAATCCTATGGTTAATAACTTAATATACACTTAAGCTACTTAACTTTTCTGTTTTATTCACTTGCATTACCAAACTTCTTTTTTCTTCACGTAAGTCAATGAACTTATAAAATACTACGTACTACTTAATTTGGACCGGTAAATTTATAAAAGTTATTTCGGCCGTGCATATGGTCAATGCCTAACTTTTAACAAACGCATAAAATTAAGTTTCAATGTGTATCAGTATCAAATAGAGCATCCAGACACGTAATAGTTTCAGACTTTTAGTAGTTTTGCAACACAACAAATTGAAGTAGTTAAAAACAAATCAGTTATGGGTCGCTTTTAGTAGTCGCAGGCAAGGTTATAAATAGCGCGAGGCGTGCCATGACGGCATAATCAAACCTCACGCCTTAGCGGCCGAGGCGAAGCTTTTGCGTTTTTAAAGCGTGGCATAAGGCGGCACAAAATATGAAAATATTGTTGGGAATTCTGTGAAGAAAGAATTCTGCTGCTGTTTCTGCTGAAAGGATTCTGCTGAAGAGTTGGTTTCTGCTGAAGCAGTGTATCTGCTGAAGACTAGTTTCAGCTTTATTAGTTTCTGCGGATATAGTATTTCCGTATTTTATGTAATGTAGTTTGGATATGCATGAGTTTATTTAGGAAGTGATAATGTATATCTTTTAGAAGTTTTAGAATATACGTTTCTTGAGAAACGGTTTAGGGTTCCTTGAGTATAAAAGGAACACACGGTTTATGTATTGAATAATTAATTTTTAGAGAATTCTTAATATTGTTAAAAGATCCATAGAGGATCAAGAGTTCTTAGTATCAAGCTTGTGTTTTGTTTCCGCTTTATAAATACAAGTTGCAGAGATTGTCTATTAGTGTGTTATTGATTACAGTGACATTACTAACGATTCTAGAGTGCTCAAGAAGATCTATCAAGGTCTATAGTTCAACAAGTGGTATCAGAGCCTCGAGAGAGTCTCTGCCATACTAAGAAACACAAATCTTACACCTTTACAATCCAAACAAATCAACAAACATGCCTGGATCAGATGATGATGTTGATACAACCCAGAACATTAACACCACTTCTCTTCAACAACTCAATCTCTCCAACAGTAATGCTAAGTTTCCATACTTGATGAATGCAGAAGATTATCATCTGTGGTCCATGAAGATGCAGAACTGGATCACAAACATTGATTGGAATCTGTGGGAGGTTGTTAAGAAAGGGAATAGTCTGAAGAAGCATGTTACAGATGCTGATGGAGTTGTTACTATTGTAGGACCCAAAACTGCTGAAGAGATTCTGGCTGTGCAGAGGGAGAGTAAAGTCAGAACTATTTTGCTCCAAGCTATACCAGATGACCATATGGGTGACTTTCATTTTATGGAGGATGCCAAGGACATTTGGATGGCTATAAAAGCTAGATTTGGTGGGAATGAGGAATCAAGAAGGCTGCAGAAGTCTATGTTGAAGCAAAAGTTCCAAGAATTTCAGATATCTGAAGAAGAGGGAATTCATAAGGGTTATGACAGGTTTCATCGAATATTGAGTCAACTTAATCAGTTGAAGGCTAGACCCGACAATGAAGACTGCAATTCTAAATTTCTGAGATCTCTGCCGCCATCTTGGTTACAAGTTTGTATTGCTCTTAAGACCAAAGGTGGGTTGGACATGATGTCTTTTGATGACCTCTACAATAGGTTTAAATTACTTGAGCCTGATGTTAGAAGTCCCATTCGTCTATCCACTCATTCT
Organism: Artemisia argyi; assembly: GCA_030686995.1. NCBI lineage: Eukaryota > Viridiplantae > Streptophyta > Magnoliopsida > Asterales > Asteraceae > Artemisia > Artemisia argyi. The sequence goes on along the minus strand of CM060698.1, from coordinate 121,165,921 downwards.
GCTTTTGTTGGTGCCTCTACTAAACCTGTGCATCAAGCCTCAAGTTCATATTCATCAGGAGCATCTTCTCAAACTTATAATCAAACTGCTCCTAAATCAAGATCAAGTAGTGTGTTGGAGGATCTTATTCATTCATTTGTGGCTGAATATGAACCTCAGCAGTTTATTGCTTATGAGGACTTTGAACAGGTAGATCCATTGGAAATGGAGGAGATGCACTTGAAATGGGAGCTTGCAATGATCTCAATGAACATCAGAAGGTTTAAAGCCAAGTCTGGAAGAAAGTTTGGTTTTAATGGAAAAGAAGCAGCAAGGTTTGATAGAAGGAAGGTTAAATGCTACACTTGTGGTCAAGTGGGACATTTTTCAAGAGAATGCAAAGAAAGAAAGGCTGGAGATGAAGTTAGATATGGCTCTTATCCATTGGAAGCAGGGAATAACTAGACTGTACCTTCAAAGGCAATGGTGACTCTGGATCACCAAATTGATTGGGCTGATCATGAACCTGCTGGAGAGGAAGCTTCTACTTCTTCACAAGTGAATCTGCTGGCATTCACACCTTCAGAAGACAAGAAGGAGCAAGTCTCCTTGATGGGAATCTCTCAGGTAACCAACTGTGTGTTTGGATGTAGTGTAAGATACAATGAGCTTAAACAAGAATTTGATGAATTGAAACCAAAATACAATGAGTGTTATGTTGAAGTAGAGTTTATAAAATGGCTTTAAAAACATTAGAGAAACAAAAAGTATGGTTTCAAAAGAATCAAGTTAAATATAATGAAAAAAATAAGAGTTCTAGAAAGTGATTTAGAGGTTGCTAAGATAGAATTAAAACGTACTGAAAAAGAGAAGTCTGATTTAGAAAAAGAAACACAAGAGTTACAAGCTAAATTAGATAAAGAGATAGCTGGTCGTATGAAATGGCAGGAAGGGGCATCTAATTTAAGTAAATTAATTGATGGTCGCCAATCTGTTAGGTCTAGAAAGGCATTAGGATATGAGGAGTATATAGACCTTGAAGAGCTAACCTATCCTGATATGTCTAGTGTTTTTGACCCTGAACCAGCCTTAGCTTATCAAACACCTGTTAAATATGTTAAGGAAGGGGGAATGAATGCTGTGCCTGGACCTATAAGAGGGGAACACATGCCTATAGATTTGTCCAAACCTTCTGACTTTGATGGATCACATCATTTATATGGCAAAAAGTCAACTGACTTGCAAGACCCTATTGTGAAATCTAATGACTTTGTCTCTTGTTGTAACAGTGACAAGTCTTCTGATGAAGGGTCTACCTCATTTGCTAGCTGTGATTCAAGTGAGAAGTCAGACCTGCCCAAGACCATGCCCAAGACCACTCCCAAGACCACTCCAAAGACATCACCCAAGACTCCCCACAAGCCTTCTAGAGTTGCTGCTGATAACAAGACAGTTTCTACTGAAGACTTGTTTTTAAATTCTTTGCATAATAATACTTTTGGCTTTGTTAAAAACAATTCTGTTTGTCATGGTGATTTGAATACTTTTTCATGTTATGGAAATTCTTTTGGTTTGCATAAATCTTCTAAAAGGAAGAAGTGTTTTGTGTGTGGAAGTAAATATCACTTGATTAAGGATTGTACATATCATGAGCAAAGAATGGGTGCATGTGTTAGTCAAAGAAAAACTAGGCAAATGTGGAAGAATGTTAGTGAAATACCATCTTTTGTTCCACATCAGCAGAAACCTAATTCTGCTGAATCTCATCTTTCATGGAGAAGAACCAGTACTAGATCATATGTTCGACCCACTAGTTCTTTCTTTTATAATGGTTATTGGCCTAATCACTTTGACTCAATGTGTAATGGTGGTGGGAAATTGAATACTGCTGTGAAGCCCTCAGCAGGTTGTTCTTGGACTAAGAAGGGACCTAATATGCATTACAGGCCCAAGAACAATGGTGGATCTAAAACATCTATATGGCCTGTTACTAATGATCCATAAGGCAGGCTCAAGTCAGCAATGACTTGAGTCTCCAATGTGTACTAATTTTGTAAATTTTGTTGTTGTTGTAGGAACATCCTTTGAAAAGTACTGAAGTTGGTATTGTTGATAGTGGTTGTTCTAGAAGTATGTCAGGGAACAAGGATAAGATGCATGACTTTGAGCCCATTGAAGGAAGAGGTACTGTAACCTTTGGTGGTGGAGATGGCAAAATTACAGGGAAAGGAACCATTAAGACACCCTTGTTAGACTTTGAAAATGTTTACTATGTGATGGAACTGGAGCATTTTAATCTAATCTCAGTATCACAAATTTGTGACACTAAGCATAAGGTTTTCTTCTCTGAAGATGAGTGTCTTGTACTTTCCAAGGACTTCAAACTCCTAGAAGACACAACTGTATTGCTGAGAGTTCCTAGAACCTTCAACTAATACACATTCAATCTGAATGATGTTAAGCCTGAAGGTGATCTAACATGTTTGGTAGCCAAAGCTTCCCTGGATGAATCTAATAAATGGCATAGAAGAATGGCGCATGTGAATTACAAGACCATCAACAAGTTATCCAAACTTGGTCTTGTTAAGGGCCTGCCTTCTAAACTCTTCACCAATGAACACAATTGTATTACTTGCAACAAGGGAAAGCAACACAGAGCCTCTTACAAAACAGTCCAAGCAGTGAGCACCATTTCAGAACCTCTTCAGTTGCTGCACATGGATCTCTTTGGTCCAACCCCCATTAGAAGTATTGATCACAAGCACTTCTGCCTGGTTATCACAGATGATTATAGCAGGTTTTGCTGGGTGTTCTTTCTCAAAACTAAGGATGAAACAACTCCAATCCTGAAAGACTTCATTATCTTAGTTGAGAACCAGATGAATAAAAAGGTTAAAGGAATTAGGTGTGACAATGGTACAGAATTCAAAAATGTTGTCTTCATAGAATTCTGTAAGTCTAAAGGGATTAGAAGGGACTATAGTACTCCAAGAACTCCACAACAAAATGGGGTTGCTGAAAGGAAAAATAGAACCCTTATTGAGGCAGCAAGATCAATGCTTGCAGACTCCAAACTACCCACCATGTTTTGGTCTGAAGCAGTAAGTACTGCATGTCATGTCTTGAACAGGGTATCCATCACTAGACTTCATGTCAAGACACCTTATGAACTTCTCACTGGGAAAGTTCCACACATCCATTACCTTAAGCCTTTTGGATGCAAAGTGACTATTTTGAATACTGCTGATATATTGGGTAAATTTGATGGGAAAGCTGATGAAGGATATATAGTTGGGTATTCAGCTCATAGCAAGGCCTATAGGGTTTATAATCTAAATGCTAAAAAGATTGAAGAGACCCTTAATCTGAGATTTCTTGAAGATCAGCCTAATATTCAGGGACAAGGCCATTCTTGGTATTTTGACCTAGACTATTTGACTGACTATTTGGGTTATACTAGGCATGCTTCTAATCCTGATGCAGGTTCCAAAGATTCATGTTCTAACCCTGCAGGTTCCATGGATGATGACTCAGAATGTGAGTCTGAGCCAGAAGAGAATACCTTTGTTGTACCATCTTTTCCACCTAATCATTTTGTAGGTAATCACTCTGCTGCTGAACAAGATGATGAGTCACATTATGCAGAAGATCTTGCAAGATTGCAGAAGTAGGAACATGCTGCTACTAAGGAAGCTCAGAAACTCACTGACAAGGTTACACAAGAGACTGAAGCTATCCTACATCAGTTAGCACAAGCAGTCAGTGGAAACAAGGATACTGCTGAAGGCACACCTATTCCTACTGATAAGGTCACAAATGCTGATTCTGCTGATGCTCACTCTCCCATCTCTACTGAAGTCTCTGCAGATTTTGATAAGCCCTTTACCAGATTTCCAAGTCCTTCTGATCTCGGGAATTATCAACCAAAGCCTGGCTTGTTTAACTCAGCTTCATATGATACTGAGTTTGGGCCTACACTCACCAACATTGATGCCAACATTGATGTTCCACCTACAGCTACCAAAAGGATTCACAATGCTCATCCCTTATCAAAGATTATTGGTGATCCAAAAGACCCTGTTCGAACTAGAAGCACTGTCAAGAATACAAAATATGGAGAAGTTGCTTTTATCTCTTATGTCTACAATCAAAAGAGGAACAATCACACAGACTTCAAACATTGTTTGTTTGCATGCTTTCTTTCTCAGATTGAACCAACTAGTGTTCCTCAAGCACTGGCTGATTCAAGTTGGCTTGAGGCAATGCAAGAAGAGATGCTGCAATTTAAGAATCAGCAGGTTTGGATTTTAGTTCCTCTTCCTGATGGGAAATATGCCATTGGGACAAAATGGATTCTCAAGAACAAAAGAGATGCCAGGGGTATTGTGGTGAAGAATAAAACAAGACTAGTGGCTCAAGGTTTTAGACAAGAGGAAGGCATTGACTATGATGAAGTCTTTGCACCAGCGGCCAGAGTTGAAGCTATAAGGATATTTTTGGCCTATGCCTCTTATATGGGCTTTATGGTTTATCAGATGGATGTAAAAGGTGCTTTCTTGTATGGAGAGATTGAAGAGGAGGTTTATGTGACTCAACCCAAGGGATTTGAAGACCCTGATCATCCTGAGTATGTGTACAAAGTTGTCAAAGCTCTCTATGGACTTCATCAAGCTCCCAGAGCTTGGTATGCTAGACTCTCCACAATTCTGCTGAAGAATGGCTACAAAAGAGGTGCCATTGACAAGACTCTATTCCTCAAGAAAGATTCAAGGGATATTATTCTTGTGCAGGTGTATGTGGATGATATTATCTTTGGTTCAACCAAAGAGGCATGGTGTAGAGAATTTTAGGACTTGATGAAGGGAGAATTTCAGATGAGTGCTATGGGAGAACTCACTTTCTTTCTGGGTTTACAAGTTCAGCAGAAACCTGATGGTATATTCATACATCAGGAGAAATATGTAAAAGATATGTTGTCCAAGTTTGCTATGGAAAATGTCAGGACTGCCACTACTCCATATGAGGCTCCCAAACCAAAGAACAATCTTACTCCTGATCATCCTGTGAATGTTCATTTATACAGGTCTATGATTGGTTCTTTGATGTACTTGACTGCCTCAAGACCTGACATTACATTTGCTGTGAGTGCATGTTCAAGACACCAAGTCACTCCACTTACTTCTCATATGAATGCTGTCAAGAAGATTTTTAAGTATCTTAAAGGCCAACCACACTTAGGTCTTTGGTATCCCAAAGAGTCTCCATTTCAGCTAGCAGCTTATAGTGATAGTGACTATGCTGGTGCAAATTTGGATAGAAGATCCACAACTGGAGGTTGCCAATTTCTTGGAAGAAGACTGATTTCTTGGCAATGCAAGAAACAGACCATAGTTGCTACCTCTACTACTGAAGCAGAGTATGTTGCTGCTGCCAATTGTTGTGGACAGGTTCTATGGATTCAGAATCAATTACTGGATTATGGGTATAACTTCATGAATACTACCATTTTCATTGACAATCAAAGTACCATTTGTATTGTTAAAAATCCAGTTTTTCATAATAGAACCAAACATATTGAAATCAGACATCACTTTATAAGGGATGCTTATGAGAAACATTTGGTTAAAGTGGTCAAAATTCACACAGATGAAAATGTGGCAGATTTGTTAACCAAGGCATTTGATGGACCAAGGTTTCAATATTTGGTGGTCCATATTGGCATGCTAAACCCTTAACTGCAAAGTTTAAGGGGAGGCATAAGCCTCAGGGGAGGCATGTGCCCCAGGGGAGGATGATGACTGTAAACTTTGTATTATTTGTATAAGTTGTATAATTTCTGAGTTTTTAACACTAATCCTCTAACAGTTGTGCAAGTTATTTGGTGTATTTGCTTGTTTGATGTTTGTTTTGCAGATATTCTGAGAATGAAAGTCCCATGATAAATGTCACCAAGAGCTAAAGTCAAAGGAAGGTGGTCAAAGTGCTGAACATGGTTTCTACTGATTAATTGAAACATGCTGAAGGTCTTACATAATGGATAAATTCAAATAAGATCTTTTCATTCATTCATAGAAACAAGTTACAGCTTAAATTCAATGTTACAATTGAGATACAATGACCATTCCTAAACAATTGACTAATTCAGTACTACTAGCTTCTATCAATTATTACAAAATACTTGAGGCTATGACAAGTACAATGATAAAGCTGAAGATGAAAATGTAAGAAGAAGAGAAGGAAGACTGGGAAGATGCTCATGAATTAAAGTCAAGAGAATACTCAAGAACTTTGCCTCATGGTTACATTCCTCAATCATCTACTTCAGCTTCTCCTTTCCCTTACGTATGATCTCAGACTTCTTGCTCTGTCCAATATGTTCTTGATGTGGAAGACCAGGTCCTTGAGCAGGAAGATTCAACACCAAATTTTGTGATGTTGGAAGAGATGGATCTCTTGTACTTGATCTTGGTTGGGATCTTGATGAGGCAAAAAATGATCCGTTTTTAGGGGGTCATTTAAGCCCGAATCCGAATTTATTTGATCAAATATTGCCCTAAATCGTTCCTTTTGTGATTTTAGGTACTTGGAGAGTGAATTCTGGAAAAGAAGCCATTTTGGACGTTTTTGGAGCATAAAAGTGAAGAAAACGGCAAAGTCTCAATTTTCCATGCTGGGAACAGTAGGTGACGGCGTCAAGAGTAATTCCCTGACGGCGTCAAACCTCAAGAATTAAAATCCGTAGTTCATGAAGGCGTCAAGAGTTGTCCTGACGGCGTCAAAACCCCAAGAATTAAAATCCGTAGCTGATGACAGCGTCACACACAGGGCGTCAAGAGTAATTTGTGTGACGGCCTAGGCCTTGACGGCGTCAGAAGTAGATCAAGGCCGTCCGAGGAAGTATTTAGCGGCGAGGTGACGGCGTCACATTGTTTGTCTTGACGCCGTCATCCCTATTTTCCTATATATAGTTTTCTAGTTTTTCACATTAAAAGAGAGAAGTTTTGGGAGAAACCCTAAAGACGATTTTGGTGTAACTTTACAGGTTTTTCAAGGGTTCCAACCCCTTGATACCTTGCATGATTAATCAAGATAAGTGTTCTTCTAATTCAATCAATATGTCTATGTGTTGGTTGTCTATATCTTGTTCTTGTCTTAATTCTATCATGCTAGGCTAGATCTCCTTTGTGTTTGCTTAGATCTAATGAAACCTAGATATTGATTATGTGTTGATTACTTGTTTATTTTTGTTGTGGATGAATGATTTATATGTTAGGCTTAAGAAAACTGGCAGATCTCCAAATGGTAACATGCTTGAACGTCTTAAGAAACATGAACCGAGGCGTACTAGGTCTTTATTGGTTGTATTTAATGCATGAGCCACTGTTTACAATCCCTATAGTTGTGCTGGGCATGGTGTAGGAGGAGATAAGAGCTCATAGAATTGGGGAGTTATGTATGCCACCCCATGAATGGTATTAAGGAATACCATCCGTCATCCATGCAATTATAACAAGTAATTAACGTGTAAAAGATATCTAGGGAGTAGTGAAATCTAAGTAAACACATTTTCTCCAATTACTGCTCACAACCTTAGTATAATTAGTTTATTTTCATTCTTTAGTATTTTATTTTGATTGCATCTTAGTTTTGGGTTAGTTGAATAGCAACTAATTCCGCCCTAATCCTTCAAAACCCGAGATTTTACTTGCTTTCATAAAAATATAAAAACACAAAAATAATCATCCCTCACCTTTAGAACTAGTAATTTAGGCTTTCTAATCCTAGCGACACTATTCCTAAGCTGAACGATCAATCCCCCGGTACTTGTCACTATACTATACTACAACGATCAGGTACACTGCCTGGTGGGGGTTGTAAGCTTCTCGAGATCCCTCGAGAGGTAAAGCCTGTTGCGATTCCCACGCATCAGATCTCTCTGGTGTGGAAGGAGGAAGAAAGGATGGATTTTCATGTTCTTCCTCTGAAGAGTCTTCATCAGAGGTATAGATGAAGGGAGAGACATGCTCTCTCTCAGCAGGATTGGGTACATTGCTTGGTTCACCCCTCAAATGAGCATTCCATTGCCTTTCTTGTGCATCCCGTCGGTTCTCCAATGCTCTTTCAAAGTCAGAACCCTCAAACCCCCATGGATATGGTGGTGCATCTTCTTCTGTTGATGGAGAAGAGGATTTTGGATCTGAGGTTTTTGGGTGTGAAGACATAATTTGGATGGAGAATTGGGGTTAATAAAAATTAGGGTTTGAAAGACAATTTGGGAAAATTGATGAATGAGATGTGTTATCTGAGGTGATTAAATAAGCCAATTTTAGGAGTTACGATATTTAATGCGAGTTGGGTGGCACAGTAAAACCAAGATATTGACTGAAGATATTTTTACCTTTGGTTGATTCTGCTGATGGTTGACTATGCTTCAGCAGATTTGACTTTCATTTCTGCTGAAGGGAAAATTTTCAAATTAGAAGTTTTGTCAGACTTGGTCAATAAGTTGTTCCGATAATTTTGACCACGATTGGGGAACTTCCAAATTTAACTCACTCTGCATATCTTTTCGAATCCAAATTATTCGCTTACCACTTCAAATAAACTCATTATTCTCTGGAGTAATTCATAATCATCTCACACAAGTTCATTCAAATGGCTCAACTTGAATTGAAGGGCGACCATAACAAATATGCTTTTCTGAAAACAAAGAAGGGACATGAAGAATTTGATTTGATGGTGGAGTTTCTACAAAGGTCGAAGATTAATTATGCTTTGACGTATTGTCCCAATTTGGTGTGTGAATCCTTGGTGAAGCAATTTTGGGCATCTGCCACTAAGAGATCTGCTACAGAGATTGTAGCTGAAATAGATGGTGTAGAATATGTGGTGACAGAAGGGTTGATAAGGGAAAAGCTTCAGTTGGATGATGAAAATGGTGTGTATCATTCCAACACTGCAGAGATTCTTGCTGGGCTAAGAGAAGCTGGATATCAAAGTACTGATACATCCAAGTGGCACAAGAATCAATTTTGTCCTAAGTGGAGGTATTTGGTGCATCTGCTGCTTCAATTTATGAGCAACAAGTGTGGTGGATGGAACCAGTTCTCTCTGCAATTGGGTTGTGGTATTGTTTGTCTTTCTAAGGGTAAAACTTATAATTTTTCTAAGTTTATTTTTGAAAATATGCTAGAAAATATAGATAAGGAACAACATAAGTTTTTAATGTACCCTAGATTCTTACAAATAATCTTAGACATAACCACTGAAGATATAACCCATATACCCATTAAAAGTCTAGGTTCTAAGTTGTTTGCCTCAATGAAAACTAATTATACTGGGGAACATCACCCTATGTTGGAAGCCATGTTGCCACAAGGCATTGCCAATGTAGTTGAGGGTGATGATGCTGGTAATGTGTCTGCTCCTAATGCTGCTGATGATGGTAATCCATCATCTTCTGGTGTTGCTGCTGATGGTAATCCTTCAGTGGTAATGGAGGAAGTGCCAGCTACAACTGCTGAACCTTTACCTGATTCTACTGACTTACCACCACCTACCCCTGTACATATGTCAACAAGTCCTACCATTTCACCAGTTCAGGATGCTCTAGCTGAGCAAATTCATAAGTTTGAAGATGACTTACAGACTTTTGAACCTGATCTTACTAGACTACCTTCACCCAGTTCTTTGGGAGAGCAAATTAATGTAGGTTCTCCTAATGTTGTACATGAGTCTGTTTCTCCTGCTGGGTTCAATGAAGCTCCACATACCACTGAGCAATCTGCTGGTAGAGCAGAGGACCCTATTACTCTCACAGTTGTATATGATTCCCTTAGCAGGTACATGAAAATGACTGAAGATCTCCAGAAAGAACTTGCTGAGACCAAGACTACTCTTGGTAATGAAATTCAAAGTTTGAAAAGCAAGGTTAAAGATTTGGAGGCCCAGATAAATCAGCAAAAGCAAAGCAAAGATGGATTGGATTCTACTGAAGTAGCAAAGGAGGCAAATTTGGATTCTCTTGAGATTCTAGCTGAAGTTGCTAGATAGTCTCATGTTGTTCCTCCTAAAGCTGTTGCAACACCTAAATCTAAACCAATGATACTAGTTCAAAGAAGAAGTACAAGACAGTATTTGGCAAGGAAAGCTGCTGAAGCTTCAAAAGTATCTGGTGGTGATAATGATGTGCTGATGACTGAAGCTGTGGATATACTTCAGGAGAAACAATCATTAAGTAGGGTTACTGCTGATCAATCTGCTAACAGAGGAAATACATCAGGAGAAACATACTTTGTAGCTGGGAGAGAATACTTGAATTCTCCTATTCATCATTCATCTGAGAATTTACAAGTTTCTTCTGATAAAGAGGTTCAAGATGTACATGATGAACCTATGGCAGATGTGCATGTGCCTAATGATGATGTTGCTGCAGATAATGCTCCCTTGATGATCTTGTTGATGGCACAGATGATGATTTGGATGAGCTTGTTACAGCTGAAGAAAGAGCTGGACAAGAAGAACTGCTCCAACAATGGGAAAATTATAAGAAGAATACTGATATGACTGAGGAACAGCAAGAAAAGTTTGATGCTACATATGAGTCAGTCAATCAAAGATATGTTTCTACTTTGCCTATTGCCAGACAAAGAGAATTGGATGTAGCTATTCAAGAATTTGATAAGTCTGATTGGCAACAAATTGGCCAACAAATGCTTAATAATCCTAATGTAGCTGCAGAAATTATTGGTAAAAAGGTAGACAAGCAAGACTGGCCTTCTGAAATTGTAAAATTGATAAAGTTGAGAAATAAGGTAGCAGATGAGTTGAAAGCTAAAGCTAGAAGAGAGAAACCTATGACTCAAGCACAGCAGCAAGATTATATGAGAACTTATGTGAAAAATCAAAGCAGTTCTTTGTTTAACAGTGCTTGGTCTAAGCAAAAGGTGTGGGGACTTCCATTTAACAAACTGGTTGAGATTTATAACAGAATCCAGGCTAGGAATGATAAAGATGGAATGGGTGCTTCCAAAAATATTCCTCTCCTCAATACTGATACTGGTGCTACTGAGACAGTATCTTTACCTGATATTTCTGCTGATGTACATCATGTTGCTTCATTGTGTGTGGATAAAGGTAAAGCAAAAGTGATGACATCAGATCTGTAACAATTCGCAATTTCAGGTTAACTTTTATTCCCGAAAATTTCACTATTCACTTTTACTATTCACTTACTATTCACTTTTTACTATTCACTTTTCACTATTCATCTCAGAAATTTTTATTTCATATTCTCGTAAGTTAAACTATTTTAACGATAATCCGAGAGTTTGACGCTCGTCGGATCATTTCTGCAAAAATCACAAAGCCGTGTCCGAGATTTACTTTTAGGTTTAAACGTCCTTCTAGCATCCCGATATGTCCATAAAACATTATAAACAATAGAAATATGATTTTCTCTCATTTTAGGACAATTCCAAAAGTTTCGGAATTTTACGTTTTTCAGTTCAGCGTTTTACGCGAATTGCGCGTTTTAGACCAGTGTTTCCAGTTTTTAGCAGGGTTTTCGCACCCGATAGAACCTACCACTCATTTTATATTTTATTATGGACTATATTGACATGTTTAACCATATTTATAAGTTTCATATTTTTAGGATACCCGGTTTTACGTTTCGTGACTTAACAACTTACGGTTAGCGATTAACGGGACCAAAACTCACTACGTAACTTATATAAGGCCAAGATTCATCCACCTAGTCCCTTCCCCTTGTCCATGAACGTGTATATGGTGGCCTTGGTGGCTTGATAATAAGCCTAGGAAAGTATGTGGTCTAAGAACAACCAAGTATGCATAGATGTGTTTAGTTTTTAACCATTAGTTCATTATACTTCATGTGTTCCAATTTTAACCACAAGTAAGTACTAGCTAACCTCCTCACTTGCACTATAAAAGGAAACTCATCTCTTCATTCTTTTCATCACCATTTAAAACTTCCCAACATAATTCCATAACTTCATCATCTTTGATCTTCAAGTTACAAATTACATACCAAAGTTCAAGGTCTTAGTATTCTCTACCTAGTTCTTAAGTTTGTTTGGTGATTCCATGGTTGAATTAGGAGCTACACAAGGTTACTAGGGCTGAAGTTAAATGGTTTTCACAAGGTCTATATCAAGTCTATCAATGGTTACAAGAGTTATGGTGAAGGGTTTACAAGATTAGGTTTAGTGTCCTAGTTCTATACTTGACTTCCTTTCTTTAGAAAGCCAAAAGTTGTAAGCAAACCCTTATACACTTTCTTGCTCAATATCATTTCATGCTTATTATGTTTCTTTCATGCTATATATGGTCTTTGTATTGTGTTCATGATGTTTAAAAATGGATAAAACGAGTATTGGTATACATATGTTAACTTATGACAAGTAAACAAGCAAACTAGTGATTTTTATGGAAAACCACGACCACAATAGTATAACTTTGATATTTGACACTTACTTACTGTTAAAGAGGACTTAACAAGGAAAACATAGCAATTTGAATCACCCAAAACGAGTACATGAGTCAAAAGTTATGACCAATTGAAGTTAGCGAAACCAAAACGGCAAAACTGCCTAAATTGCATTCTGATCAAATTATGATTTTGAAAGTCCCACTTCTGGTCCGATTCATCAAAAAGTTAAAACACGAAAGTTGTCCGGAACGACGTTTTCGTTCAGGAACAAAGAAGCTCGAGCCCTGAAAACGCTTTCTGAGTGATAAATTTCTTCAAATTCTTAACAGCCCATTTTTAGACCAAAGTTACTATATAATCATTATAATTAGATGAGACCAAGAGGTCTAATGACCTAAAGCCGAGACCACAACCATGGCTAAAGCCAAGGTTGAGTCTCAAGATCATGGTAACAATGACCAAGGTCACGGCAAAGCTACGGCTAAAGACCATATAACTATTAAAGATCAAAAAGCTTATATATATATATATGTTATCAAATACTACAATAGTAGGGAGCCTCATGTGAGGAGTTCATTGAGTAAGCCGTCGAGACGAGTTGTGGATTTACGAGTTAAAGTGTCCTGGCTCCTCGAACGTTTACTCCATGACTTCTGAATTATGTCGGCCCGAACGGTAGTAAGAGATATACAACTTATACATGTTTCATAGACCATTTATATTCAACGACTTACACTATATACTTAGTACTACATCATGAACATTATGCAAGACATATATAGGCAATTCGTCGTATTCTTAGACGTTACTCCAAACCTAAGTGGCAACGTTCTATTATAGGCTGCTCTTAGAGACTTTCGCGATTCGACTACCACTTTCATTTCTCATTACATAGACTTAAGGTGAGTCATAGCCCCTACTCTTTTCGTACTTGTTTTAAACTCTTGGGGGGGATACATGCTCAACTACTTGCTTACTTGTACAAATACTCAAAACGTTTATACGTGACTGTGTTATACTTGATTGTCTTATACTTGATGGCATTATACTTGATTGCTTACATACATGACTGCGTTATACTTAATTGCGTTATTCTATTTATTGACTAGTAGTTGTCTTTGGGAATTGACTCCCAGTTGTCTTTGGGAAGTGGCTCCCAGTTGTCTTTGGGAATTGACTCCCAGTTGTCTTTGGGAATTGGCTCCCAAAGTGAGGTCTTCGGAGATGAAGTATAGACTCACTTCTAATTGCTTAAATTGTCTTGATGAACTTATACATGTCTTTATTATACTATATTTGTAGCAGTGGGTTATGAACACACAGGTTGCAAGTCTCTTATGGCGGGACTTGCAACTGAGTGGATTCACGATGCCTTTGCTGTGTGAACATTCTTTTAAGGCTTTTCAACTGTTTTAAGACAAACTCTATGAACTCACCAACCATTGTGTTGACACTTTAGCATGTTTATCTCAGGTTAGTAAGACGATAGCTAGTGCGTGGAACTTAGAGTCAAGCTGCATATTCTGAAGACTTACGCTTTTATCATTTACCATTCAACATTTTGTATACATTTATGTATCATACTTTGGAATCTCATGTTTGTAACTTTGAATTCATTAATCGAATGGTAACTTTTCAAAACGTCTCATTTAGAGTTCGTTTTCTATACCTTGTACTTTGTATTATGAAGTAGCACCCCTATGACACAGTCTTCCGCTGCGGTATTTTGGGGGTGTTACAGATTGGTACCAGAGCCTTGGTTATAGAGAACTAGGTTGCATTTAGTGCCTAGACTATAACTGCTATATACGTTGGGACCTTCCTCTTTATTTGCCTTTCACACAATACATACACTTATGCTTTTTGGTTAAAGGTTTGCTTAGTTCCACGCTGTTAGATGATGTGACTTTAGTATTATAAGGAGCCCCAGAGATTCGTCGAGTCATTAAAAACATGGAGCTCAGTAATAACTAATTAGTTAACTTAATCTTGTGTTTGATTAGACACAAGATTTGAGTTAAATAATATTATTGCTTAGCTTTAAGGATTTGATGACTTGATTATCTTACTATCGGCCTCAGAAGGCGGATTTTGTGTCGGAAATTCTTAAGTAGGATGATTTAGAATCTCCTTATTTAAATGGATTGGGACGCCTCTTCAGTTAAATAAAGAAATTGTAAATCACCGAACCATGAGTTTATGATCCCTTACTTACATAAACTTGGACGCTTCTTTATGTAAGTAATGTGTTATAAATAAGTGGGCTTAAGTGTAGCCGATACAACTCCTTAACCAGAACCTTAGACAAATCAGAGTGAACACCATTATTTTAGAGATCCTGAAATCCCGAATTCTCTTAGACACATCATAAGTAGTTAACATCAACTGAACTTCGGGGCGAAGTTCTCCTTAAGGGGTAGAGACTGTAACAATTCGCAATTTCAGGTTAACTTTTATTCCCGAAAATTTCACTATTCACTTTTACTATTCACTTTTTACTATTCACTTTTCACTAATCATCTCAGAAATTTTTATTTCATATTCTCGTAAGTTAAACTATTTTAACGATAATCCGAGAGTTTGACGCTCGTCGGATCATTTCTGCAAAAATCACAAAGCCGTGTCCGAGATTTACTTTTAGGTTTAAACGTCCTTCTAGCATCCCGATATGTCCATAAAACATTATAAACAATAGAAATATGATTTTCTCTCATTTTAGGACAATTCCAAAAGTTTCGGAATTTTACGTTTTTCAGTTCAGCGTTTTACGCGAATTGCGCGTTTTAGACCAGTGTTTCCAGTTTTTAGCAGGGTTTTCGCACCCGATAAAACCTACCACTCATTTTATATTTTATTATGGACTATATTGACATGTTTAACCATATTTATAAGTTTCATATTTTTAGGATACCCGGTTTTACGTTTCGTGACTTAACAACTTACGGTTAGCGATTAACGGGACCAAAACTCACTACGTAACTTATATAAGGCCAAGATTCATCCACCTAGTCCCTTCCCCTTGTCCATGAACGTGTATATGGTGGCCTTGGTGGCTTGATAATAAGCCTAGGAAAGTATGTGGTCTAAGAACAACCAAGTATGCATAGATGTGTTTAGTTTTTAACCATTAGTTCATTATACTTCATGTGTTCCAATTTTAACCACAAGTAAGTACTAGCTAACCTCCTCACTTGCACTATAAAAGGAAACTCATCTCTTCATTCTTTTCATCACCATTTAAAACTTCCCAACATAATTCCATAACTTCATCATCTTTGATCTTCAAGTTACAAATTACATACCAAAGTTCAAGGTCTTAGTATTCTCTACCTAGTTCTTAAGTTTGTTTGGTGATTCCATGGTTGAATTAGGAGCTACACAAGGTTACTAGGGCTGAAGTTAAATGGTTTTCACAAGGTCTATATCAAGTCTATCAATGGTTACAAGAGTTATGGTGAAGGGTTTACAAGATTAGGTTTAGTGTCCTAGTTCTATACTTGACTTCCTTTCTTTAGAAAGCCAAAAGTTGTAAGCAAACCCTTATACACTTTCTTGCTCAATATCATTTCATGCTTATTATGTTTCTTTCATGCTATATATGGTCTTTGTATTGTGTTCATGATGTTTAAAAATGGATAAAACGAGTATTGGTATACATATGTTAACTTATGACAAGTAAACAAGCAAACTAGTGATTTTTATGGAAAACCACGACCACAATAGTATAACTTTGATATTTGACACTTACTTACTGTTAAAGAGGACTTAACAAGGAAAACATAGCAATTTGAATCACCCAAAACGAGTACATGAGTCAAAAGTTATGACCAATTGAAGTTAGCGAAACCAAAACGGCAAAACTGCCTAAATTGCATTCTGATCAAATTATGATTTTGAAAGTCCCACTTCTGGTCCGATTCATCAAAAAGTTAAAACACGAAAGTTGTCCGGAACGACGTTTTCGTTCAGGAACAAAGAAGCTCGAGCCCTGAAAACGCTTTCTGAGTGATAAATTTCTTCAAATTCTTAACAGCCCATTTTTAGACCAAAGTTACTATATAATCATTATAATTAGATGAGACCAAGAGGTCTAATGACCTAAAGCCGAGACCACAACCATGGCTAAAGCCAAGGTTGAGTCTCAAGATCATGGTAACAATGACCAAGGTCACGGCAAAGCTACGGCTAAAGACCATATAACTATTAAAGATCAAAAAGCTTATATATATATATGTTATCAAATACTACAATAGTAGGGAGCCTCATGTGAGGAGTTCATTGAGTAAGCCGTCGAGACGAGTTGTGGATTTACGAGTTAAAGTGTCCTGGCTCCTCGAACGTTTACTCCATGACTTCTGAATTATGTCGGCCCGAACGGTAGTAAGAGATATACAACTTATACATGTTTCATAGACCATTTATATTCAACGACTTACACTATATACTTAGTACTACATCATGAACATTATGCAAGACATATATAGGCAATTCGTCGTATTCTTAGACGTTACTCCAAACCTAAGTGGCAACGTTCTATTATAGGCTGCTCTTAGAGACTTTCGCGATTCGACTACCACTTTCATTTCTCATTACATAGACTTAAGGTGAGTCATAGCCCCTACTCTTTTCGTACTTGTTTTAAACTCTTGGGGGGGATACATGCTCAACTACTTGCTTACTTGTACAAATACTCAAAACGTTTATACGTGACTGTGTTATACTTGATTGTCTTATACTTGATGGCATTATACTTGATTGCTTACATACATGACTGCGTTATACTTAATTGCGTTATTCTATTTATTGACTAGTAGTTGTCTTTGGGAATTGACTCCCAGTTGTCTTTGGGAAGTGGCTCCCAGTTGTCTTTGGGAATTGACTCCCAGTTGTCTTTGGGAATTGGCTCCCAAAGTGAGGTCTTCGGAGATGAAGTATAGACTCACTTCTAATTGCTTAAATTGTCTTGATGAACTTATACATGTCTTTATTATACTATATTTGTAGCAGTGGGTTGTGAACACACAGGTTGCAAGTCTCTTATGGCGGGACTTGCAACTGAGTGGATTCACGATGCCTTTGCTGTGTGAACATTCTTTTAAGGCTTTTCAACTGTTTTAAGACAAACTCTATGAACTCACCAACCATTGTGTTGACACTTTAGCATGTTTATCTCAGGTTAGTAAGACGATAGCTAGTGCGTGGAACTTAGAGTCAAGCTGCATATTCTGAAGACTTACGCTTTTATCATTTACCATTCAACATTTTGTATACATTTATGTATCATACTTTGGAATCTCATGTTTGTAACTTTGAATTCATTAATCGAATGGTAACTTTTCAAAACGTCTCATTTAGAGTTCGTTTTCTATACCTTGTACTTTGTATTATGAAGTAGCACCCCTATGACACAGTCTTCCGCTGCGGTATTTTGGGGGTGTTACAAGATCCTCCAACTAGAAAGAGAACTAGGAGATAATTAGAGCAAGAAAGAATGGGTGAAGAGACTGCTAGGAGGTTGGTTGAGGAACAAGAAGCTACACAAAAGGCTGAGCTTGCCAGATTTCATGAACTGAAGACAAGAGAAGTTGAAATTCAGGCTGCTAGAAATAAACAAATCAGGAAGGCTATGGATGAACAATATGCCTCTATTGCACTTGAATCTTCTGAAGATTCTGCTGATGAACAATTGGATACTCCATCAGTGGATACTGATGCTGCAGAAGGTGATTCTGCTGAAGCAGCAGTTCCTGATGCTATTTATGTTCCTGGAAGAAGAGGAAAGAGAATGGCTAAAGTAGGATCATCACATTCAAAACAAAGTCTAATTAATGTGAATGATTCTGTTGCTTCATTTATAAGGGAAGGATTATCTGATGATTGGCCAGAAGGAACTAGAGTTGTTCTGGTGAGTTGGGAGTTAAGTAAAGATGGTAAAATCAATACCATTTACAGATTGGATAATACTTCCATATCCTTTGCATTTCTTTAGCAGATTCTTCATCTTGTAAATTATCAAGATTTAGTCACTCTATATGAGTTGGTTATTAAGTATTATGCCACTCATACTCCTGAAGGTTCTGGATTATATTTGTTGGGTGATCTTCAAGTGTTGTTTGATTCTTCTACTCCTACTGATGCAAGTTATGATATCTGGAAGAACAATCAGAAATGGAAAGTTCAGAGTTGGAAGTTCTATCCTATGCCTTATGTTCATGTACTGGAAACTAACACTGGTCTGAGGATTATTATGGATATTACCAACAAATATCCTCTGAAGGTATCTTTGATGGAGAAAATGTTACAACAGAAGTTGGAAATTCCTCCTGATCCAGTTGGTAATACAAGATTGTTTATTGAATCTTTGGTGAAGGTTTTCAAACAAAGGATTAAGACTTCCAGAGCAGCATCTGAGTAGAGATATTATGTTGTATATTTGTTTTATTACAAGAAAAAAAAAAAAAAAAAAAAAAAAAAAAAAAAAAAAAACTAAACTAACATTTTGTTGTATAGTATTTGTATACAGGTTTGGTTATCAACTTACCTGATGTTGACTATTCCATCATAAAGTTGGCTAGTCCAAAGGGTACAGCTTTGGTAAAGACACATCAAATCTGTTGATAGCTGTAATGGTTTGCTCAACACCATAGGGTTTTCAACTCACCCATGCTTTATTGCTGAGTAGTTGAAATGGTTGTCAATTGACCATCGATTTTTCCTTTATGGATTCTGAATAATTGGCTAGCCCACATGTATATGGCTTGTGGTAAAGGCAGTGGAAAACCATATTTGGTAATCAGTTAACCAAGATGATTTTCATCAAAATAATTGGCTAGTCCTGAGCAAACGGCTATAGGTAAAGACATCTCAAATCCGTTTATAGCTGATGATTTGCTAAAAATCATGTGGTTATCAGTGTACCTTTGAACACTTGGCTACTCCAGTAGTGATGGCTATTGGTAAAGAGACATCAAATCCATTATTTTCAATGATTCACCTCTCACAAGAGTTAACACACCTGGAAGTGATGAGAATAGTATGAAACTAATTTGTTTTGATGTACATTTAGTCATTTGTTGCTGCAAAGAATGGAGCTTTCATGTATGTGCTGATCATAGAGATTATGTTGAAGATGATTCTTTGCTGGTGCTATTTTACAATCCTCTTGGTATGTTATTTTAAAGATCTATCAAGAATCTTGAACTTAACCGGGTCAAATTCAAGATTAGGGGAGGATTGTTGGGAATTCTGTGAAGAAAGAATTCTGCTGCTGTTTCTGCTGAAAGGATTCTGGTGAAGAGTTGGTTTCTGCTGAAGCAGTGTATCTGCTGAAGACTAGTTTCTGCGGATATAGTATTTCCGTATTTTATGTAATGTAGTTTGGATATGCATGAGTTTATTTAGGAAGTGATAATGTATATCTTTTAGAAGTTTTATAATATACGTTTCTTGAGAAATGGTTTAGGGTTCCTTGAGTATAAAAGGAACACACGGTTTATGTATTGAAAAATTAATTTTTAGATAATTCTTAATATTGTTAAAAGATCCATAGAGGATCAAGAGTTCTTAGTATCAAGCTTGTATTTTGTTTCTGCTTTATAAATACAAGTTGCAGAGATTGTCTATTAGTGTGTTATTGATTACAGTGACATTACTAACGATTCTAGAGTGCTCAAGAAGATCTATCGAGGTCTATAGTTCAACAATTGTTGGGAATTACAAGATTTGAAGATTACAAAACCACGAGCAATAATGAAGAAAGAAGAAACAAGAGGGACCTAAATATAAAATAGTTAGCTAGCTTGATTAGTAAGCTAGATTTTTATGTAAACCCTAGCCTCTCTATTATATAAAGAGGGGTAGGGCATTGGTTATTAGTATCCATTCAATAGCTAGTCTCTTCAATGAGAGTCTAGAAAACGCATAGAGCGTTAGTAGTAGTAGTAGTTGTAGTAATAGTTTTATTTATGTTCAATAAAGAAAACCTTGAAGTAACTTTGATTCTTATGTTCTTATTCCGCTGTGCTTAATCATTGTTACTATATTCTAGATAGGGCTTAAACGATCTTTTACAATTGGCATCAGAGATCAGGGGCTCTTGAGATTTAGGGTTTATTCAAGGTTTTCATGTTCGTGTTTATGAATAAAGAGCAGTTAGAATGAAGGTACGGATGCAGCTGATAATGGGTTACTATTTTATAGAGGAGTTTGATTTTTTGTACGGTGATATAATATCAAGGTAACAATCATTAATTTTTTTAACCTCGTACTGTCAATTAATGATTTGGGTATTTAATCGTGGGTTAATATTTAAGGGTTTATTGTATACTGAGGGGGATGGATACACCTACCCACTGGGTAGTTTACCCGGATGAGGTGGCATTCACTCTTTGGGAGAGAAGGAACAAAACATTAAATGTGTTTTTATTCCTTTCATGCTACAAATTACAAGAACCATATTCATTGTGTTATTAGTCACTGGGTAGTTTACCCACTGGGTAAGTTAAGTTTTCTCCTATACTGAGTGGGGATGTCGAACATGATTGGCTGTTGCGTTAAATTGATTACATCGTACTGCTATGAATTTAAGATGGATTATTTTTTTGTTGTCGCTTTCATTCCTCAAAGATTAATCGGTTCATACAAAAGAGATAATAGGTCAGCAGATAAGGTGAATGTGATTGGTCTAAGTTTAATGGTGATTTAGTGATACTAATTGCGTATTGATGTGGGTCAGTGATCAACATGTTTTTATGTCGTCTTGTGTGTATGTGAATTTAATTTTACATTCACGAAACCTCGTACCATTATTGTTGCTGTTGACTGCTTTAATGATTCAATTGGTTGGTGCTCATTGATGAGACGGTGAATGATGCTGTTCTTAGAATTAAATTGGTCAACTATGATTGTTAATTTGACGTGTTGCTGGTCGGTGCTAAATTCGAAACCTCGTACTTCTCGTATCTGATTTGGTTAAACAATTTCAATGTGGGGCTCTTGATGTTGTCGTTTTTAGCCTGGTTATATGGGACGGTGATTCATTTTAGAAAAAGATTTGGAGGATATGGTTTCTTTAATCTATCGTACTAAATTTATTATGGGGTCAATGGTCTAACGTGGGTCCAAGAAGTGATCGTGGATAATTTATCATGTGTAGAAGTTATTTAATTCCGTACTGTTTTAATGGAGAGGTGCACGTGGTTTCTACTGATTGATAAAAGGTACAGGTTACTACTGATACCTTTGTTCCTCCTGATGTTATAATTTTTCTGCTGATCGGATGAATTTTTCTGCTGTTACTCTATTTCGTTTCTGCTGGTACGCTATGTTGGTTCCTACTTATACACTTAATTGTTGCTGATGATAACATTCGGTTCCTCCTAGTGGTTTCTACTAATGGTTCTTGCTGACTTCTTTGTGGTTCCTGCCGGCTTGTTGTATATTTTTCTTCTTTTGGTCGGTTTTGGTTCCTACTAGTCATGTGAGATTACTAATGGATTAGGGAGGACGGAGTTATCAACCATCATCAGTTCATTGAGGAGATTACTTGTTGAAGACATTTGATTATAGTTTATTTTATATTGTAATTTATTTTCCCAAGTATTGTGTTTTTATCATATCTTAAAGGGATCAGCAGCTTTTTAAGATAACTTGCTTGGTTTGTATGGTGACAAAGACTTGACGACTATAGTGAAGGGGTATGATCTATTTTATTGTGCTTAATGCGTACATTTGCTATCACTTGAAGGAGTTACGTTATTTGTACTCAGTGTCTCATTGGATAAATCAATGAGGAGTTTGTCAAGAGGTCGTCACGTGGATAGTGCAAGACATAAGATGCAAGGTTGGGAGATTCCATTTCTTCATCAAATCAGTTATAGTTGATTTTCTTCATCAATGATCACTCCATGAAACCTACTGGATTCAAGAGATGGCAAGTATACTTTTAAGGGGAAGCTTATTGTTAATATACTTGGCCATCCTCTTACACTTTGTGTTGGTATGTTTACTTGTTTCTGCTGTTCGATATTGTTGCTCGTTCCTAATGCTCGTTACTGTTGCTGCTCGTTACTGTTGCTGCTCGTTAAAAAAAAAAAAAAAAAAAAAAAAAAAAGAAAAAAAAAAAAAAAGTTATTATTATTAATTATTAGTTGGTTCCTGAGATGGTTAGTCTATTCTTAAGGGGAAGCTTGTTAACCATCTACATGCATCACTTGAGGGGAAGCGTTTACGAAGATGCACAAGACCCCTATTAGAAGATTACAAAAAGGGGAAGAATAGTTATGATGTGCAACTTATTATTGGTGATGACATTGTTTCTTCATGCATATTGTTTTGTAATATCAAATAGAGGAAGATTGTTGGAAATTACAAGATTTGAAGATTACAAAACCACGAGCAATAATAAAGAAAGAAGAAACAAGAGGGACCTAAATATAAAATAGTTAGCTAGCTTGATTAGTAAGCTAGATTTTTATGTAAACCCTAGCCTCTCTATTATATAAAGAGGGGTAGGGCATTGGTTATTAGTATCCATTCAATAGCTAGTCTCTTCAATGAGAGTCTAGAAAACGCATAGAGCGTTAGTAGTAGTAGTAGTAGTAGTAGTAGTAGTAGTTGTTGTAGTAATAGTTTTATTTATGTTCAATAAAGAAAACCTTGAAGTAACTTTGATTCTTATGTTCTTATTCCGCTGTGCTTAATCATTGTTACTATATCCTAGATAGGGCTTAAACGATCTTTTACAAATATTTATATATTTCATGTCGAGTTTACAAAAAGCATTGTACATAAAGAATGATGTTAAGAAACTATCTTTCCATGTAATATTCTTCATTAAAAAATCAGAGTTGAATAAAAAAAACTCGTCACGCCTCACGCCTTAGCATGCCTTTTCACGCCTCATCTCATGTCATGACTAGAGTCGATGCCTTGGTCTATTTCGTAATGTGGAGGTCACGCCTCACGCCTTAGCGGCGCCTTGACGCCACCAATGCGCGCCTTTTAGAACCATGGTCGCAGATAAATAAGACTCAACCAGAATTTAAATTCCGACAAGACACGTGTATTAGCTTTTATTCCCAGTTGCAAAGCCCGGAAAAGAACTCTTGTTAATTGATATGTAATTATTATTGTTAATTATTGCTCTATATGGCAGACAAAATGATATATCATCCTACACCTCATTCTAATAATGCTAAGAGCATAGGGTGCAGTGGCTTAGAGCTGGCGTCATTCACACGTGGCGAGGCGTTGTGGCGCCGCCACCTCAATTCGTCATCAAAGGACTTGAATCTTGAGTAAACTACATAAATATCCTCTAAAGGACTTGAATCTCTGTACTCTTTTCTCCTCGATTCATCATCAAATCTTGATTTTGTCATCTTGCATCAATACTTGCACATTTCCATGTCTTTTCATCTAATGCTCCTTTTTATGCCTAAAATTCAAATAGATATCAATTAATTATCAAATCTTATAAAAATGCAATGATTATGAGCAATAAACGTGAGATAATAATATAAAAGGTGATATTATTTGTTGTTATCATATAACATCAGAGAAGTTTATTCATTAATCAATCAATAATGTTCATCATTGCTTGCTTTAAGTGTCACTTTGCTTGTTCTTTTATGATATGTTTAACTAGATTACATAGAGTTTATCTAGGATTGCATGAAACTTGTCAATAATTAGATATATCTATTGTTTTCTTAATCGGTGATTGTGATTATCTATTGTCGGAGAATTGATTAGGTCTTCAAAGGTGATAACATGTGAAAACTGTTTATTGTAGGACTAAGAACCACATATATCTTAGAATTTGCTTAGGTTATTGGCATTGCTAATTCGCCTAGGGTTTTTTGCTAGTTTATGTGCAACAATTGCGACTGTAGAGATTGTGTTGGCTTGCGAGACGTTAAAATATTGGATAAGTAATGCATAGTGATTTGTTATAAGAGATGGACTAAGACAATAGACTAGTTATTATAAAGTGTATGAGTTGGACCAAGGCACTATATTAATCTAGAATTATCCTCCATAACCACCACTTAATGGTGTCAGATTCAATAAATATAGCTAGTTATTAATGAGTAGTGCAAGTTAGGTAAATACGCTTTCTCATATATCGTTTACACTGCTGACATAAATAATGCCTAAAAACATTATTAACATATTATCAATATCTCTATGTTTTGATTATTACAAAACATAAACTCATAGAACTAAACTTTATGACATAAACAAGTATTTAGTGATTAACATTCTCTTTACATCCAAATCACTTAAGGTATGAATAAACAAAGTGTTTAGTGTAATTTATGATCAAAAATGTATTTAATTAATCATTACAAAGTTTATTTAATTATATAAACATATTATATATTTTTGAAAAACACTTTTGGTAATAAAGAAAAATGTTTTAATCATACTAAATATATGAATTCAAATTTTTAACCAAAATCAGTTAGTTTTTCACCAAATAAACTTTCTCCACTAAAAAACAAAATTTCTGGCCGTTACAGCTGGGCGGCCCCATTAATTATAAGGGGCGGTCCCCTTAAAATTAAGGGGACCGGCCATGATTTAAGGGGACCGGCACGCTCCAGTTGTCAGAAATTTTTGCCTATAAATACCACCTTAAATCTGGAATTTTTCCCCACCTTTTGCACTCCTAAACATTCTGTTCTAGATCTCAATTTCCATTCTCTTAATCCTTTGATCATACATTCATAAATCTTTGTTTCAAAGTGATTCAAACATCATCCTCTCAAGTGCAAGAGAATAATACTTCTATCCCTCAAGACAAGAATTATTACAACTTGTTGTGATCTCCACATCCAAGTTGTTAGAGCATTATCCATTGTATCTATCTCTTTGTGAAATTAGTTGTGAATATTTGATAGAAGATAGTTTAGCTAGGTATATATATATATATATATATATATATATAGTGTGATTGGTTAGTAGTTAGTTGTGAAGGAGAAGAGTTAGGAAGTAAATTGATGTGAAGAAGATTGGTGTGAAGAAATAAGGTGTGAAGAAGATTGGTGTGAAGTAGATAGGTGTGAAGTAGTGTTGTGATTAAGTAGTGACTAGGTGTGAAGAAGTTGTGTAGAAGGTGTGAATAAGTTGTGACGTAGTTGTGGTGTGTATATTGGTGTGTAAGGTTTTCTCCGCCATAAGGGAGCTTGTTGACATAGTGAAGAAAACTCTCGAGTTAGGTGCTCGGGGAGTGGAGTAGGGCAAGGAAGTTGACCTTGTAGCCGAACCACTATAAATCTCTTGTCTCGCGGTTCGATCTTTCCATCTCTCATTTATTTCTTTACTTACATTACTATTGTTTTATCAGACATATTTATTGTTGTTCATATTGTGCATGACTTGATATCACATAGTATCGAATCTAAACTTTTGAAAACAAAGAAAACTTTCAAACAATCTTTTGTAACAAATTAAAAAGACGTAAAACTATTCAACCCCCCCCCCCCTCCCTTCTAGTTTTCCACATACACAACAATTTACTTTTCTTGCATTTTATTTTCTTGTCTTAAAGTTAATGTTAGTCTAGAATCAAGTCTTTCAAAACCCGATAATTTACTTGCTTTCAATTAAAAAGACATAAATACCGAAAATAATTTTCTTTAGTTCTTTATAGCATTTCGTTATAGTCTACTAGCATATTTCACTATTCTCCTAAAGAACGATTAATCCCTCAGACTTTTCTATACTCTACTACAATCGTTAAATACGCTGTCTAGAGAGTTTGGAAGCTTCCTTTGCAATTCGCACATCAATACGGGGTTTTTGTTTAGAATATGCTTGGTTTATGGATCAAAATGACAATATGCCCTCGGATGTTACAAGGAAAAGACGAAAGCAACGTTTGATCTTATTAGACCACGTTAGCATATAATGGAAAAATGTTTGCATTGTTCGTTCTTAGAGATGTATATTGTATAACATTTGTTGTCAAAGTGAAATATATGACACAACTTATCTGACATGATGTAAACTGTGAAATTTTGACAAACCAAAATGTTATTTTATAGTTTACTCTTATCTTCTTAATTTTAGAGACACCAAATTAGTGAGTAATGAACCTATTACTATGATATACATATTTCATTTTCGAGCCTACTAAACAAACATCTTAAATCGGAATGAAATCCATAGGCCCATTCCGATAGGGCCATACCAAACGCACCTTAAAATTTTATATTTTAACTAAATAATGCATTGATAATTTGATACAATTCACTATTCGTATACTTTAATTATTTTTCAAGTAATCATCTTTTTTATCATTCGTAATCTACATCTTTAACATAAAAGTAACATATAACACTTAAATTTTATGACAATATTTAACATAAAAGTAACATATACCGCTTAAATTTTATGACAAACTATAAAGACATACACTATAACTTTTTAACTTATCGTCGCTTATCATCCCGTACTTGCGCAACAGCGTAACGCGAGTAATATGCTATAATATAGAGTATAAAGTGGGGATAATGATTTCTAAATGTATCCAACTTGCCACGTTTTACTGGGTTGTGTAACGAACTTTTAATTTTGCTATCTTGTGGTATGAACTTACTAATCCTAGCTAACTTGTGTACTAACGGGGTGATTAAGGGCTTTTCCGTGTTTTCTTGCCATGTTGGCATCCACGTTTGCATCCATATTGTCCATTTTTTGTCTTTATCTCTAACGTTATTATTTCCCCCTTTTTACCCAAACCCAATTAAACACACACAAACACAACTAAAAATACACACACAAATCCACAAACACATTCCCCTGTATAACCTTCAAATCAAAAGCACACACACGCACACAAATCAACCATGGCTGAATATGCCACAGGAACAAGAAGAGTGACACATAGGTACGTTGCACCCTATTGTGGATGTGGACTTGCTATGACTATGAAAACGGCATGGACAAAGGAGAATCCTGGGAAACAATTTATTGTTGTCCCAAATATGTAAGCCCTAACTTGATTTGTTTTACCAATCATGGGTCTTTTCTTTTACTAGTCCTGGGAATCGATTTATTGGTAGTTGACTTTATATTTGACTGTTAATTTGATGGGTCTTTTGTTTAATAATTAAGGTTAATGATTAGTATATTTTTTTGTAATTACAGGTCAAGCGTAAAAAGTGTTGGTTCTACGAATTTTTTGATGATAATCTACTTAGTGACTATTATAGGGAGTTGTTGTATGATGAGCATCAAAAGGTCAAAAAAGGGATGCAAAAGAATGAAATGCAAGAGGAAATTGATGTTCTAACAATGGAGAAGAATCAGTTGGTTCATGAATTGACTTGCACAAAGTCAAAATTGCAATTATATGACAGGATGTTCCTTATTTTGATTGGGATTCTAATAATCTTTTGTGTTATATTTGGAATGAAAATAGGAAGCTGATGTAAGTTGTTGATGTCTAGCAGGTTTAGTATCTAATAGATGTAATATAGTAATTAGGCTAATGTTGTACTTTGACGTGGTGCTTTGTGTTTGTAATGTGTATCCATTTTATAGATGTAATGTGTATGGTAGGTAGGAGTTTCACTACCTTAAATGTAGTTAAAGTGTAATTGTCCAATTCAATGCAACAGGTTTGACACAAATAGTGTATAGATTCCAAATGTGCAGGCATGTGATACCTAAAGTAGCATGCAACTGTCAAACCAATATGAAGTATGAGAAAAAAAAGTAAATTGCCCAAATTGAAGGTACACATATACTGAATATGACTTTCATAGTCATTTTAATGCATTACCATAAAGAGTTGACTTTTAAAAGTCAAAGTACATATTCATTACTACATAGGTAAGTTAATTGCCTAAATTAATAAACAAAACATGGCAATTTTAAGTTAATTATCATCCTAACATAGTTAACTGCATACTTGCAAGTTTTTAATTGCCAAAAATAATACACAAAATATGACAATCTTAAGTTTAAAAGCTACTTAATCCAACTGCATTACGTGGTCCTGTGAGCTTCCTTCATCATGAACATTTTTTTTCAACTTCCTTTGTAGGATTCTCTGGCTTGGCAATCTTCTTGCATGAGCTGGTATGCCAACTTGTCTTGGTTGATTTGGTTGGATTGGTTGACTTGACTAGCTTGAGTTGGGATAGGCTGACTAGCTTGATTTTGAGTTGCTTGACCAACCCTTTCCTCACCAAACCAATATGCAAACCCCCTGTATGTTGATTGTTGTTGCCCAAAACTACTTTTTGCACCTCTTGTTGCAAATTGAACTCCACCAACCTTTCTAAATTCACTTTGTTGTTGTGGAGTATGCATACCTGGAATATCAGATCCCCTAACATGACTACCAACACTCCCACCACTTCCACTTCCACTACTGATACGTGGGAATTGCACCCTCGCAACAGGTTTTACCTCTCAAGGGATCTCGAGAAGCTTACAACCCCCACCAGGCAGTGTACCTGATCGTTGTAGTATAATATAGTGACAAGTACCGGGGGATTGATCGTTCAACTCGGGAATAGTGTCGCTAGGATTAGAAAGCCTCCTAAACTAGGTCTAGAGGTGAAGGATGATTCTTTTTGTATTTTTATATTTTCTAAAAAGCAAGTAAAATCTCGGGTTTTGAAGGAGTGGGCGGAATTAGTTGCTAGCCAACTAACCCAATTAATCTAAAGATACAATCAAAATAAAATAACATAAATGAAAATAAAGCTATTAAACTAATGTGGTGGAAACAATAATGAGGAAAATTGTGTTTACTTAGATTTCATTACTCCCTAGATATCTTTTACAGGTAGATTAGCTTGTTACAATTGCATGGATGATGGGTCATATTCCTTAATACTAGTTGTAGGGTCGTGTACAATATTCCCTAACTCTACAGGATCCTACTTCACTCCTATGTCGAGCCGTTAGAAGCTCCTAACATGGGATCATTAGAATTCTCCTACGCATTAAATACAACAAAAAATCAAAGTACACCTCCGATCATGTTTCTTAAGACGTTCAAGCAAGTTACCAATGGAAGTCTGCCAGTTTTCTTAAGTCTAACATCGAATACAATCATCCGTAACAATTATAAACAAACAATCAACCCATAATTAACATCTAGGTTTCACTACATCTAAGCAAACACAATGAAAATCTAGCCTAGCATGTTAAAGAGAAGAGAAACGTAAGATATAATCACACAACACATAGACATATTGAATGATTTGAATGAATACTTATCTTCAATTGAACATGGAAGAATCAAGGGGTTGGAACCCTTGAAAAGCTGATAAAATTTGAACTAGGGTTTATTCCCTCAAAGTTGCACACTAATGAATGAAATTTGGAAAACTATATATAGATATTACATCGTGATGGCGTCATGTGTTAGCCCGTGACGCCGTCAACTCGTCGCCTTGATAAAATCGTATTGCCTAGATCTGTTTGTGACGCCGTCATATAGGAATTTACTCTGGGCCGTCAGTAGTAGTTGGACCCTGACAGCCTTGGTGACGCCGTCAGGTCCTAAGCTTAAAAATACTCTGGATCGTCACGTGTATTTTCCACTTCCACCTCTTTTGTAACTCTTGACGCCGTCATGTACAAAGGCCTGACGCCGTCAGGTACGGTTCCCAGCCAGGAAATTTGAGACTTTCCCATTTTCTTCACTTTTATGCTCCAAAAACGTCCAAAATGCTTCCTTTTCCAGATTTCTCTCCAAAAGTACCTAAAATGACAAAAGGAACGATTTAGGGCAATATTTGATCAAATAATCTCGAATTCGGGCTTAAATGACCCCTTAAAAGTGGTACACTTTTCGCCTCATCAAATACCCTTACACTTGAGATTTGCTTGTCCTCAAGCAAATGCGCTATTATTCTAATCAAAATACAAGTTAGGGGTCATTTAACACTAATATAAAAGTAATTACAACAAATAATCGTTCCACTAAAAACCAAAGACAAGCATGGAGGTCATACACTAGCACCTCAAAAATAGTATTTAGATCGATACTCACATCTCTCGGGTGTAATAAAGTATATATCACAATAAGGAAATGGAAAACATCTCTCATTACCTGTCATAGCAAATAGATTACCATAGGCTTGGGAAAGGATCAAACCTCCATCACTTGGCGTAAGCACCTAGAATAAACTATCAAAGAGGTCTTTTAAAGTGTTATAATGTTAAGTGTAGGGATATGGAATACACGGTTTTGTTGTATAAAGGCAATATGTACTGGTAGCGAGTTAATCATCTTGGTTAATTACATGTACAATATGGCGTTGCTAAGACAAGACTCGACTCGACTTAAACTAATAAATCAAAAAGAACAAAAACATAAAACAAACATAGAATGAAACGGGATGGTAGTCCGTATGTTTCTCTCTTTTTTTTTCTAATTTTTTTTTTCTTTTTCTTGATTTTTTCGATTTTTTTTTCATACACTCTTACCCTACCATCCAAAATAATACATCATAGGGAATGTATATTCCCCTTAAACTTGAATTTTTACATACTTTACAATAAACTAATCTAATGACTCGATTTAAGATAATCAAAACACTTGGAGTACTTTTTAAGATTAACGCACATACGGGGGTAATATATGATGTCCTTCCCCATTACTCGATAACACAAGTACTTTACCCATGAATCCCAATCGTCCCAAAACAATATGTACAAGATATGACACGACTTAGCAACCATATAATCAATTAGATAATTAACTAAGGGTTTAAACAAATAACAATAATGCACTAAAGATGAGTGCATACACGGAAGGCTAAGGCGATTTGGTTGCACATTTGGGTGGGTTGTAAAAAATTCTTCCTTTAAGTAAAATGCTTAAAGTTAGAAACGAAAAGATAGGCTCGGAGAGGTGTACTAGGGGTTTCCTGTACTAAAAATGAGTACAACGCTAAGGTGTGGGAAAATTAATTGATTTTACTAGTCAAGTAATATGACTTAAATGATCAAGTAATTATGATATGGGTTTCAACACAAGGGTGATCCTAATGCCTCTTATCATGTAGTAAATCCTACTACACGAATGTAGTCTCACTAGCGGTCTCGGGATGCATCACTAACGCAAGTTCTAGAATCTAAATACTACCAGTACACTTATAAGCACTAATAATAAATGCTTTTCCTATCAAATCTAAAGGCGAACCTCACATATTTGGGTGGAAAATTTTTCTGAATGGTACGGTTTTGTGCTAGTCATACAACTCCTATCTATGAGGCGCTTGTTAAGGCTAAAGTTTCACTCCTAAATGTTGTAAATTTTAATTTTGCGCTAAAATTATACTAACAAGTATTTCTCTTAGTTTTATTACACACCTACCATCAAACAAACAAACTCAAGTGCAATAGTATCCTATAAGGTATCATTATTTACCCTCCCCTTACACTTAGGATGAAAATTGTCCCTAATGTTCAATTAAAGAATGTAAAAGTAAAATAGGTAAAAGAATGAAAACAAATGCTCCCCTGATTCGTTCGGTGTGGATAGTATGTTAACAAGGTTAGATCTTCCTCCAAGAAAATGAACGTTGAAAGCTTCCCTCCAGAAATATAAATCATCTTCTTGTCATATATAACTTGTTAAACCTGAGAAAACAATCAAGGCAACCTCGCGTAAAATCGGCGGCAATCTATATATACTAACAAGTCCTAGAAAAGAAATTAAGATATAATGCTTGTGGAATGAATGTTTGCAGATTTCCTGAAGTTTATAAAACTAAAGCATTAACAAAAACTTTAAGACTCCGTTAGAAAGAAAAAACTCGCAAAATTTCCAGAATTTTACACGTGATGCCATCAGGAGTTAAGCCCTGATGCTGTCAGAAGTGACCTGCAGAAATCTTTATGTTAAGTTTCCGGAAAATTTCTGGAAAAAATTATGTCCTACTTCCTGGAAAATCCTGCAAAACATCATTATGACTCGATACAAGCATTTGACTCTAACAAATACTATTACACATGTTCATATAATATTGTGGTGAATCAAGATCATTTTCGTTCTTAGAAACAAATTTGGGGTTTCCCCTTACACTTAGCTTTTGCAAAATACCTTTATATGAAGTTAAGACGAAGTTAAACGACAAAATAAAGCATTTTCATAATTTTAGTTTGAAACATGATCTACCAACAATAAAAATAAAGCATTCATACGGAAGCAAATAACAATCAAACAAACACACAAAACACGGGTTGCCTCCCAAGAAGCGCTTTTCTTTATTTACGAGTCTTGTAGCTAGACTCAAGGTCATGGGCTATCGTGTGTCGCTTATGCTCACATACCCTAGGGTGAGCCATCTAATAGTCGCCTCATCTCTCTTATAGTCATCACTTAGCCCTAAACATCCGCGATAATACCTTTTATTCTTCTCATAAGGATATTTAAGCCCTTTCCTTTTATCATTCTCACTTAGCATTTCAAGGGGGTGGATATCTATTATATTTCTCCATAGAAAAACCCTTGAACCTAGGGTGTGCACGGGGCATTTGGTAAACAAAGTCTTCATCCCCATCCGAGAATGTAATTAACCCTTCCATAAGTTTTTCATCAAGGTTGGTTAACCTTTTGAAGGGTTTCCCAAACACAACTTGGGTTAACTTACTATCGATAAATTCTCCTAGATTCTCCATAACCATGAACTCAACAAGATAAACAAAGCTTCCTACAAACACATGCAATGCCATTAACCTAGCAATAATATTATCTCATTTGTATTCTAACTCATCTACCATAATTTTATTGTATTCACTACGCGAGATTATATTCATTGGTAGAGATGAGTTAAGGTAGGCATCAAATCTCCTAAAACCAATTTTACAAGGAAATCGCATATTAAATGAGCTATCATTCTCAATCATTGTTCTAGGGTCGACATACCTAAGAGGGTCCACTTCATCTTCCATCCTATCCTCATTAATTACGTCACCATCATCTAGGTCCTCATCGGAGTCCGAATAGTAAAAAGGACTAGCCCTATGGTCAACATCATGGTCAGACTCCTCCATCTCAGAATTATTGTTAAAGTGACGGTTAGGCGAGAGGTTAGGTGGGTTCTCATTTTCCACTAAAGGGATTGGGGCGGGCATTTGGAAAATCCTATGACGAAAAACACGAATAACGGGAATCAAACGATCAATGCTATCGTTATCCATCGAGATAATTTACGAACAAAGGTAACAAATAAATAAGATAGACTAAAGAAAACCTTAAAAAAATTAAAAAAAAAAAAATCTTACTAGAAAGGAATCTAGCAAGTAGACCTAATAAAAAGAAATCCTAACCTAGATAATAACTATTCCCCGGGCTGCGGCACCAAAAACTTGATACGTGGGAATTCCACCCTCGCAACATGTTTTACCTCTCAAGGGATCTCGAGAAGCTTACAACCCCACCAGGCAGTTACCTGATTGTTGTAGTATAGTATAGTGACAAGTACCGGGGGATTCATCGTTCAACTCAGGAATAGTGTCGCTAGGATTAGAAAGCCTCCTAAACTATGTCTAGAGGTGAGGGATGATTCTTTTTGTACTTTTATATTTTCTAAAAAGCAAGTAAAATCTCGGGTTTTGAAGGAGTGGGCGGAATTAGTTGCTAGCCAACTAACCTAATTAATCTAAAGATGCAATCAAAATAAAATAACAGAAAAGATAGTAAACTTATTAAACTAATGTGGTGGAAACAATAATGAGGAAATTTGTGTTTACTTAGATTTCATTACTCCCTAGATATCTTTTACAGGTTGATTAGCTTGTTACAATTGCATGGATGACGGGTCATATTCCTTAATACTAGTCGTAGGGCCGTGTACAATATTCCCTAACTCTATAGGATCCTACTTCACTCCTATGTCGAGCCGTTAGAAGCTCCTAACATGGGATCATTAGAATTCTCCTACGCATTAAATACAACAAAAAATCGGAGTACACCTCCGATCATGTTTCTTAAGACGTTCAAGCAAGTTACCAATGGAAGTCTGCCAGTTTTCTTAAGCCTAACATCAAATACAATCATCCGTAACAATTATAAACAAACAATCAACCCATAATTAACATCTAGGTTTCACTACATCTAAGCAAACAAAATGAAAATCTAGCCTAGCATGTTAAAGAGAAGAGAAGCGTAAGATATAATCACACAACACATAGACATATTGAATGATTTGAATGAATACTTATCTTCAATTGAACATGGAAGAATCAAGGGGTTGGAACCCTTGAAAAGCTGATAAAATTTGGACTAGGGTTTATTCCCTCAAAGTTGCACACTAATGAATGAAATTTGGAAAACTATATATAGATATTACATTGTGACGGCGTCATGTGTTAGCCCGTGACGCCGTCAACTCGCCGCCTTGATAAAATCGTATTGCCTAGATCTGTTTGTGATACCGTCATGTAGGAATTTACTCTGGGCCGTCACTAGTAGTTGGACCCTGACGGCCTTGGTGACGCCGTCAGGTCCTAAGCTTAAGAATACTCTAGATCGCCACGTGTATTTTCCACTTCCACCTCTTTTGTAACTCTTGATGCCGTCATGTACAAAGGCTTGACTCAGTCAGGTACTGTTCCCAGCAAGGAAATTTGAGACTTTGTCATTTTCTTCACTTTTATGCTCCAAAAACGTCCAAAATGCTTCCTTTTCCAGATTTCTCTCCAAAAGTACCTAAAATAACAAAAGGGACGATTTAGGGCAATAATAGATCAAATAATCTCGAATTCGGGCTTAAATGACCCCTTAAAAGCGGTACACTTTTCGCCTCATCAACTACCACTACCACTTATACCTGCTTGCCCACTTCTTTTTTAACCTCTAATTTGGAATACCAGATCCCCTGTATCACCCCCACTTGAACCTATAGCATCCCCAACTGAACCCCTTAGACCCCCAACATTATGAGAAACATTTGTTGAACTAGGTGGTGGTACATGGTCACTAGCAGTCTCAACATGCTCACTAGATGGTTCCTTACTTGGCCTACCAACTTTTCTTTTTGGCTTAACAGGTTTTTCAACTGTTGGTTCTTTACATCCTTTTTTGTTATGACCTACTTTAAAACTGTAACATCCCATAAATTTCCATATATGTTAACGAACCTTTATTTCACTTTATTGGGCCTAACTCTCTAAATATAACAAAACTAACCCAAATAATCACTTCATAAACTAAATTACCTAAACAACTAATACAACACATATCACATTCATTTTCTTCTTGTTTTTCTATTTCGATTCGAACTTAGTAGCAAACTTGTCACCCCAAAAACTTTTCTTTCTTTTCCTTGTCCCCTCTCGACACAACACAACACAACACAACCTCTTTTCTCTTTTCAACTTTGAGTACAAGAACAAGCAAACTAAGTTAAGCCACCCTACTACTCTAAGCCTAAAACACATAAACAAATCACCACACCATACTTTCTTTTTCTAAACCTTGTTACCCAATGGATTATATGTCTCAATTATCCAAAGCAAAAATCTTCTTTCCCATCCTTTTCCTTAAAATATTCAAATTGTACTAACTAGTCACATGTCTCCTTCCCTAACACCTAACCTAAACCATAAACAAATATACAAACCCATACTTTACTTTTCAACCTTGACAAACTTTGGATAATACACTCCTAACTACAAATTAAATAATGCCTAAAACATAAACAATAATATACACCATACTTAATTTTTGAAACATGTAAAACCCTTTGGATATTATGTTTCTTTATCCTCCAACATACCACTTTTCTCTTTCTTCTTTTTCACCATTTTCCTCCTTTTTGGTCAAACAAGTAACCAAGGACACCTTTATTATATTTTATTGAACTAGCTTTATAGGGAACATATAATATTTTAAAAATCATGCTTTATTACTTAATAAAAGGAAGAGCTAGTAGCACACTCATTTAGCACAAGGAAAAAAAATACATAAACACTTTTAACCTTAACTTCATCACTCACAAAATAAATCCTAAACAAACTACTAATAAATCATATACATATACACATTCAAATTTTTCATTTCGTTTTCTGCTTTCTTTTACTTTTGTCACTCGACACTCTTTTCCTTTCTTCCTTTCTTGCGTGTAGACACCAACGAAACCCTATGTCAAGTCCTTTCCTAAACCTAGCCTAAATCATAAACAACTATTAAACCCACATCTTACTTTTGACACTAAGTTTAACCATAGGATATTATGTTTCAAAAACCGCTACACACCTTTACCTTTCTTGCTTTGTTCCCATTTAACTAATACAAGTCATAAACCAAGAATTGTCACCTCACCCTCACTTTTGTACCCTACTCTAAATTCATAAACAAATATCTAGCCATGCCTCCATTCGACAAGACCAAACACAAACATGTCCCATGACCACTTTCCTACTCGGCTAAGACTACACATACACCATCCTTTCACCTTTCTTGGAACCATGCAAAATAAATAAACAAATCCTAAAAGCCTTGCCTAAATTTGCCTATAAAAACCCTTACCCCACACATTTTTTTCTCACACACTTCAAATTTTCAAAACACTTATCAAACACACTAACAACTTACCAAAATACAACAAAAACACTTCCCTTTAATTTACCTTTTATCGAACCACTGTTGAGCCATAAGAAGAGTCAAGCCAAGTTTTTGGGTCACTTCAAGTATTCTAAGTCATTTTGGGTATTTCTTTGGATCGTAGGTTTATTATTCGAAGAAGGGTTAAAGTTTTAGCTCGTATTCTCGTTTCTTTTTTGTTTGTACCACCATTTTTCGTGTCTCTTCACCACCAAGTTGGTGTTATCGCAAGTCATGAGCTATTCACTTTTACCATTTGAACACTAATCGAATTCTACACTGCTAAGGTGAGTCATAACCCCTCTTTTACATATTTTGAACTCTTTGGGGGAGATACATGCTCAACTACTTGTTTTTACTAAAAAATTTTACATATTAATGTGAGTTCATAGCCCCGTTTTATACTTGTTTTGTAAATTCTTTGGGGGAGATGCATGCTCAACTTTTTCATAAGTACTCTAAACATTTTATTTACTACGGTGAGTCATAGCCCCCTTTTACATATTTTGAACTCTTTCGGGGAGATACATGCTCAACTACTTGTTTTTACTCAAAACTTTTACATATTACTGTGAGTTCATAGCCCCGTTTTATACTTGTTTTGTAAATTCTTTGGGGGAGATACATGCTCAACTTTTTCATAAGTACTCTAAACATTTTATTTACTACTGTGAGTCATAGCCCCTCTTTTACATATTTTGAACTCTTTGGGGGAGATACATGCTCAACTACTTGCTTTTACTCAAAACTTTTACATATTACTGTGAGTTCATAGCCCCGTTTTATACTTGTTTTGTAAATTTTTTGGGGGAGATACATGCTCAACTTTTTCATAAGTACTCTAAACATTTTATTTACTATTGTGAGTCATAGCCCCACTTTTACTTTTTTTAATATTTGTTTTAAACTCTTTGGGGGAGATACATGCTTAAACTACTTGCTTTCACTTTTACTCAAGACAAATTTTACTCATATGCTATGATATACTTTTATACTCTTGAACATGATGTGTAGTTTCATTACGATATGTGACTTAATGTGTGAAAACTATTCTATACGCTATATTCTTTCATCACTGTTTAACTCCTGGATGGAGCTGACGGAGAGGTATTAATAGTACTATCGAGTTGACACCCCTATCCATTGCCCCAGATTCATGGCTTTGGGTGAATATAATCCAGCTATGAAGCATTGTTGCTTATTCTTGTCATGAGGTTCAGTAGGCTATTATACTATACATTAAGCGTGCATATATCGTATACAAATATGTTGTAATCATGCTATACTTTAGCAGTGGGTTGTAAACATACAGGTTGCAAGTTTTGTATGGGCGAGATTTGCAACTGAGTGGATTTACAATGCCTTTGTTGTGGAAACTTTCTCTAAAGGCTTTTCAACTATTTTAAAACAAACTCTATGAACTTACCAACCTTTGTGTTGACGCTTTAGCATGTTTATCTCAGGTCCTTAATGAGCGACATTGGCGCGGAGGAGCACGGATACTCATAAAGGCTATAAAGTTTACTATCATTTAAAAACTATTTAATAAACTTTGGAAAGTACTTGGACCTCATTTTGTAAACTCTGATATTTATAAATTCAAATGATAAATGTTTCAAAATTACTCAACTGCTAATCGTTTTCTATTATTATAACTGTTGTGCCATTAAGTAACACCAGCTTAAATTCCGCTGCGTATCCTGAAATTGAGGGTGTTACAAAAATAGTTTTGACAAGTCATAGAAACACCTACCTTTGACACCCTTGTAGAGCTTACGTGGGAATTGCGCCTCGCAACAGGTTTTACCTCTCAAGGGATCTCGAGAAGCTTACAACCCCCACCAGGCAGTGTACCTGATCGTTGTAGTATAGTATAGTGACAAGTACCGGGGGATTGATCATTCAACTCTGGAATAGTGTCGCTAGGATTAGAAAGCCTAATAAACTAGGTCTAGAGGTGAGGGATGATTCTTTTTGTATTTTTATATTTTTATGAAAGCAAGTAAAATATCGGGTTTTGGAAGAGTGGGTGGAATTAGTTGCTAGCCAACTAACCCAATTAATCTAAAGATGCAATCAAAATAAAATAAAAGAAATGAAAATAAAACTATTATACTAATGTGGTGGAAACAATAATGAGGAAAGTTGTGTTTACTTAGGTTTCATTACTCCCTAGATATCTTTTACAGGTTAATTAATTTGTTA
This sequence comes from Artemisia argyi, assembly GCA_030686995.1. Classification (NCBI taxonomy): domain Eukaryota; kingdom Viridiplantae; phylum Streptophyta; class Magnoliopsida; order Asterales; family Asteraceae; genus Artemisia; species Artemisia argyi. The sequence continues at coordinate 121,126,697 of CM060698.1, read as the reverse complement.
CAATTGCATGGATGACGGGTCATATTCCTTAATACTAGTCGTAGGGCCGTGTACAATATTCCCTAACTCTATAGGATCCTACTTCACTCCTATGTCAAGCCGTTAGAAGCTCCTAACATGCGATCATTAGAATTCTCCTACGCATTAAATAAAACCAAAAATCGTAGTACACCTCCGATCATGTTTCTTAATACGTTCAAGCAAGTTACCAATGGAAGTCTACCAGTTTTCTTAAGCCTAACATCGAATACAATCATCCGTAACAATTATAAACAAACAATCAACCCATAATTAACATCTAGGTTTCACTACATCTAAGCAAACACAATAAAGATCTAGCCTAGCATGTTAAATAGGAGACAAGCGTAAGATATAATCAAACAACACATAGACATATTGAATGATTTGAAAGGATACTTATCTTTAATTGAACATGAAAGAATCAAGGGGTTGAAACCATTGAAAAGCTGATAAAATTCGGACTAGGGTTTATTCCCTCAAAGTTGCACACTAATGAATGAAATTTGGCAAACTATATATAGATTTTACATTGTGACGGCGTCATGTGTTAGCCTGTGACGCCGTTAACTCGCCGCCTTGATAAAAATCGTATTGCCTAGATCCATTTGCGACGCCGTCATGTGTAGTTGTGCTCTGGGCCGTCACTAGTAATTGGACCATGACAGCCTTGGTGACGCCGTCAGGTCCTAGGCTTAAAAACTCTCCGGATCTTCACGTGTATTTTCCACTTCCACCTCCTTTGTAACTCTTGACGCCGTCATGTGGAGAGTCTTGACGCCGTCAGGTACTGTTCCAGCAAGGAAAATTGAGACTTTTCTGTTTTCTTCACTTTTATGCTCCAAAAACGTCCAAAATGCTTCCTTTTTCAGATTTCTCTCCAAAAGTACCTAAAATGACAAAAGGAACGATTTAGGCCAATATTTGATCAAATAATCTCGAATCCGGGCTTAAATGACCCCTTAAAAGTGGTACACTTTTCGCCTCATCAAATACCCTTACACTTGAGATTTGCTTGTCCTCAAGCAAATGCGCTATTATTCTAATCAAAATACAAGTTAGGGGTCATTTAACACTAATATAAAAGTAATTACAACAAATAATCGTTCCACTAAAAACCAAAGACAAGCATGGAGGTCATACACTAGCACCTCAAAAATAGTATTTAGATCGATACTCACATCTCTCGGGTGTAATAAAGTATATATCACAATAAGGAAATGGAAAACATCTCTCATTACCTGTCATAGCAAATAGATTACCATAGGCTTGGGAAAGGATCAAACCTCCACCACTTGGCGTAAGCACCTAGGATAAACTATCAAAGAGGTCTTTTAAAGTGTTATAATGTTAGGTGTAGGGATATGGAATACATGGTTTTGTTGTATAAAGGCAATATGTACTGGTAGCGAGTTAATCATCTTGGTTAATTACATGTACAATATGGCATTGCTAAGACAAGACTCGACTCGACTTAAACTAATAAATCAAAAAGAACAAAAACATAAAACAAACATAGAATGAAACGGGATGGTAGTCCGTATGTTTCTCTCTTTTCTTTTTCTAATTTTTTTCTTTTTCTTGATTTTTTCGATTTTTTTTCATACACTCTTACTCTACCATCCAAAATAATACATCATAGGGAATGTATATTCCCCTTAAACTTGAATTTTTACATACTTTACAATAAACTAATCTAATGACTCGATTTAAGATAATCAAAACACTTGGAGTACTTTTTAAGATTAACGCACATACGGGGGTAATATATGATGTCCTTCCCCATTACTCCATAACACAAGTACTTTACCCATGAATCCCAATCGTCCCAAAACAATATGTACAAGATATGACTCGACTTAGCAACCATGTAATCAATTAGATAATTAACTAAGGGTTTAAACAAATAACAATAATGCACTAAAGATGAGTGCATACACGGAAGGCTAAGGCGATTTGGTTGCACATTTGGGTGGGTTGTAACAAATTCTTCCTTTAAGTAAAATGCTTAAAGTTAGAAACGAAAAGATAGGCTCGGAGGGGTGTACTAGGATTTCCTGTACTAAAAATGAGTACAACGCTAAGGTGTGGGAAAATTAATTGAATTTACTAGTCAAGTATTATGACTTAAATGATCAAGTAATTATGATACGAGTTTAAACATAAGGGTGATCCTAATGCCTCTTATCACGAGTAAATCCTACTACACGAATGTAGTCTCACTAGCGGTCTGGGGATGCATCACTAACGCAAGTTCTAGAATCTAAATGCTACTGGTACACTCATAAGCACTAATAATGAATGCTTTTCCTATCAAATCTAAAGGCGAACCTCACATATTTGGGTGGAAAATTTTTCTGAATGGTACCGTTTTTTGCTAGTTATACAACTCCTATCCATGAGACGCTTGCTAAGGCTAAAGTTTCACTCCTAAATGTTGTAAAAAAAATTTTAAATTTGGCTCTAAAATTACACTAACAAGTATTTCTCTTAGTTTTATTACACACCTACCATCAAACAAACAAACTCAAGTGCAATAGTATCCTATAAGGTATCATCATTTACCCTCCCCTTATACTTAGGATGAACATTGTCCCCAATGTCCAATTAAAGAATGTAAAAGTAAAATAGGTAAAAGAATGAAAACAAATACTCCCCTGATTTGTTCGGTGTGGATAGTGTGTCAAAAGGTTAGATCATCCTCCAAGAAAATGAACATTCAAAGCTTCCCTTCCAGAAATATAAATCATCTTCTTGTCATAAACAACCTATTAAACCTGAGAAAACAATCAAGGCAACCTCGCTTAAAATCGGCAGCAATCTATATATTAACAAATCCTAGAAAACAATTTAAGATATAATACTTGTGGAATGAATGTTTGCAGATTTCCTGGAGTTTATAAAACTAAAGAATTAACAAAAACTTCAAGACTCCGTTAGAAAAACAAAACTCGCAAAATTTCCAGAATTTTACACGTGAGGCCGTCAGGAGTTAACTCCTGGCGCCGTCAGAAGTGACCTGCAGAAATCTTTATGTTAAGTTTCTAGAAAATTTCTGGAAAAACTTATGTCCTACTTCCTGGAAAATCCTGTAAAACATCATTATGACTCTATACAAGCATTTGACTCTAACAAATACTAATATACATGTTCATTTAATATTGTGGTGAATCATGATCAATTTCGTTCTTAGAAACAAATTTGGGGTTTCCCATTTCGCTTAGATTTTGCAAAATACCTTTATATGAAGTTAAAACGAAGTTAAATGACAAAATAAAGCATTTTCACAATTTTAATTTGACACATGATCTACCAACAATAAAAATAAAGCATGCATACGGAAATAAATAACAATCAAACAAATAAAAATCACACAAATAAAAACACACAAAGCATGGGTTGCCTCCCAAGAAGCGCTTTTCTTTATTTACGAGTCTTGTAGCTAGACTCAAGGTCATGTGCTATTACGTGACCTCATCTTCAAATGTTACATCCTACTCACTAATCATCTCATTACTACTTTCTTGATAATGTTTTACGTGTTGTATGTTGACAGTGAACTTTCTATTTTCATCTTCCATTAACACAACAACGCCCGTTTTAGAGGAACTTTTCACTGTAAAGGGCCCATACCAACTAGACTTGAGTTTCCCAGGGAAATAACCTTAACCGAGAATTTTACAATAGAACTTTGTCTCCTTCCGAGAACTCCTTAGGTTTCTTAATTCGCTGGTCATGCCATCTTTTCGCCCTTTCTTTATATGTAACGGAGGATTCATACGCTTTTAGCCTTACCTCATCAAGCTCATGGAGTTGCAAGAACCTATTCGTTCCAACGACTGTATAATCCAAATTACATGCCTTAAGTGCCCAATAGGCCTTGTGTTCAAGTTCCACCGGAAGGTGACACGCCTTGCCATAAACCATGCAGAACGGGGTCGTTCCAATATGTGTCTTGTAGGCCGTTCGGAATGCCCATAGGGCCTCATCAAGTTTAAATGACCAGTCCTTTCTGTTTTGATTGACCGTCTTTTCCAATATTCTCTTAATTTCCCTGTTGGTGTTTTCGACTTGACCGTTGGTTTGTGGGTGATAAGCGGTGGAGAACCGGTGGGAAACTCCATACCTCTTCATGACCTTTTCCATTTGCGCATTGCAAAAGTGGGTCCCCCTATCACTAATGAGAGCTTTAAGAATGCCGAACCTAGCAAACAGCTTTTTTAGAAAATGAATAACTACCCTAGCATCATTAGTCCTAAGGGCTTGTGCCTCTACCCATTTTGAAACATAATCAATGGCCACTAAAATGTATTCGTTCCCCCCTGTAGATGGAAAGGGTCCCATGAAATCAATTCTCCAAACATCGAAGACCTCACAAACTTGTATAAAATTCTGAGGCGCTTCATCTCTACTTGATATATTCCCGGCCCATTGACATGCATCGCATGCCTGTATTATCTCCTTTACATCACGAAATATTGTGGGCCAATAGAATCCTGCGTCGAAAATCTTTTGTGCGGTGGTGTTTATCCCATGATGGCCCCCAGAAAGGCCCGAATGACATTCTTTCATGATCTTTATCGCTTTTTTTCCCGAAACACAGTGCCTGATTATTTGATTAGGACATCTTCGGAATAAGAAGGGTTCGTCCCAGAAGTAGTATTTCAGTTGGGCAAAGAACCTTTTCTTTTCGTGTCTAGTCATGTGTTCCGGAATAAGCCTGATTGCTAGATAATTAGCATAATCAGCGTACCATGGTTCAGAATATGTTATTGACATGAGCTGTTCGTCAGGGAATGAATCCCGAATCTCACTTTTGTCAAGCTCACTAAGGAGGGGATTTTCGAGATGAGACAGGTGATCAGCAACCAAATTCTCTGCCCCCCTTTTATCACGAATTTCAACATCAAATTCTTGTAACAACACAATCCACCGAATTAGTCATGGTTTAGCGTCTTGCTTAGCAAAAAGGTATCGGAGATCCGAATGATCAGTAAAAACAACCGTCTTTGAAAGGACAAGATATTGGCGGAATTTGTCGAAAGCAAACACCACGGCTAATAGTTCTTGTTCGGTGTTAGAATAATTCTCTTGAGCGGGATTCATAGTTTTGCTAGCGTAGTATATTGGTCGGAATTGTTTGCTACACCTTTGGCCTAATACTACCCCAACAGCATAGTTGCTAGCATCACACATAATCTCGAAAGGTAACTCCCAGTTGGGTGTAACCATGATTGGGGCTTGTGTGAGTTCCTTTTTCAGGAGATTGAATGAATCCTTGTATTCTTGAGAGAAATCAAAAGGGGCATCTTTTACAAGCAATTAAGTCATTGGCCGAGTTATTTTAGAGAAGTCCTTAATGAATCTCCTGTAGAACCCGGCATTACCTAAGAAGCTGCGTATTGCTTTAATAGTCGTGGGATAAGGTAATTTAGATATAGCTTCAACCTTTGCTTGGTCCACCTCAATCCCATTTCCTGAGACCTTATGCCCTAGCACAATCCCTTCTTTTACCATAAAATGGCATTTTTCCCAGTTCAGGACCAAGTTGGTTTCCTCGCAACGTTTGAGCATTTTTTCGAGGTTAGCGAGGCAGCGGTCGAAAGAGTCCCCGAAGACCGAAAAGTCATCCATGAAAACTTCCATGATGTCTTCCATTAATTCGTGAAAGATTGCGGTCATGCATCGCTGAAAAGTGGCGGGAGCGTTACACAGCCCAAAAGGCATCCTCTTATAGGCGAATGTTCCATAAGGGCAAGTAAACGTGGTTTTTTCTTGGTCCTCGGGGGCTTTGGGGATTTGGAAATATCCTGAGAATCCATCCAAGAAACAGTAGTACTCGTGCCCAGATAATCTTTCCAACATTTGGTCAATGAACGAGAGGGGAAAGTGATCTTTCCTTATGGCATCATTGAGCTTTCTATAATCGATGCATACCCGCCAACCAGTAACCGTTCTCTCCGTTATCATTTTTCACCACAGTCATTCCTCCTTTCTTTGGTACAACCTGTACAGGACTAACCCACGGGCTATCCGAAATCGGGTATATCAGCCCTGCATCCAAGAGTTTGATAACTTCTTTTTTCACCACCTCCTTAATGTTGGGGTTCACCTGCCTTTAGGGTTGCACGGCTGGTTTATAGTCTTCTTCCATAAGAATCTTATGCGTGCAAAAGGTTGAGTCAATCCCCTTAATGTCGGCTACACTCCATGCAAGGACTCCCTTATATTTCTTTAGGACTCCTAAGAGCCTATCCTTTTGCTCATGTTCGAGGGAAGAGTTTATGATTACTGGCAGTTGATCCTCTCCCTGGAGGAAGGCATACTCCAGGTGGTTTGGGAGTTCTTTAAGTTCTAGCATAGGTGGTTCGATAATGGAGGGTTTTAGCTTGTTTTCGGGTTTACGGAGTTCAATCCGTTCAGTGGTCTCTTGTCTGGGATAGAAGGAGACTGTGCTAGCACCCTCCGTCTTCTCCTCCTCCATTATGGGGAGGAAACTCTCATCCCGTAACCAGCCTTCTTCGATTTTTTCATCAACACAGTTGTCAATGACATCAGTTAGTTCATCGACCTCTCTGATGAAATAGAGCCGGTTAGCTGCTTTGAGAGATAGATTAATAGTGTCTTTAATATCGAAGGTCAAGCTATCGATTCCTACTCTTAAGGTTAACTTGCCATCGTGAACATCAATGACTGCACGAGCGGTAGCAAGAAAGGTTCTCCCTAAGATGATGGGCACCAGGTCATCCTCTTCCATCTCCAAGATCACAAAGTCAACCGAAAATTTGAACTTCCCCACTTTGACTAGCATATTCTCGCATATCCCTAAGGGATATTTGACCGATCTAACGGCTAGCTGGATGTTCATACGGGTAGGATTTAGTCCGAAATATCCTAGTTTGAGGAACATGGAGTGGGGCATGAGGTTGATGCTTGCCCCTAAATCGGAAAGAGCCTTCTTTATTAATAGACATCCTATGGAACAGGGCAAGGTGAAGCTGCCTGGATCGTCTACCTTTTTTGGTAGCCCTCGTTGGGTCACCACCGAACATTCTTCTCCCAGAGTCACAAGAACCTCGAGTTTCTTTCGGTTGGCAAGCAATCTTTTGAAGTATGAGCTATACTTGGGCATGTGATAGCAAGCATCAAGGAGAGGTATGGTGACCACTGAATCCTTTAGATATGACAAGAATTTCGTATTATTGTTTTCAATCTTCTGGTTTTTTAGGCGGGATGGAAATAGGATTCTCACAGGTTGGTTAGGTGGAGTTGGTGGAGATGGGGTCACCAAAGGAGGTTGTTCAGGAGCCTCGTTGCTCACATTACCTTCCTCCTCGTGGGGATCTTTCGGCTCAATGGTGACAGGATGTGGGCTCGGATAAGGAGGGTCCTTGGTTGTTGTTCTAGCTCGAGTAGTCACCTCGAGCAGGGGATCTTTTAGGCTTATTGGTGGCCTGTTATGGCCATCAAGGGTGGCATTAAGCTTATTGAACCATTTTTCCATGTCACTCTGTTGCTCAACGATGAGCTCGTCAAGACCTTTCAATTGTAAGCCTTTTTCCTGAGTAAAGTGACCACGGTCATCTTCAAAAGTGCTCCTGATTTTGTATTCAGGGCCTTCCTCTCATTCTTTTCTTTTCACCAGATTCCCTCAAAGGGTATAATCATCGTTTTGGTAAAAAGGCAAAAGGGAGGGGTCAGCGTAGATGTCATGTCCCGAAAAATGCGCATGTTTGGTCGTGGTTTCTCCTCCGCATTCCTCTACCTCGTGCGGGCCCCCACAGTAGTCGCAGATCAAGTAAGGATTTGAAAGTTGTTTAGTTGTTCGCGACCCTGCAAGGTATTCCACCCTTTCATTAATTTTTCTTAGCCGATCCGAGGGTGTTTGTGTGATTTCAGAAGTGCTCATAGTCGAATCAGGTTCATCCCAAGTATCGTCCTGGTCTTGAGCATATTCCTCAATCCTATTCCACCCTTCCTCGGTGTTCAGATTCGCTATTTTCCCTTTTCTCGAATTATTGATTCCGTTCTGGTCGTTTGAGGAGACATTGTCATAGAAGATTTGGACCAGAAGCCAAAGTTCGATGCCATGATGGGGAACTTCTCTTATTAAATCCTTGAATCTAATCCATGATTTATGGATGGGTTCGTCCTTTCCCTTTCGGAAACGGTGGATCCTATCCCTAAATACTGAGGTTTTCCCTGCTGGGAAGAACTTCTCATAAAACTTGGATATAAGTTGCTCCAATGTAAAGATAGACTTAGAGGGAAGTCTATCATACCACTCTTTGGCTTTTTCATAAAGAGTAAAAGGGAAGAATCGTAATCGGGATGTGTTTCTAGTGGCCCCATCTGCATGGAGGGTGTCCACTATCTTCAAGAAGTCCCTGATATGTTGAATTGGGTCATCGTTATGTAATCCGCGAAACTTGCACACACTTTGGACAAGCCAAACATCGCTTGCACGCAAGACCTCATCGGTGTGTTCGTTTGGGAAGACAATGGCATTTGAGAAGCCACGAGGATTCGGGGAGGAGTAGTCCTTAAGGCGCTTAGGGGTGGGAGTTTCGGGGGTGCTCATATCGTTGTTGGATTGGGGGCTAGAGGGTGTGAGGTGATTATCTGAATCTTCTTCAGAAAAGGCCTCATCAAAGTTTATGGCTATGCTAGATGGTTCGAGTGTTGAGAGAGATTGCCTTAGCTTATGCATTTCCCTTTCAGGTTCTGCATAAGGCAAAACGAAATTTCTAACGGAACTACGACTCCTAGTGATTCTAAGGTTAGAGAGATCTTCATTTGCCATGATGGCGGATGGTAAAGGTTACGAACAAAGACACGAAGAAATAAGATAGACTAAAGAAAAACTAATAAATAAAAATAAAACCTTACTAGAAAGGAATCTAGCAAGTACACCTAATAAAAAGAAATCCTAACCTAGACAATAACTATTCCCCGTGTTGTGGCGCCAAAAACTTGATACGTGGGAATTGCGCCCTCGCAACAGGTTTTACCTCTCAAGGGATCTCGAGAAGCTTACAATCCCTACCAGGTAGTGCACCTGATCGTTGTAGTATAGTATAGTGACAAGTACCGGGGGATTGATCGTTCAACTCAGGAATAGTGTCGCTAGGATTAGAAAGCCTAATAAACTAGGTCTAGAGGTGAGGGATAATTCTTTTTGTATTTTTATATTTTTATGAAAGCAAGTAAAATCTCGGGTTTTGGAAGAGTGGACGGAATTAGTTGTTAGCCAACTAACCCAATTAACCTAAAGATGCAATTGATGAGGCGAAAAATGATCCGTTTTTAGGGGGTCATTTAAACCCGAATCCGACTTTATTTGATCAAATATTGCCCTAAATCGTTCCTTTTGTGATTTTAGGTACTTGGAGAGTGAATTCTGCAATAGAAGCCATTTCGGACGTTTTTGGAGCATAAAAGTGAAGAAAACGGCAAAGTCTCAAATTTCTATGCTAGGAACAGTACCTGAAGGCGTCAAGAGTTGTTCTTGACGGCGTCAAAGTCCCAAGAATAAAATACCGTGGTTGATGACGGCGTCACATAGGCCGTCATAAGTAGATCAAGGCCATCCGAGGAAGTATTTGGCGGCGAGATGACGGCGTCACACCATTGCTCTTGACGCCGTCACCCTTGTTTTCCTATATATAGTTTTCTAGTTTTTCACATTAAGGAGAGAAGTTTTGGAGAAACCCTAAAGACGAATTTGGTGCAACTTTTACAGGTTTTTCAAGGGTTCCAAACCCTTGATACCTTGCATTGTAATTGAGATAAGTGTTCTTCTAATTCAATCAATATGTCTATGTGTTGGTTGTCTATATCTTGTTCTTGTCTCAATTCCATTATGCTAGGCTAGATCTCTTTTGTGTTTGCTTAGATCTAATGAAACCTAGATGTTGATTATGTGTTGATTACTTGTTTATTCTTGTCTTGGATGAATCATTTTATATGTTAGGCTTAAGAAAACTGGCAGATCTCCAAATGGTAACATGCTTGAACGTCTTAAGAAACATGAACCGAGACGTACTAGGTCTTTATTGGTTGTATTTAATGCATGAGCCACTGTTTACAATCCCTATAGTTGTGCTGGGTCATGGTGTAGGAGGAGATAAGAGCTCATAGAATTGGGGAGTTATGTATGCCACCCCATGAATGGTATTAAGGAATACAATCCGTCATCCATACAATTATAACAAGTAATTAACGTGTAAAAGATATCTAGGGAGTAGTGAAATCTAAGTAAACACATTTTCTCCAATTACTGCTCACAACCTTAGTATAATTAGTTTCTTTTCATTTTTAGTATTTTATTTTGATTGCATCTTAGTTTTGGGTTAGTTGAATAGCAACTAATTCCGCCCACTCTTCCAAAAACCGATATTTTAATTGCTTTCTAAAAAATATAAAAAAATACAAAAATTATCATCTCTCACCTTTAGAACTAGTAAATTAGGCTTTCTAATCCTAGCGACACTATTCCTAAGCTGAACGATCAATCCCCCGGTACTTGTCACTATACTATACTACAACGATCAGGTACACTGCCTGGTGGAGGTTGTAAGCTTCTCGAGATCCCTCGAGAGGTAAAGCCTGTTGCGATTCCCACGCATCAAGTTTTTGGCGCCGCTGCCGGGGAATAGTTATTGTCTAGGTTAGAATTTCTTTTTATTAGGTCTACTTGCTAGATTCCTTTCTAGTAAGATTTTATTTTTATTTGTAGGTCTTCTTTAGTCTATCTTATTTCTTTGTGCCTTTATTCTTAACTCTTTACCATCCGACATCATGGAAGGTGGTAACATCGTTGAACCTATCATCCCACCACAACAAAACCCACCATTAGAACCCCTTAGGCCCCGAACCTTAGGAGAGTATTCCCGACCTAGCCACCAAGGCTACCGAAACACCATTGAGCTCACCGGAGCCAATGTGACCCCCTTGCGATCCGACACCATCCGGTTGGTGCAAAGCGGATGTGCATTCCATGGACTTCGTTCCGAAGATCCAAACCAACACCTTAAGGACTTCCTCAAAATCGTAGATTCTATAGACCTAGGTATTGAAACTAGAGAGACTACCCATTTACGCCTATTCCAATTCTCTCTACGGGATCAAGCTAGTCAATGGCTTGAGCGTTTACCCGCGGGATCCATCACCACATGGGATGATCTCACCACTCGTTTCCTTGCTCAATTTTTCCCACCGGGGAGAACTACTAAGCTTAGAAATGACATCTTGATGTTCCAACAACGTCAAAATGAATCTCTTTATGAAGCATGGACTCGTTTCAAGGACTTACTCCAAAAAGTCCCTCATCATGGCATAGATCTTTGGCTCCAAGTCCAAATCTTTTATGACCATATCGACATCTCCACGAGGCGAGCCATTGACCAATCAGCCGGTGGTAAGCTACGTGATCTTAGTGCGGAACAATCATGGGAACTCATAGAAGATCTTGCTCTCTATGACAACGAAAGTTGGAACGATCCCCGTGACTTGAACAAAACGGTCAAGGCAATATCTTTGCCTTCGAACAACTCTAGCACTCCCGACCGTAGGATCATGGAACTTGAGGACCAAGTCAAGTTTCTCATGAAATCTTACAATGCTCCTAAGCCTTCAAGCCAAGTGAACAAAATCACTTCTTCATGCGAATTATGTAGCGGTCCCCATGACACTCGTGATTGTGTGGAACTCCCCGGAACAGCTTTTGCGGACTACGCATCCACGCGTACCGACGAAGCGGGAGATAAGTGGTACACTTTCAAGCCCGAGCCAAACACATACGGTGATTCATACAACCCCTCATGGAAAAATCACCCAAACCTTAGGTGGAAACAAAATCAACCCAATTCTTCCAATCCGCCTAATCGTTACCAACCAAACGGTCCACCATCCAACCGTACTTTCAATAACAATCCTTCTAACAACTATGGTAGTACCAACAATCTTGAAGGATTGATGTCAAAGTTCATGGCATCTCAAGAAGCCCGCATAGCTAGGTTTGAAACCGAATTCAACCAACAACAAACGGAGATGACCAACAAGATTGACAACTTGTTGAAAGCCCTCAACAACCAATCGTTAGTCACACCTAGGAAGGACACTAGGGACACCAATAGTGGAAGCCAAATTAAGGATCCCTCATCATCCAAACATGTCCACTTTGTCAATGTTGTCACCATTAAGCCAATAGATAAGGAGATAGAGGAGAGTGACAAGGATGAAGTTAGAATAGAAGCCGATAGTAAGAATGAGAGTAGGGAAGTTGAGGTTAATAAGGATGAGGAATTAGAGGAAGTAGAACCTATAGAAGAATACTTTGATAAGTTGCCAACCAAGGAAGAACAGGAATACCACAAGGATTTATTCGATAGTCCCGAGAAAACATATATCTTTGGCACACCCCTTATCAAAATGGGAGACCCCTCTAACATTAACATCCCATGCAATATCGGGCACATGCATATATGGAAAGCTTACATCGACCTTAGATCCCCCGTGAACATCATGACTAGGACTTATTACAATTGGGTGATGAAGAAGCAACTCAATTTTAGGATGATGCCCGGTAAGAATCTGATAAGTAATTTTGCAGGAAGAGTGAAGGGACTGCATGTGATTATAGGGAATCTCACTTATGAGATCGATTTTATGATAGTTGAGGACACTCGTCCGGTGATTGATGCTAACCTAAGCCAAATAATATTCGGAAAACCATTTGTTGAGGCCACTAGGATGAGTTATGATCCGACTTTAGGGATAGTTAGATTCAAGAAAGAGAATGATGAGGTTGCTTATCAAATGCCCTACAAGATCGAACAATACCGCCTTCTCTCTAATTTCGAAAAGGAACATAAGCAAGTGGCTTATTATAGGAATAAGGAGGATAGACGTAGGGGAGTAGAATATGTAAAGAATATGATGCTTGGTTTCTACAAAGAGTGTTTGCAACTAGGTCAGGAATACAAAACTGGTTTAGAAGACGACCTAGAGAGTGGAACCAATAATGAAATCACGTAGTAACCCGTGACCTTGAGTCTAGCTACAAGACTCGTAAATAAAGAAAAGCGCTTCTTGGGAGGCAACCCATGTTTTGTGTGATTTTAATTGTTTGTTTGTTATTTGCTTCCGTATGCATGCTTTATTTTTATTGTTGGTCGATCATGTTTCTCAATTAAAATGTGGAAATACTTTACTATGTTGTTTGGCCTAGTCTTAACTCCAACCTAAAAGTATTTTTGCAAAAGATAAGTGTAAGTGGAAACCCCAAATATGTTTTTAAGAAACAAACCGATCATGATTCTCCACAATATTAAATGAGCATGTATATTCGTATTTGTTAGAGTCAAATACTTGTATTGAGTCATAATGAAGTTTTTGCAGGATTTTCCAGGAAGTAGAACCAAGTTTTTCCAGAAATTTTCCGGAAACTTAACATAAGAATTTCTGCAGGTCCATTCTGACGGCGTCAGAGGATTACTCTTGACAGCGTCAGGAGTCAAAAATCTGGAAATTTTATCAGTTTTGTTTTTCTAACGGAGTCTTATGGTTTTTGTGAATTATTAAGTTTTATAATCTCCAGGAAATCTACAAACTTCATTCCACAAGCATTATATCTTACTTTGTTTTCTAGGATTTAGAAACTTATATAGGATGCCGCCGATTTTACGCAAGGTTGTCTTGTCTATTTTTGTCAGGATTTACAGGTTATGTTCGACAAGGAGATGATTTATATTCTGGAAGGGAAGCTTTGATTGTTCGTTTTCTTGGAGGAAGATCTAACCTGGCCAACCTATAATCCATACCGAGCGAATCAGGGGAGTATTTGATTTCATTCTCTTTACTTTTTCACTTTTACATTCTTTACTTGAACATTGGGGACAATGTTCATCTTAAGTGTAAGGGGAGGGTAAAAAGATGATACCTTACATATGCACTTTCGCTTGAGTTTGTTTTGTTTGATGGTAGATGTGTAATAAAACTATGAGAAATACTTATTAGTGCAATTTTAGCGCCAAATTTAAAATTTTTTACAACATTTAGGAGTGAAACTTTAGCCATAGCAAGCGTCTCATGGATAGGAGATTGTATGACTAGCACATAACCGTATATTCAGAAAAATTTTCCACCCAAAATTGTGAGGTTCGCCTTTAGATTTGATAGGAAAAGCATTCATTATTAGTGCTTATGAGTGTACCGGTAGCATTTAGATTCTAGAACTTGCGTTAGTGATGCATCCCGAGACCGCTAGTGAGACTACATTCGTGTAGTAGGATTTACTACATGATAAGAGGCATTAGGATCACCCTTGTGTTAAACCCGTATTATGATTACTTGACCATTTAAGTCATATTATTTGGCTAGTTAAGTCAACTAATTTTTCCCACACCTTTAGCGTTGTACTCATTTTTAGTACACGAAACCCCTAGTACACCCCTCCGAGCCTCTCTTTTCGTTTCTAACTTTAAGCATCTTACTTAAAGGAAGAATTTGTTACACCCCACTTAAATGTACACCCAAATCGCCTTAGCCTTCCGCGTATGCGCTCATTTTTAGTGCATTATTGTTATTTGTTAAACCCTAAGTTAACTTTCTAATTGATTACATGGTTGCTAAGTCGAGTCATATCCTTGTACATATTGTTTTGGGACGATTGGGACTCATGGGTAAGTACTTATTTTATGGAGTAATGGGGGAGAACATCATTTATTACCCCCATATGTACATTAATCTTAAAAGTGCTCCAAGTGTTTTGATTTTCTTAATTCGAGTCATTAGATTAGTTGAATGTAAAGTATGTAAAGATTCAAGTGTAAGGGGAACTCTCATCCCCTATGATGTATTATTTTGGATGGTAGGGTAAGAGTGTATGCAAAAAAAAAAAAAAAAAAAAAAAAAAAAAAAAAAAAAAAACATACGGATTACCATCCCTTTTTATTCTATGTTCATTTTATGTTTTTGTTATTTTTCATTTTTTAGCTTAAGTCGAGTCGAGTCTTGGCTTAGCAACGCCATATTGTTCATGTAATTAACTAAGATTGTTAACTCGCCACCAATAAAACTTCCTTTATCCAACAAAACCGTGTAATTCATATCCCTATACCTAACATTACAACTCTTTAAAAGACCTCTTTGATAGTTTATCCTAGGTGCTTACGCCATGTGGTGGAGGTTTGATCCTTTCCCAAGCCTATGGTAATCTATTTTGCTATGACAGGTAGTGAGAGATATCTTCCATTTCCATAATGTTATATTACTTTATTACACCCGAGAGATGTGAGTATCTAAACACTATTTGTGAGGTGCTTGTGTATGACCTCCGTGCTTGTCTATTGGTCTTTAGTGGAACGATTATTTGTTGTAATTACTTTTATATTAGTGTTAAATGACCCCTAACTTGTCTTTTGAGTAGAATAAAAGCGCATTTGCTTGAGGACAAGCAAATCTCAAGTGTAAGGGTATATGATGAGGCGAAAAATGATCCGTTTTTAGGGGGTCATTTAAGCCCGAATCCGACTTTATTTGATCAAATATTGCCCTAAATCGTTCCTTTTGTGATTTTAGGTACTTGGAGAGTGAATTCTGGAAAAGAAGCCATTTCGGACGTTTTTGGAGCATAAAAGTGAAGAAAACGGCAAAGTCTCAAATTTCTATGCTGGGAACAGTTTCTGAAGGCGTCAAGAGTTGTTCTTGATGGCGTCAAAGTCCCAAGAATAAAATACCGTGGTTGATGACGGCGTCACATAGGCCGTCATAAGTAGATCAAGGCCATCCGAGGAAGTATTTTGCGGCGAGATGACGGCGTCACACCCTTGCTCTTGACACCGTCACCCTTGTTTTCCTATATATAGTTTTCTAGTTTTTCACATTAAGGAGAGAAGTTTTGGAGAAACCCTAAAGACGAATTTGGTGCAACTTTTACAGGTTTTTCAAGGGTTCCAAACCCTTGATACCTTGCATTGTAATTGAGATAAGTGTTCTTCTAATTCAATCAATATGTCTATGTGTTGGTTGTCTATATCTTGTTCTTGTCTCAATTCCATTATGCTAGGCTAGATCTCTTTTGTGTTTGCTTAGATCTAATGAAACCTAGATGTTGATTATGTGTTGATTACTTGTTTATTCTTGTCTTGGATGAATGATTTTATATGTTAGACTTAAGAAAACTGGCAGATCTCCAAATGGTAACATGCTTGAACGTCTTAAGAAACATGAACCGAGGCGTACTAGGTCTTTATTGGTTGTATTTAATGCATGAGCCACTGTTTACAATCCCTATAGTTGTGCTGGGTCATGGTGTAGGAGGAGATAAGAGCTCATAGAATTGGGGAGTTATGTATGCCACCCCATGAATGGTATTAAGGAATACAATCCGTCATCCATACAATTATAACAAGTAATTAACGTGTAAAAGATATCTAGGGAGTAGTGAAATCTAAGTAAACACATTTTCTCCAATTACTGCTCACAACCTTAGTATAATTAGTTTCTTTTCATTTTTAGTATTTTATTTTGATTGCATCTTAGTTTTGGGTTAGTTGAATAGCAACTAATTCCGCCCACTCTTCCAAAAACCGATATTTTAATTGCTTTCTAAAAAATATAAAAAAATACAAAAATAATCATCCCTCACCTTTAGAACTAGTAAATTAGGCTTTCTAATCCTAGCGACACTATTCCTAAGCTGAACGATCAATCCCCCGGTACTTGTCACTATACTATACTACAACGATCAGGTACACTGCCTGGTGGGGGTTGTAAGCTTCTCGAGATCCCTCGAGAGGTAAAGCCTGTTGCGATTCCCACGCATCAGCAATCAAAATAAAATAAAAGAAATGAAAATAAAACTATTATACTAATGTGGTGGAAACAATAATGAGGAAAGTTGTGTTTACTTAGGTTTCATTACTCCTTAGATATCTTTTACAGTTTGATTAATTTGTTACAATTGCATGGATGACGGGTCATATTCCTTAATACTAGTCGTAGGGCCGTGTACAATATTCCCAAACTCTATAGGATCCTAATTCACTCCTATGTCGAACCGTCAGAAGCTCCTAACATGGGATCATTAGAATTCTCCTACGCATTAAATACAACCAAAAATTGTAGTACACCTCCGATCATATTTCTTAAGACGTTCAAGCAAGTTACCAATGGAAGTCTGCCAGTTTTCTTAAGCCTAACATCGAATACAATCATCCGTAACAATTATAAATAAACAATCAACCCATAATCAACATCTAGGTTTCACTACATCTAAGCAAACACAATAAAGATCTAGCCTAGCATGTTAAATAGAAGACAAGCGTAAGATATAATCAAACAACACATAGAAATATTGAATGATTTGAAAGGATATTTATCTTTAATTGAACATGAAAGAATCAAGGGGTTGAAACCCTTGAAAAGCTGATAAAATTCGGACTAGGGTTTATTCCCTCAAAATTGCACACTAATGAATGAAATTTGGAAAACTATATATAGATTTTACATTGTGACGGCGTCATGTGTTAGCCTGTGACGCCGTCAACTCGCCGCCATAATAAAAATCGTATTGCCTAGATCCATTTGTGACGCCGTCATGTGTAGTTGTGCTCTGGGCTGTCACTAGTAATTGGACCATGACGGCCTTGGTGACGCCGTCAGGTCCTAGGCTTAAAAACTCTCTAGATCGTCACGTGTATTTCCACTTCCACCTCTTTTGTAACTCTTGACGCTGTCATGTGGAGAGTCTTGACGCCGTCAGGTACTGTTCCAGCAAGGAAAATTGAGACTTTGTCGTTTTCTTCACTTTTATGCTCCAAAAAGGTCCAAAATGCTTCCTTTCCAGATTTCTCTCCAAAAGTACCTAAAATGACAAAAGGAACGATTTAGGGCAATATTTGATCAAATAATTTCGAATTCGGGCTTAAATGACCCCTTAAAAGCGGTACACTTTTCGCCTCATCAAGCTTCCACCTTCACCTTTTGCCCTTACTCTTTTCTTTCTTGGTCTTCCTGGTATTTTCTTAAGTTTTAGAGGTAACACTTTTGAGTATTGACTTTGGTTAGGCCAAAAGTCAATACCACCAACTGGACTAAGGTAGTTATGGTAAGTTGCATAGTATAGCTTCTTCCTGAACCAATTGGGAACATACTCTTCTGGAAGCTTATTGATCTTTAAGATAGCAGCTGTACCATGGACACATGGCAGGCCAAATAAATGCCACATCCTTCAAGAACATGTCCCATCATCAATATTTACTTTGAAGGAGTAACTCCCATTCCTGACCTCAAATGCATTGCCCCCTGCTGGTATCACATGCCAAAACCTGTAAACTTTACAATAGTTAGTATTCAAAATGGAAGAAGTAAGTAAGGTATGATATATGTGATAAAAACATACCTTATATCATCTTTTAACAAATCAACTCTCTTTTTGATTGATGGACATATATCATCAATCCATTTTGCTGAGATTTTCCTCATAGTATTCATCCTTTCAAGCACAATCACACTAATAGCTTCCAAAGTTGTTAGTATAGGTTTGTCCCTCACAGTAACCAACACTGCATTAAAGCATTCACTAAACCCATTTTCAACAGGCTCACATCCTCTATCCAACTCAAAAAATGCTCTAGACCATGTTTTGGGATCCTTTTCCATCAAGTATTTATGGGCATTAGGGTTTTCAGCCTTGATTTTGTCCATGATTTTATTGAACCATTGTGGGTATGTAGCTTTACAGGCTCCCCAAAACAAGTTCCTAAACTCTTCACCACTGTATTGTTTCCTAAAGTTCTCATATATGTGTCTAGCACATTGTCTGTGCTTAGCTTGAGGCATAACTTGTTTCACAACCTCAATTAGACCCTTATGTTGATCAGATATCAATGTTAGGCCTACACCATTTGGCATGTCCAAATCATCACCTACCAACTTTAAAAACCAACACCAAGTATCTTTATTCTCTACACTTACCACAGCCTAAGCAATAGGGTAAATGTGGTTATTACCATATCTTCCAATGGCAGTTAGTATCTCACCCTGGTTTGGTCTCTTTAAAAAACACCCATCTAAAGCAACCACTCTTCTACGACCCCTTTTAAAACCTTACTTTAACCCCCCAAGACATACATAGAACCTATCAAATATAGTGGACCCTTCCTCATTATGTGTGACTCCTAGTTTAACTGTAGACCCAGGGTTTCTATCCAATAATTCCTTGCCATATGCTCTTAACAAAGAATAATGTTCTTCAATAGTTTTTTCATATTCTTTCAATGCCCATTTCTCAGCAGCCCTACACTGATTAAGACTGACAGTGCACTTATACTTCTTCATTACTAGGTCAGCAATGTCTACAAGCTTAATTTCTGGATTTTTCCTAATTTTCTCACCAAACTTTTTGCCTATCCATTTATAGTCAACTAATGACCCATACTGAAAGTTTCTTACACAAGTATGTTCAGATTTCAAAGATAAAACCTGAAAGGTTCTCTCAGCAGTTATCCATCTAGTATACAACCTAAAACTACACTTAGGCACATCTTCTTTAATTTCACTAGGAAACCTAAATTGTTTTCTTTGTTTACCTCTCTCAAGGTCTTTTAACTTATCTGGTGGTCTTTGCCCGCAAACAATAATAATTTATCTGTAGCACTCCTTTCATACCAGATGGAGTAGCCATTGGCCAAAGCATAGTTGGTCAAGGCTTCTTTCAACTTGGCAACACTTTCAAACTTTAGACCAACCTATCAACAAATTAATCATATTAACAGTCATATTAAAATGATGCAATAGACAAATGACACTATAATTTAAAAAGTAGCTTACCTTTGGGGCTTGCATCATCTAATGTGTGCTTTCATCATGTGTAGGATATCTGTCTTGAGTGGCTTGTACACCCAAAAATGGGTCTTGTAAGTTTCCATCAGAATCCACATCAGTCATCTTCCTCAACAATTCATCAATGAACTCATCATGCTCAACAAATACTTCACTTCTGTCACCACCTCTAGGTCTACTAGTACTAGGATTAGAAGTCATATTTGGAATTGGTGTAGCTCTGGTCTTTGCCCTACTTGCTTTCCTAATTCTGTGCTCAATTAGTTCTTCTGCATAAGCACTTAAATAGTCAACTAACTTTACTGAATAATCACTATCATCATTGTCACTCTCTTGTATCATACCATTATCAACATAATCATTATCATCAGAATCACTAGCACTTGCAGATGCATTAGTTGTTGCCACAGCTAAATCACTAGCACCAGTATCACCAACACTTGCCTTATTCTTGCCCTTATCACTAGCAGTAACAATTCATACATCTACTTCAGACTCTTGCTCAACCTAATTCACCATTTCTTCTTCACTAAATTCATTACAATACCTTTTTTTTGTCTGTTGCTCTATACTTAGAAGTAGGTGTACCAGGGTCAGGGATAGCTAAGTACTTGGTAAAGTCTAGGTTAGTGTGGTCTACATAAAATTCTAATTTCCCAAACAACCTTACAAGATCATACATCCTATTGCATTCCCAATCACAATCTAGTTTTACTAAACCCTTATCCAAATCACTATGTGGCATTTTATAGTACATACCAAACACATATGCACACTGAGTATACTTCTTGATATGTTCCATCAATTCCTTCAGTGACAACCTAGCAATATATGCATTCAACTTAACTCCATCCTCATACATTAGAGGATCTTCCTTGAAAATACCATCATTCCACACATCTACCTCAATACCATCACGTCCAGGTATTATCATTCTGTCAAAGCAACAAATGCAAATTAGGGTTAGTCAAACAAGAATTAAGAACAGAATTTAAGGATTGGAATAATTGGGGAAATCACTAAATTTATTGTTGTACTATGTTAGCATACCTTAAAGAGCAATCAATTTGAAAAAACACATGTTAATTTTTGCATGAATTGATAATTAGGGTTTCTTGATTTTCGGAAAATGTGCGTGATCGTATGGATTTGGGGAAGTTAGTTTTGGTGTATAAAGTAACCGTTTATATTATTAAAATGAATATAACAGAAAACAGGGTCAAAATAACAGTTTTTTTTTAAATCAAGCGGAGTCAACAAGTTCACCTTGCCAACTCAGCTAATCTCTTTGCCATGTGAGATGAGTACACAAGTTAGCTAGGATTAGTAAGTTCAGACCACAAGATATTAAAACTAAAAGTTCGTTACACAACTCAGTAAAATGTGACAAGTTAGATACATTTAGAAATCATTATCCCTATAAAGTGGTGTTTGTTTAAGCTTATATTGCTAGACATGTATATTATTGAAGCCTTTGGGCTTTATTATTGGTTTGTTATTTATGATAGGCTTAGCCCGGTATCTAGAATAATCCTCAAAGATTCTATATATTGTAATTGTGTTATTGATTAATGGGACAAGCAGAATAATATTTCCAACATGGAATCGAGCCTCCTATCCTAGGGTTTCGACATCTTCAGTCACCCTTATCTTTTCTTCTCACCAATCTCCACAAATTCTTTTCGTCACCTGTGTCACATAAGAATTCAATTGGTAAATAATCTTCTTGATTCTTGTGTCTTTCTATTGTCCATCTGCCGTCATTCTATATCACAAACAAGTGAAAGTGTAATTATAAATTTCTTTTATTTATTGTTGTTCACAATTCACAAAAAATATTGTGTCCCTACAAAAGTCAAAGAATTTGCCTGATCTCATACACAAAGGTTCTAATATGATTGAAATAATGGGGCATGCACTATCAAGTTAGTTCTAATAAGCCCACTCATAATTTTTCATGGGCTGCTGGTCAAGGTGTTTATCAAGAAAGGGTGGCCCGACCTTCTATTTGGATGCCTCACGTGGTTCAACAACAACATGGTATTTTTGGTTCTGCTCCCGCGTTGATTCCGACTCAAAAGACGTTGCCTCCGAGTGCGTTTAGTATTATGCCATCCCATGATCCAACTTGGAATATGGACACAGGTGCCTCATCTCATCTCAACTCATAATCAAGTAATTTAAGTACTATTTATAATAAATGTTTATATCCATCTGTTTGTGTTGGTGATGGAAAATCTATACCTGTCACCAATACTGGACATAGCATCTTACCTACTCTTAATCACCCTTTACATTTACATAACTTTCTTGTCACTCCTAACATAATAAAAAATCTTATTTCTGTACGTCAATTCACTAGGGATAATAAATGCACTGTTGAGTTTGACGAATTTGGTTTCTCTATAAAAGATTTCTTAACCCGCCACATCCTTCTCAGATGTGACAGTTCGGGGGACCTCTACCCAGTTACCAAGCCTTCTCCTGTCCCCATGCTTTGCTGTCTGTTAGTCCTACTACGTGGCACAAACGTCTCGGGCACCCCGGTGACGACGTGCTACGTTCGCTTGTTTCTCGTAATTTTATTTCTTGTAATAAAGAGAAGTCTCTTCATATTTGTCACGCTTGCCAGCTTGGCAAACATGTGAGACTTCTGTTCTCTAGTTTAGATTCTATTATTACTCGTTGCTTTGAGATTGTTCACTTAGATATTTGGACATCTCCTATTGTTAGTTCGGGTGGTTTTAAATATTATGTGTTATTTCTTGATCATTATTCTCACTATTTGTGGATTTATCCTTTACGCACTAAATCTGAAGTTTTCCAAAAGTTCCTTCATTTCTGTTCTTACGTAAATCATCAATTTAAGTGTGATATTACGGCTTTTCAGTGTGACCATGGTGGTGAGTTTGATAACACCAACCTTCTTAACTTGTTTGCTCAAAATGGCATTCAAGTTCGGTTCTCTTGCCCGAAAACCTCCCAACAAAATGGAAAGTCAGAACGGATGATACGCACCATCAATAATGTCATCCGCACCCTTCTTTTTCAAGCTCATCTTCCACCTACATTTTGGGTTGAGGCATTACATATGGCCGACTACTTACTAAATCTTCTTCCTTCATCTGCAATTCAAAACGAAATACCTTGTACAAAATTGTTTAACAAACAACCCGACTACTCATGCCTACGTACTTTTGGTTGTCTTTGTTACCCACACCTATACTCACCTCATAAGCTTGCACCTCGCACTACCCCTTGCATCTTTTTAGGATATCCCGCATATCATTGTGGATATCGATGCCTTGACCTATCCACCAACAAAATCATCCTCTCTCGCCATATTACATTTGATGAACTCCAATTCCCATATGGATCCATCACACCATCAATCCCATCATCTTACACTTTTCTTGACCCTACACCATCTCTTATTACCCGTCATGCTCTAAGTAATCCCACTCCGCACCCAACTGCTCCAACTGTGCCCCACACAACCACTCATACCACTACATCTGAACCCACCACCCCTACGGCCCAACCGAACCTAGGGCCAACCCCATTCGCCCCTCTGGCCCAACAAACCCCTATACCAGCTAATCCATCTACGACCCAACCTACACCAGCACAATCACTAAACCTTAACCCCTCATCTACGACCCAAACAACTCCGACTCATTCTCCAAACCAAATTCTACCCTCTACAGCCCAAACTACTATGGCCTCTAACCCCCTACCCGTACTCATCCTATGGGCACACGTGCTTAAGTTGGCACCGTTAAGCCTAATCCTCGTTTTCATGGTCATGTCTCTTTTATTTCCCCTCTTCCCAAGTCTCCCTCTGTTGCCTTATCAAATCCCAACTGGCGAGATGCTATGTACGATGAATATAATGCATTAATTAAAAATGGTACTTGGGTTCTTGTTCCGAAACCACCTAATGTTAATGTGGTTCGGTCTATGTGGTTGTTTCGACATAAATATCATGCCGATGGTTCTTTAAGCAGGTACAAGGCTCGTCTAGTGGCTAACGGACGTAGCCAACAGTCTGGTGTTGATTATGATGAGACATTTAGTCCGGTTGTTAAACCGGCTACTATTCGTACTGTTCTCAGTCTCGCATTATCTCGGAATTGGCCTATTCATCAGCTTGATGTTAAAAATGCATTTCTTAACGGTGATCTCTCTGAGACTGTTTATATGTATCAACCTCCGGGGTTTGTGGATGCTAGGTTTCCACATCATGTTTGTCAGTTGCAAAGGTCGTTATATGGATTGAAACAGGCACCTCGTGCTTGGTTTCAACGTTTTGCAAGTTATGCTCTACGGGTTGGTTTCTCGTCAAGTCGATGTGACTCCTCCTTGTTTATCCATACGCATGGTGCCGAGGTTGCATATCTGTTGATCTATGTTGATGATATTGTATTGACAGCTTCCTCTACAGCTTTACTTCATCGTATTATTGATTCCCTACATACAGAGTTTGATATGACTGATTTAGGGGATCTCAATTATTTTTTGGGGATTTCTGTTAGACGTGACTCTAAAGGCATGTTTCTCTCCCAGAAGAAATATGCTTTGGATCTTTTGGACAGGGCACATATGGCTACATGTAATTCCACTCGGACTCCGGTTGGCACAGATTCCAAGCTTGGTTCAGATGGGGATCCTGTTTCTGATCCTACTTTATATTGTAGTCTTGCAGGTGGTTTGCAGTACTTGACATTTACTCGTCCAGATATATTTTATGCAGTGCAACAAGTGTGTCTTCATATGCATGATCCAAGAGAGCCTCATTTTGCAGCTCTTAAGCGAGTTCTACGTTATGTTCGTGGTACATTGGACTTTGGTCTCCAACTTTATACCTCTTCTACTAGTTCACTCGTTGCTTATTCTGATGCTGATTTGGTTGGTTGTCCTACCACTAGACGTTCTACTTCTGGTTATTGTGTTTTCTTAGGAGATAATCTCCTCTCGTGGTCATCCAAACGTCAACATACTCTCTCTAGATCTAGTGCTGAGGCAGAGTATCGAGGCGTTGCTAATGCTGTTGCTGAAACAGCTTGGCTTCGTAATCTTCTCCGTGAGCTTAATACACCATTATTTTTCTGCCACCCTGGTCTATTGTGACAATGTTAGTGCTATTTACTTGACAACTAATCCGGTTCAGCATCAGCGAACTAAACACATTGAGATCGACATTCATTTTGTTCGTGATTTGGTTGCTCAAGGACAGGTTCATGTGCTTCATGTGCCCTCACGTTATCAGTATGCTGACATTTTTACCAAGGGTTTACCGACTGCACTATTTGAAGAATTTCGTGCCAGTTTGAATGTTCGGTCCCCTCCCGCTCAAACTGCGGGGGAGTGCTAGACATGTATATTATTGAAGCCTTTGGGCTTTATTATTGGTTTGTTATTTATGATAGGCTTAGCTCGGTATCTAGAATAATCCTCAAAGATTCTATATATTGTAATTGTGTTATTGATTAATGGGACAAGCAGAATAATATTTCCAACATATATGTGGGCTTATGAGCTTATTTAATTTCGATTTATATTTCATCAGCCCTAATTCTTCAGCATATTTTAAAACTTATTGGCTTATATAAGTTTATTATAATCAAGCTCATAAACATTAAAATAAGCTGAAAAATTGTAGCTTATGAAATATAAGCCGAAACAAATAAGCTCTTGCCTGATATAAGCTTAAATAAACACCCTCTAAAAAGAGAAAAACTACCCATATATTCTCGCACATTCTTGCCCTTATATCCACCCCCACTAACCACACCACTCACCACCACCAACAACAAAACCATCACCAAAAATGGCCGCCGCAGAAGGACCACTACCACCAACCCCCACACCGGAACTAAACATGACCATCCCAATCACTCACCATCTCTTCACCAGAATCCGTTTAGCCACCCAACTCGACACCCCTTTCATCCACAAAATGATCCATCAAATGGCTGTCTTTGAGCGTCTCTCAGATCAATGCGTCGCTACTGTCTCATCACTTTCAGACACCCTTTTCGGTACTAACAACGCCCCTTTTGAGTCCTTCACTGTTTTCTTACTAGAACTCTCAGAAACCCCTTTTCCAAACACCCCAAATGGTGGCCCCTTTGTCCCTGTTTGCAACAGTTTGAAGCTTGAGTTGCCCATAAATGATGGGGAATGTGAGCAGTTTAGGACTGCTGAGAATGTTGTTGTTGGTGGGTTTGTCTTGTTTTTTAGGAACTATAGTACTTTTTTGGCGAAACCCGGGTTTTATATTGAGGATTTGTTTGTTAGGGAGTGTTATAGGAGGAAAGGTTTAGGGAAGATGTTGCTTTCGGCTGTGGCGAAACAAGCGGTTAAAATGGGGTATGGGAGAGTGGAATGGGTTGTGTTGGATTGGAATGTGAATGCGATTAAGTTTTACGAGGAGATGGGTGCTGATGTGATGAAGGAATGGAGGGTTTGTAGGCTTACTGGTGAGGCGCTTCAAGGGTATGGTGATGGGAATGGTAATGGCGGGGAGGGTGCTTCGGGTAATGCAAATGACATGGATGTGATCTAACTTGGATTAGGGGTTTGGTTTATGAGGATGTTATGATATGTATTGTCGTCTTTCCGCTATGTTTTGAACTTTTGGTAATAGTCTAATAGAGATATGATGTGTTTCCGCTATGTTTTGAACCTTTGGTATTAGTCTAATAGAGATATGTTCTGTTTCCGCTATGTTTTGATCTTTTGGTAGTAGTCTAATAGAGATATGTTGTGTTTTTGTTTCGTGTTTATGTGTTTGTGATTGTGTTTTGAATTTGTTTGTTGATGTTATGTACCGTTGATTAGTAGCTTATAAGGGTGTTTGGAATGTTTAACCAAGCTGTTTGAGTTGCGTAATTCAAAGTGCCCATAAGCTTTGTGTCTGGATGCAACAAATGAACAGTTTTAAGGGTGTTTGGGCTGCTTATTCGATCTGCTTAGTAGATTGTTTGGGCTTAAAATAACTAGTTTTGATCAATTAGGTTGAGAGTTGCTTATTTTACACAACTAGCTGAAATAAGTAGTTATGAATAGTCATGTTGTGAGTTGCTTATTTTGAAATGTTTTATCTGATAGTTTTTTTAAAGTGTAAGCGTTTTGCATTAAACAACGATCGCATTAGTTCTGGTGCTGCTAATGATATTGATTTGATATGATATTAGTGATTTTTGGGGGTATAAGGATGTTTGCATTAGGATTATGGTTGATGCTGATGGGATGATATGAAGTTAACTGTGTTGTTTTCCTCTTTCAACAATGCTTTGAACTTTTCGCAATAGTGATACTTGGTGTTTGTTATTTTTATGTTTCTTGCCATTAACGATGTGTCTGGGATTGCTATTTGAATCTGTTTATTTATGTTTTCATACAGCATATAAGTAGCTATTGAGGGTGTTTCGATTTGATTATCGAAACGCGTTATTTTCATATGGTGTGTCGATATAACAAATAAGCAGTTCTAATGGTGTTTGGGTTGCTTATTTGAAGTTTTGAACTGCTTAGCAGATTGTTTGAGGTTGAAATAACCAGGTTTGATTAATTTGGTTGGGAGTTGCTTACTTGCTTATTTCAGACTACTAGTTTGTTGTTCTTGGTTGAAATAAGTAGTTTGGACTATGAAGTTGCGAGTTACATATTTCGAAATGTTTATCTGATCTGTTTTAGAAAGTATATGTAATCTCAGACACCCCTTAAATCTTGGTATTGTGTAAATGTAAATCTACCAATGCACTGCTTTGGTACTGTAAACTGTTATTGATCTTGATTTAAAATGATTCACGTGATTCCTAGTGGTTTTAGGATGTTTGGATTGCGGTTGATGTTGATGCTGACGTATTGATGTTAACTGCGTCATATGCCCCTTTCAACAATGTTCTAAACTTTTGATAATAAATATATGTGGTGCGTGCTCTTTGTGTTTTTCGTCATTAGAGATGTCTTTGGGATTTCTTTTTATATGTGTTTATTGATGTTTCATACAACTGAAAAATAGCTTATGAGGATGTTTGGAATTGATTGTCAAAGCTGCATATCTTATTCTAGTTGCTTATTTCAAATTGCTTACCTGCAGATTGTGTTCTGATACAACAAACAAACAGTTTTTAGACCCTTTGGGTTGCTTATTTGAATTGCTTGTTAAGGGTGCTTGGGTTGCTTATGTGAAATGCTTGAAATAACTAGTTTTGACTAATTTGGCTTGGCCTCTTTTAAACAATGTTTTGAAATTCTGGTCAGACATATGTGGTGTCTTATGTTTTGCTTTTCACAGACTTTAAGGTGTTTTGGATAGGTGGTTAAAGCTGGTTTACTTCATGTGTATTCTGATAAGAAGTTGAGGGTTTGCCGGTTTGAGATTGTTTATTCAGATTTATTATCTGATTATCTGATACTTTGAGGTTGAAGTAATGATGGGGTTTGTAAATAGGTATTTTAAATTTCTTATCTTTTATTTCAAAAGGTATAGTGAGTTTTAATAAGCAAACCCAAGCACCCTTTTAGATCAGGAAACCTCTCAGGTTTAAGTAGACAGTTGTACATTGTGGTTGACATTCATGTAGAGTGGTATTATATGCCTATGTGATCTAGTGATTCGCTTGTCATAACTGAAATTGATGCACATACACCAAGGCTCGGGTAAAGAATAAAGGGTGCTTTGCTAAATGGCTGATGCATTTTTGCTGCAGTCCATTAAAACAGTGTTTTGAAAAATCTGATTGAATCTGTGACTATTTTCATTTCTAGCCCATTTATTTTGGTTTCCTCACTATTTGGCTCTGCTCTCATTTATCTGGCGGACTTTACCACTTTCTGATCATTAGCACAACAAATGATATGCAGGTTAGGATTAGGAAAGTTAGGTCCAGAACATCTATATGGGCGAGTGATGGTGGGGGGACACCTGAGCTTCATTAGCTCACCTTAAAATGCTGAATAGTCCCAAGATTTAATGTATCAAGTGTCACTCTGTGCCAATGGCCAACATTTATCTACATTGAACTGTTTTTGTGCTTTTCACCCAAAAGTCAGATAAAGAGCAAAACATAAAACTATTTTTTGTTATATTCATTGATGTCCTGATACTAAATAGAAAGAAATGTTGGATTCAAGCTGCAAGTTGCAGAACCAATTTTTATGGTGATAAAGAAACAAATCTACACAGATTTGAAACTCTACATTAGATATAAAACAAGCATATTGCAGAACAGTAGTACCCTTAAATTAACCATCATACCGGCTATTACCATTGATCGTGCCATCTGATTAACCAACACAAATAAGCGCAGCCAACTGAAGACGCAACGTACTTATTTCTACAAAACTAATAAACCATAGCATCAAACAAGAAACTATTATATTTCTCTTGGTTGTGGGTTGGGTCTTATGATAGGTTCTTTGGTTGTTAATTTTCGCCTCCATCTTGGGAGCCTTGGTTTGTGATATGTTTTGCTCACCCTGTTTATTTTTGTGATGTCGCTCTATTTAAGAAAGCTTTGCTTTTCGGAAGAAAAAAATCAAACTATCATTCTCGACGCTCTTGCTGACTCCATAAATGTTACTGATCTGTGGAAGAGATTCTAATTGATTACTTCTCCATTTGATGCGGGTTATATCATATGATGAACTATTTGTTTGTAGTAGAGGACTAGAGGATATCTGTAGTCCACAACTTAAACTAATTTGCACTTAACAAACTTTTTTTTTTTTTTTTTTTTTTTGGTAATCATGATTTTCGATCTTTTGATCGACTAATTCACGAGGTTTGAACCCACCGCCACACATACTCAAACCAGGTAAAGTCCTCTTTTAGGTTGGTGTGACCACTTTAGCACCTAGCAAGAATTGAACTTGAAACCTCACACATCTTAAAGTAATAGTCACAAATCCTTTTTGCCACTATTCTTGGAATATTGTCAATGTCACCATTTTCGACCAAACAATATTCCTGAGAAACTAGAACACTTGTTAGGCTTAATTATTTTCTGAAGAAAAAGGAAAAGGGGTGGTCCTCATTTAAGCCATCGGAAAAACATGCATTCTATTAACTACTTTAAATGATTTATTGACTACACTTTATCTAAAACAAGTTTGATATACCTTGTGATTGTGACCAACAACTATTTTCATTGAAAATCTAATTGGAGTTTAGTAGAAAAAGGCTGAGAAGTAGAATTTCTTAATGCTCCATGCGAATTAAAAAAACTGCCATATTTGGAATAAATAATGCTCCATGCAACTATAAATTTCTTTTTATAATTGGAAAATCCTAATTAGACAGTATTTCCTTAGCTTTTTGGTTGTAAGATATTTAAATATATGTTGTGCTGGTTTATCTATAGTTAACATCATTAAAAACGGACGTCACGTGTACAAGTGATTAAAGAATGTTCTACTTGTGATTTTTACAAACATAATTATATGATCGATATATGCTAAGGATTAATAATTAAACTCCATGCGAATAAACACCTTTTGCCACATTACAAAAAATAATACCATAAAGGTCAATAATTAAACTAGAAAAACAGAAAGAACCAATATAACATATGTTAAATGTATGTGGCGATAACCTAAGAGATTGTGCGTTCAAAACTTGTTAGCGAAATTTGTGAAATATCTATACTACTTATAAAGCATATTGCACCTTCTCTCTTATTAATTTTTTAAGATTTCCATATTTAAATTTTAAGTAAATTACAAGTGACAAAACATAAAGCACAAGTATGTAAAACACAAAATTTTAAGATCATTATATCTCTTACATATGTACAATTAATACACCCCTAAACCAATTAATACAAGTTAAAAAACATAATTTACAAGTACTTAAAGCACAAATAAAACTTAAAAACACTATTCTAACATATACAATTAATACACAATTTAATTCACCCCTTCACCAAAATATACAACTATTAAACCACAATATACAATCTAATCAAGCTATTTGGTACAAGTATATTATTATTTACTTCCGACGCTAATCCTATTTCACATCTCACAACTCAGCCTACAACCTCATGGTTACAAACCCATCAAGAAATAACTATCAAGTCTCGAATATAAAAGAAAAAAAAATATTAATAAAATAAACAAGATCTTAGATTTTTCTTCTTTCGTATGTTATAATATATTCGTAGACCTCAAAAATCAAACCACACAAAATAACTATCATCATAGATCTGTGAAGAGATCAAACTCTTCTTATTTATATCCGAAAAGAAAGAAAGTTGTATAACAAATTTTTGTTATAAACTTTCTTGGTTTCGTTTAAAAAAATTGTCATACAAAACGAAGAAGAGAGGAGATAGGAGGCGGGATGAGTTGTTTATCGGTTTGGATTGATGATATATGATTTGAACTATGATAGAGCGATTTGAGGAAAGGTTCGGGAGAAGCAGATCTAAATAAGAGAGGAGATGGGAGGCGGATTGTTTTATGTGTGTGTGTATCAGGGTTTTACTAATGAGTAAAAGTTTTGTATTTGGATTAAAATGGGTTGTAAATGGGTTTTGTATTTGGGAGGCGGATTGTTTTATGTGTGTGTGTAAATGGGTTTGTAAATGGGTTTAAGATTATGATTTGGATTTTGATTAAGATTTGGATTTAGGGCCCGTTTGGTTTGTAGATGGGTTTAGGATTTGGATTTAGATTAGGATTAAAATTTGAATTTGAATTTGAATTTAGATTTAATATATATTTAAATTAAATGAGGAGAGAGAAAAGTTTTAATTAAAAATATAATTTTATAATAAAAAGAAAAAAAGAAATAAAGAGAGAGAAGAGTGTAGGATGGACCCACAAAATAATGAAAAATGTAAAAAAGTAAGAGGGTGGGGTGGGTTTTGTAGATGGTAGAGTTGGAGGGTTTGAAACCACCCCCAATCTACACCAAACAAAGGATTTAACCATCCTTGAGTCTAACCTCACCAAAAAACCTTATACCAAACGGGCCCTTAGTTTTGTATTAATGAAGAGAGAGAAAAAATATAATAAAATAATATATTATATATATTATAAAAATAAATATAATTTATAAATATAAAAGTGTTATTATTGTAAAATGCAAAATAAAATAAATGATGAATGGTTGATATTAAGGTTGGACCCACTTTAAGGTGGTGTTTGGTTTTTTGGGTTTTGATGTTTTAGAATTTGATGTGGCATATAAAACTTGGTTAGTATGATATTTAGGGATTGAATTTGACTTTGAAAACTTATAAATTCTACCGTACTCAATCCTACCTATATGCTTATCTTTTGAAAAGGGTACTGTTAACCGGACGGGGGGTGACCCACATGTCCCCCTCGTCCTTTTCCCCTTGTCCCTCACTTTCTTTCAGTACAACACAGTTTTTTGTCAGTTTCTGTTTCGTATTTCTGACAGTTTTAAGCGTTTGACATATTAAACTTTATATTTTATGTTCCGCACTTTCAGGTTTATAGCTTTTTGATATAAACAAATTTATAAAAATAAAAAAAATTAAAAAAAAAATAAAAGAACTAGGGGGGTCTGGATAAAAAATAGAGGAGAGTCCGGTCAGCACTAGCCTTTAAAAAAAGATGTGGGACCTACCATTTTCACTTTCACATTCTTTTTTATCTAACTTTTTGAGTAATATTTCATTATTATAATTTTATTATAAAATATATTTTATTAATTTTATAACATAGTTTCTCTCTTCAAATACAAATCCTAATCAATAACTTTATATTCAAATTAAAATCCTAATATAAACCCACCTACAAACCAAACTGGCCCTAAATGAAAAGATATCAAAAAGTAGGCAAATGAGTGAGGTTTATCACAAAGAAAAATATCAAAAAGTAGGCAAATGAGTGAGGTTTATCACAAAAAAAATATATATGGGGCTCATTCTCGATACTGAGGCCCACCAAAACAAACCAAACAAATATTTTTACCATCAACCCAAAATTCAGATCCTACCCCCTCAAACCAAACGACACCTTAATTATTTTCAGATTTCCTAAATTAGATTTTAAGTAAATACTACTTATAAAACATAGTTTATAAGTACTTAAAGTACACATAAAACTAAAAAAACACAATTCATCTAATACAATTAATACACTATTAAAAACACCTCTTCACCAAAAAATACAACTATTTAAGCACAATGTATAATATAATTAAGCTTTTAAAATATTAAGCTTCCACCCCTTCGTCAAAAAATACACTATTAATACAATTAATACACTATTAAAAACACCCATTTACAAAAAATACAACTTTTTAACCACAATATACAATATAATTAAGATTCCATACCGAACTTTCAAATTTCGTGCATTATGTGTACCCAGTGACGGCCGTTAGTAAATAACTTGGCATCGTTAGTCCTTTATAGTAACGGTCGTCAGTAAATAACTTAAAATTCTGTTTTCTCACGTCAAGTTGGCATCGTTAGTCCTTTATACTAACGGCCGTTAGTAAATAACTCAAAATTCTGTTTTCTTGCATTTTTATACGTTTTCATCCGTTTTTATATGTTTTCATCCATTTTATACGCTTTCATCCGTTTTCTTACGTTTTCATCCGTTTTCTTACGTTTTTATATGCTTTCGTTCATTTTTATACGCTTTCTTCCGTTTTCTTACGTTTTTTATATGTTTTCGTCTATTTTTTTTACGTTTTCATCCGCTTTCTTACGTTTTTATACGTTTTCGTCTATTTTTATACGTTTTTGTTCATTTTATTACGTATTCATCCGTTTTCATCTGCTTTTTATGTTTGTATACTCTTTCGTCCATTTTTATATATTTTCGTATGTTTTTCGCTCGTTTATATATGGTTTATTAATTTTTATACGTTTTTGTTAGTTATTACATGTTTCCCGTTCATGTGTTTTTGATTGTTTTTATGTTTTTGTCCGTTTTCATATATTTTCTTACAGACGAAAACGTATAAAAATGGACAAAAATGTATAAAACAAAAAAATGTATAAAAATGAACGAAAGCGTATAAAAACATAAGAAACTGGACTAAAACGAAAGAATATGGGACGAAAACGTACAAAAACGGACGAAAGCGGGCAAATCATATAAAAACGTAAGAAAACGGGTAAAAGTGTATAAAAGCGTAAGAAAACGGACGAAAGCGTATAAAAACAGACGAAAATGTATAAAAACAGATGAAAGCATATAAAAAAATTAAAAAATCGACTAAAACGTATAAAAACGGACGTAAACGTATAAAAATGGACGAAAGCGTATGAAAACAGATGAAAACGTATCAAAACGTAAGAAAACAGACGAAAGCGTATAAAAACGGACGAAAGCGTATAAAACGTAAGAAAACAGACGAAAGCGTATAAAAACGTAAGAAAACAGACAAAAATGTATAAAAGCTTACAAAAACGGACAAAAGCGTATAAAAACGGACGAAAACATATAAAAACAGATGAAAATTTATAAAAACGGTGGAAGACGTATAAAAACATAAGAAAACAAACAAAAACGTATAAAAATGGATGAAAGCGTATAAAAATGGATGAAAACGTATAAATACGGAGGAAAGCATATAATGATGTATGAAAATGGATGAAAATGTATAAAACGAACGAATGCGTATAAAAACGTAAGAAACAGACGAAAATGGAATTTTAAGTTATTTACTAACTGTTGTTAGTATAAAGGACTAATGATGCCAAGTAAACGTGAGAAAACGAAATTTTAAGTTATTTACTGACGGCCATTAGTTTAAAGGACTAACGATGCCAAGTTATTTACTAACGGCCGTCTTTGAGTATACATAATGTACGAAATTTGAAAGTTCAATACAAACAATGAAAAAAAAAAAAAAAAAAAAAAAAAAAAAAAAAAAAAAAAAAAAAGTTTAGTGACACAACGGTATAAAGTGTTTAGTTTGATGACTTTTTAAGTAATTAGCCATAGCATAAATAACTAGACGGTTCATATAAAAGTTACATCAATCCAAAAACTAAAAATAGTACCTCGGCTTATTCAAACCGATCAAAAAAGACCATCAAACTCAACTTGTTTAGACCGGGTGTAGTAACCTCCAACATTATTATCACTAACTCAGCAGCAAATCAAATTTTCTATCTATCATCAACATCATCACTAAACAAGTGTAGTAAGACCATTAACATCACCACAAAAACATAATCGCTTAAACACAAATGCACTGCACATTATACCCACACACAAACACAAAGAAAACAAACATCTCACAAAAAGAAGAAGAACGCGTAATAAGGTGGCAGTGTTTTAAGGTGTACGCGTCGTGTGGCCCTCAACATATGGTTGAGGGTCTTACTATGCTCAGCCTTATACTTTTGTTTTAAACATCGCTATAAATAGGTGACGACTATCCAGTAAAAATTGACAGACTTCGACTTTGTGTAAAAATTAACAGGTTTTTTATTTAATTATTGAAAGATTTATTAGCAATCAAGATTTCTGTACCATGGATCAGCTCAACAACTTTAATGTCTACTTGTGTTGTTTTCCAAGGATAGCTGAGTATTCCCTCCTCTTAAAATAATTGTATCACGCAAAGTTTCATCTGGAAGGTCATATTTGTCATCCTTTTGTCCTTTATCATCATGTACAATATTTTTTGGAACGTGCCTCTCTACAAAGACCTTGATAGTCTATTTATCTCCTTTAGTCGTAAACATTTATATGTGCACTGCAAATCTATGATATATAGTTGTATGATATTATTTTAGAAATATAATATGTATCAATGTTTCTTATGCTGCTATTTTCTAACGTCCATATTAAAAAAAAAAAAAAAAAAAAAAAAAAAAAAAGGATGTCGTAATACTTATTGCGTGAGATTTGGCAATAAACATTTAACATGCATATTGTACAACCATTCACGTGATATTGTTATAAACAAATGAATATTTGGCGGGTGTTTACTAAATTAAGTTGTTAGATATGAAAATTTTAATTAGTCTCTTATAGATGGAGAGTGTAGTTTTAACGAGTCTCTCAATTAAAAACATCTACAAAATCCTTTACAAAATGACGTGTCAGGCAATGATTGGATTAATCAGAAAGAAAAGAGATAAACTATAGTAAAATCCACCAATCATTGTTTAATACGTTATTTTGTGAATATTTGTATGTAGTTGTAGCATATCCTTATAAAGATATAGTAAGGGCTTTGGGCCCACAATTCTTCCCATTAAAAGAAAAATAAACACCACCTTAAGAGGGAGAGGTGTGGTGATGAGGCATCACCTCCTCATTTGTGGCTCATGGGTGCCACGTCATCCCAACACTTCTTCACAACTAACCCCTCCTCACTCATAACTAACCTCAACTTACTCATTTGGGGCCCACCACTTACAATTTTTTTTTTAATTCATTTCAATAAATAATCTAAATTCATTTAACAAATTATACAAAATAATACAACATACAAATTTTTAATTCATTCAAATAAAAAAGATACAATACGAAAAAAAATTCATACGATATGAAGAAAAAAATACGATACGAAAATAACGAAACGGATAAAATCAACCAAAAACATCTTCAAGAATTTATATCGACTTGTAAGTATCGATGAGTTGTGATTTTTCTTCCCAAACTTGCAATACTTGTTCTCTGACCATTTTCAATGCGACTTGAAGTTCCACATCTGTTTCATCATTTCTTAAAAGGGTTTGTAGACCGACCATTACTATTGGATGGTCTTGAGGCAGCTCACGTAACCTTTCGACCTCTGGAGCACGAGACTCCCTCTGTCGAATAATACGCGCTATCTCACCAAACAAGTTGTTAATCAACTTAAGTTCATTTTCTTGTTCATTGCGCAATCGGGTAAGTATTCTTCTTTGCACCTCAGCTGGTTGGTTAGCCATAGTGTGTGTGTGGAATTTAGTTTCAGTTGTTTGATAATAAGAAGTTGCGTAAGGATGGTATTTATACTGAAACTAGCCGTTAGATAATTTTATTGGAGAAACTAACCGTTAAGCCTTTTATTCAAACTGAAACTTACACTGACATAACATTACAAACGAAACGGAAATACTTAATATAAACCAAGACACGGTACAGGAATACAAATGCCATTAATTCATATATCTGTTCCAGTTAGTGTTGCTCTTCAAAATCAACCAAACTTGAAAATATTTGAAATCTTTCCCACCATTGCGTTCTTTGTAAACGTTCAACGCATCTTCAACACGAACATCTGGCTCACGTGTAGGCTGCAAATTCAAGAAAATTTCATGAAACTTTTGGCAATCAGAGTTCATTCTTGCCCACTTACCCGTTAGCTGGTTTTGATACGCAAAGGACCGTCTGATTGTTCATTGAACTTTTCTGTAACGACTTGCCAAAAAGGTCCTTCGTTGGCATGGAATTCGCTAACGTTTTGCCACATCTCGGCTAGCCAGCATTCTTCATCAATAGACCAATGAGTTGCCATTGTGAATTTTTTAGAAAGTGAAGTGTGTGCAAAATTGTTTGATAATGTATGCTTTATATAGGAGTGTATTTTTAAATTTTCAAATTTCAAAATTTGAAAATTCAAAACATAGGGCAGGATATTTTTAAATTTTCAAATTTCAAATTTTCAAATTCAAAATTTCAAACAAAACATTTCCTACAAAATACTATACAAACAATAAAACCCATAAAAGAAAAAAGGAAAAAAAAAAAAAAAAAAAAAAGGACGGAAGTTGCAGTTGGTTTCCCTCGTCACGCAGACGACGAGCTGCTCAACAACGAGCCACGGCGAGTATGCTACGGTGTGGTGGCGAGCTCCGGCGAACTCCACGTCGGACGACGAGGCAACACAACGAACCCACACCTCTCCCTCTAAGCATGTTTCGGATGTTCTAGAGAGTTAAGTTGAAATGGAACAGTACCAATACATTTTTATATAATAAAAAAGAGGGTATCATGATATTCTTCAAATCATATACTATGACACAAGAAATGATTATAGTAGAGAAGATTTGTTTGGTTGTGATTCTTCTATCTTCTAGGACTGTAGAAAGACATATTAAGTAGAAACTAAATAAATAGGTACATATGAGTTAAAAATCAGCCTACTCGAATAAACAAAATAAGAAAAACTCATTCGTTTTAATACTAAGATCGAAAGTCAAAGATCATATTGGACCAACTATCTATACTACATTATTATGACTATTCTATAAATAGAAATGCTTAAAATTCAAATTTTTTATTTCTTATTATCGAAAAATTTCAAATATTGATTGAAGAAGGATTTCAAACATTAATTGTAGAAAACTGAAAACAGAAAACTAAAAATTGAAAAACAGAAAACCTGAAAAACAGAAAACTGGAAAACTGAAAAACTAAAAACGGAAACCTTAAAACTAGAAAACTAGAAAAACTGGAAACAGAAAAACTGAAAACAGAAAACATAAAACTGCTAACAAAAAACAAAAAAGTAAAAACAAAAAAGCAGAAAATCTCTAATTGTAAAACATGAAGATAATTAAACGTATACATATAATAAAACTTAAGTCAACTTTCAACTTAGTTTTCATGGACTTTATTTATAATTTTAATTGTTGTTAGAAAAACTTGTAACATAAGTATGCCCATCAATTTTTGGCCCACTTGCAATCATGTGCACCACATATTATATAGGATGTTGCCATTTGGCCAAAATTTTAAATGTATGCACCACGCAATTACGCTTAATAATGGACATTGTTTTGATGTTTTCCTTGAATAATTTAGACTAAGTGTAATGGGGTATGTTTAGATGCCATTCACTATATTGATCATTCTATATAAAGCAAGCCACTCATAGCCCATATGTTACAAGCACTGATTCATGTCTATTATGATGCTCTTATCAAATTTGTGGTCCTCTGTGAAACAAGAATACGCCAATGAATCTCACTGTTTCATGTAACTTGTTTCGGATTATAGCAAGCAGTCGTCATTATAGTATTTGGCAAAGATTTGGTTTAGGAGACGGCGAATTTATCATACATCAACGTGTTTACGATTGAAATTACTAAGTGTAAAAGCCAAAAAAAGAAACAAATTCCTTACATAGTTACTTATTTCCGAATGTTTATCAAGCAAACAACCACTAAGAGCTAGCTTGGAGTTCATGTGTGAAGATTTAAGTTCAAACCGCACATGTAATGATTTTATGACATTTAAGCACATGGATCAAACTAGTTACGCAAAAAAATTGTACTCCGTCATTACCAACGAAATTATCACATTTTTCAAAGTAAATACACACTCTCCTAAACCAACACTTTTAGTGATTAACAACATTTTTAAGAATAAGTGTTAAGGGTGGTGGTGCACCATCAGTGGTGACCACTACAATGCAACATCCCCTTACACTCTTCTCCAATCATGTGCGATGGTGGCTTTTTGATATTGTTTTAGTGGTTCAGACCCATACACACTTTTCTTTTATGTTTGTGTGTGATTTATAAAGTGGGTATTTTTGACTTTTGATAATTTGTTGATCACCACTACACGTGTTTAGTGATGAAGTTGATTGTGTACTGAATGATGATGTGACGCTGACGTGAATAAATCCGAATTCCATGCACACACTTATTGAAAAAATTGACCGACCAACAAGGACTTTTGACTCCAGACTTCCAATAGACACGTCACAACATTAACTTTTAGTTTTCCAACATGCACAAGGAAAACTTTGACAGTTGGAATGTACTTGTCATATTCCAACACTAAAATTGCATATAACTATATAAAGAGTTCCCCAAGTAACCAA
The DNA here is from genome assembly GCA_030686995.1 of Artemisia argyi. Classification (NCBI taxonomy): domain Eukaryota; kingdom Viridiplantae; phylum Streptophyta; class Magnoliopsida; order Asterales; family Asteraceae; genus Artemisia; species Artemisia argyi. Next base: position 121,087,051 of record CM060698.1, on the reverse strand, counting down.
AATTTCCAAGTGTGTCACATACTCACATTTAACTCAACTCCATTTCTGCAAATTAACACTTTCATTGTGTCTTTAACTCATTATCTTTCACAGATATTATCGCCCCTTTTGTTAAAACTATCTTTTTTTCTTGTTTTTCTTATTCATTAAGACAAATATACTACCTATACTCTGTCTTTTATACAAATACTCTGTTTTGGCTCCTTTAAAAAAAATGGGATTTGTTAGTGTTTTTTTGGGAATTATTGGTGTTGGAATTGGCTTTGTTATTGGTATTATTCTTGGGTTTTACTTCTTTATCTATTCTGACCCGAAAAATGAAGCTTTTGAGGTAATTTTTAATCTTGTTGATTTAATTTAGTGTGATTGTAAATTTTGATTGATACCCATTTGCATGTTAGTTCTAAATGATTGAATGTGTTTTGATTTTTAGTTTTTATGATGGTTTTTTATTATTGATGTGGTTTATTTATGAACATGTAAATGATTTTAATTAGTTATAATTTTGTTTATTTGAGTACTGCATGTATACTGGAGAAGCTGGATGATATAAAATTTTAAAGCTGTGTTTTATTTAAGGGTTCAATATGGATTTCATTTCTTAAATTTTGGGTGAAAGTTTTTTAAACTGTAAAATGGATGTCTACCTTTGATTTAATGGTCACAAATTAGTATATTATTAGTTAGTTTATTAGATTTTTGTTTTGGGGATTTTATATTGCTACTAACTTTGAATGTTTGCTTCAAAGCAAATTTATTTTCTTCTATATACAGTATATATTTACTGTTTAATTTAAATATTTCATGTTTAGAACTTCTGATTTAGTATTTGTGTAGGTTATTCAGTTATTGTTGTCAGGGTAGTTCTGGATTGATTAATTTTTCTTCCTAAGTTTTTAGGGAGTGATTGGTATTGCTTTTGCAAACTGATTGCGTGATTGTTACATTTGCAATTCGAAGATGATCACATTTTACTGTATGGATGGAGAAATATGATTGTGATTATTCTATGGTCTAATCATTACTTTTTGATAGTTGAGAGTAGCTTATCCAACTGAAACAACTGATGATATTGATCATGTGATCATCTTTTAATATCAAACACTAGATGACTAGAAGCACATCCACACATGTTTTGTTATACCTGATTATTCGATATCTCATATTCACGTTACGGACAATCATAATGGGCACATCTGATGCTGTATGCCTGTATTAATACCTATCTTTAATTTAGGAGTATTTGGTGATACTCTTTGATTAGTACTATTTTAAGTGCTTTTTACTGGTTTTGATGAAAGCACACATGTGAATAGAAAGATTCTTGAAAATCTTCAGGACTTTTTGAGAATGTGTTCAGGCTTTATTTTATGTAAAGCTTTAGCCTTTATTCCCATGGTTTATTGCTGAAATTTTAGTCGATACGTACAATAAAATACTACAATAACCGAGTATTATTTTATGTTCTTTGAGTTATGTGGTCATTTGTTTACTATTATTTTGTTTGCTTCTTGTGTAACTCTCATTAATTAAGTCAAATTTTTACTCCTTGATATATTGATAATTTATTTATTGACTATCTGTGGTGTTGCGATAACTTCTATATATGATTCTAGTTTCGTATTTTCTTTAAAAAAAAGTTTATTCTTAGAAAAAACAATTCTTTTCTTGTTAAGAAAAATGTCATATTAGCTGTTTTTCCAGCCGAACAATCTTTCTTTGTTTTACTTTTGATAATGTCAAGTTTTTTTTTGCCGATGTATGCTTCGTATAGTTGGCACATTTGCTTTAATCGTATACTAATACACATGTATGTTATTGCTACTTCAGGATCCAGTTGTGAGGCCAATTTTTGAGCTTGATACAACGAGTTTATTAGATTTAGTTCCTGAGATTCCTCTATGGTTAAAGAATCCTGATTATGATCGTGTATGTATTTCCTTCAAAACATTATAGAAGACTACTTTTTTGGTAACTTTTGCTAATTCATATCCTTATTGTTACAGGTTGACTGGCTAAATAAATTTGTTTTAAATCTGTGGCCTTACCTCAACAAGGTACAGTGTGAGAATTGAGAAACCTATGAGTGCAAAACAAATCTCTTTTCTGGGTTAAAAGTTCTAAAAGTGTGAAACGTGCAGGCAATGTGTGTTGCTATAAGGCAGGCAGTAGAACCAATGGTGGCTGACTATATTGGACAAGGACACCGACCTATAGATGCAATAACGTTTGAGGAAATAAGTCTCGGGACCCTTCCTCCTATATTTCAAGGTGATCGAGTTAGTGTAGCATGGGTTTTTTGTTCATTTCCAGTTTAATAAATTATCCTTTCTCATACTAATGCTTGGCAGGCATTAAAGTATACGAGACCAATGAGAACCAACTGGTGATGGAACCGGTGATTAAATGGGCTGGAAATCCAAATATAATCATAAATGTAAAGATATCGTCTTTGCATATCAAGATTCAGGTAAGAAACTGTGGCAAATGACCCATAAACCTCTCATAGAAGCAGATGCAATTATTTTCTGTGTCTGATTCAGAATTTGCATTAAACTTCAGTTGGTGGATTTACAAGTTTTTGCCGTTCCAAGGGTAACATTAAAGCCTCTCGTCTCAACCTTCCCATGTTTTTCCAATGTCATTGTATCTTTGATGGAGAAGGTATCCGCTATACTTTGGTTGTTATGATTGTTTTATCACTTTGTTTTATTTTATTTGTGTATTTAATCTTTTTTATTGAACATTTTGTTAGCCGCATGTGGACTTTGGGTTAAAGGTACTTGGTGGTGATGTTATGTCTATTCCTGGCCTCTATCGATTAATACAGGTTCATATTTGTCGGTTTTATCTTTCAGGTGATTAAAAATGTATGTAATGTAACAACGAATGTATGCAATGAACATGAACTCATCATGGTTTTTTTTCAGGATTTTATCAAAAAAGAAGTCACAAAACTTTACATGTGGCCACAAACTCTTGAAATACCCATCCTTGATTCTTCGCTGTAAGTGACTCAATGATGTAGCGCATAACAATGTATCTGCTCCCTCCATTTCATGTTGCTGGAACATTATATTTTTTTTACATATATACTATATAATAAAGTAGAATATCTTACCATTTTGAATATTAAAAATGCCCTTCCTGAAATGCAAATTAAGGAATCTTGTAGACCTTTATTCATGCTGACAATGGGCAATTATATAGGTAATTTTAGCTTCAAATCTTTCCAAAAAATGAGATGTTGCATTTTGTTCTTGTCTATTGCATACATGTTGAAGAGTTCTCATTGGATACACGTTTAAACTTGTATCTAATTTGTTATTTTTCGTCAGTGGTATTGTGAAAAAGCCTGTTGGAGTACTACATGTGAGGGTTGTACGAGCAACAAATCTCATGAAGATGGATATATTGGGATTATCCGATCCGTATGTTAAACTAAAGTTGAGTGGCGATATGTTGCCTTCAAAGAAAACGACAATCAAGAAAAACACCTTAAATCCCGTTTGGAATGAGACCTTCAAGCTTGTAGTTAAGGACCCTCAAGCTCAAACTCTTCAAGTTAATGTCTATGATTGGGACAAGGTATATCTACACTCCAGTCTAGAACTACTTAAAATGACAAAATACTGTCAAGTAGATATGTGATGATAGTTATTTGTTAACCTTGTTTGTATTTTAGGTAGGGAGCCATGACCGGCTGGGGATGCAGGTGGTGCCTTTGAAACTGTTAACACCGTACGAGACAATGGACCTAAATCTTGATTTGCTGAAAAACACTAACATAACCGATCCTCAGAAGAAGCACCCAAGAGGGCAAATTATGCTGGAAATGACTTATGCACCATTCAAGGATGATAATGATGTGTCCAGTGGGCCACCCACACCCGTTAAAAACGTCAGTGGTGTGATGTCGTTTGGTGAAACCCCGAGTGGGACTGGGGCCGGTGTACTTTTAGTAACAGTCCAAGGTGCTGAGGATGTAGAGGGGGAACATCACAGCAATCCATATGCCATGATAGTGTTCAGAGGAGAAACAAAGAAAACAAAGGTGACATTTTGGCTTTTTTAAGTCAAACCTAATGTTTCTCAAATTAATATTTTTATATGGATTTCTTAAAAGCATTGAAGTATTGAACTACCTTGTTCTTTTATCAATTTTAAATTTTAAAGATGAAAATCGGTTTTCAGACTTCATCATCTTTAATTGCTCTTAACAGATTATAAAGAGGACTCGAGATCCCAAATGGAACGAAGAGTTCCAGTTTATGCTAGATGAACCTCCTATTCATGAAAAGATACACATCCAAATTAAGAGCAGGAGAACGCGCATGAGTTTTCTATCAAGGGTATTCGCAATATTTCTTTACTCAATCTTTTCATGCATATTATGGTTCTTAAGTACATTGTTCAAGCTTTTTACGATGTGCAGGAATCACTTGGGCATGTGGACATAAACCTTGTTGATGTAGTGAATAATGGGCGGATTAACCATAAGTTTCATCTCATAGATTCAAAGAATGGCATGGTGCATGTTGAACTTCGGTGGAGAGAAACTTGATGTTACTCTATGATAGCGGCGTCAACATCGGAAGTGGTATATAGTGCGAGGTGTGATAAAATTTTGAGTTCTTTAATAGTGTTTATGGAAGCAGTCGTAAAAGGTTGACAAGTAATTAATTGCTTATACCATAGTTAGCAATTGAGTTGCACATTTCTAACCTTTAAGGTGTTGTTTACACCAGTGTAAAAGGTCCTTTGGGCATATAAATTCATCTGTTATCTGAGACGTGCCGTTCAATAAAAATAAAAATAAAATAAAATAAAAGAAATGAAAGAGAAACAAAGGGTTGATCTAGAGATGTGCATGGTTCAGTCCGACGTCGTATATGTTTATGCCTAAAAAACTGGTTTGTTATCGATGCTTGAAAAAATAAATAACTTCTCACATTTTTACCTAAACTTGGTTTTTAGTGGTCGCTTTGAGCTAGGACACACAAACTGGGTTATTTGCCTAACTGCAAGAAGCTTGGGAAGCAAATTTAAAAAGGAAAGGACAAAGCATTACAAGGGTTGTTATCAGTGGAGGAGCTAAAACCAAATAGTTTGGGAGGGCCATCATATCGATGCAATCTTTGTATAATGAGATGGCCAAAAGCTAAATTATAATGAAAGTACATGTACCACAAGAAGTTCTAGGAGGGCCATCACCCTCTCTAGTCTTGAAGTAGCTCCGCCTATGGTTGTTATAACAGTTTATCCAGTTAACAGAACAAAACATAGATCTGTTAGAAATTCAAGTGAAAGGTGATAACTTAATTTCGTTAAGAATTAGGTCCTTATTTGGGCACTTTGTGTTCGAACACCATGTCATTCTTGACTGCCAAAGGTACCACAGGGTTGTATGCACAATTGCATCAAATAAAATGACATTTTGGCGTTAAAGCGGCAGTGACAAGCTGTTTGTGTACTCTTTAGCTCTTGGCTCAGTTTATGTTGTTCGGTTCAATCTCAAAGAACGGTTTAGACTTTCAAAGCACTGGCCAACCATAATGGTTTCGAGAGATGTCAAACCATCCGATCAACTTAGAGTTTTTTTAAGATAAATGGTGCCATTTTAACATTTGTTTGTAAAAATGGGTCTCCTTTTTTTCTTTGATGTAAACATGAGTCTATTTTTTGTTTTGTGGACCACAAGGCTTTTATTAACTATAAGAGCGTGCCCATACGTAACCTGAGTTAGCTTATAACTCAGCGCCACGTCAGCGTCACATCAGCTTTATCACTTTAACTTTAACTTACAAAAAAACACCACATTCATAACTCAACCTTAACTCACTTTAACTCAATTTTTTTAAATATTTTCAATTTCAACCCTAAAATAAAACTAATACTTCATTTTTTTAAAAACGTTCTCCACTTCGATTGTATCATATCTTTCCCGCGTCTATGATAACTATGCTTATTGAACTCATTTATAACCCGCTACCAAAATGTATCTTTGGATTGAGACCGACCGACTAGCTCATCCTCACTTGCAGCAACCCAACACGTTACAAGTAATTTTTCTTCATTTGCTTGCCAACGTGATACGACTGGTTCGACCTCCTCATCATCATCGACTGGTTCTTTCGATTTTTTGGACTTTCGTTTAACACAGAGTTTTTGTTTTTTTTTAGGCGACGTAGGTGTTTCGAAAACTTTGTTAGTTTCCGTTTGGGATTGTTGGGATGGTTGAGTGAATTGGAGATTTTCAAAATTGGTGTTTAAGGTGTTTTGTTGTTGGGATTCTTGCCAAAATCGTAAAGCTTCATGTTGTTGGTAAAGTTCTTGGCTCGACATACCGAATAGGTTTGGATTGTCCGAATTCGGATTCGGAACCCGCATATGGGTTCCCCCACCCACCGAGGAGGTTCGTAAACGAGTTAGGATTGTTGTTGTTGCCTTGAGACTTTTTTTTATTTTTTATTTTTTATTTTTTTTTTTTTGGAGATTAGAAGTTGTAGATATAAGAAAGTGAGTAGTGAAAGTGTGGGAAAAAGAAGTAGGGTAAATGGGTATTCATATTGGTTGAAAAAAGGTTTTGGAAAATGTTTTTTTTTTTTTTTTTTTAAGCTAAGTAGCCGTTTTTTTTGTGTAAGTTTACGTTAGGGGAGGTAAAATGTAATTTTTTTTAAAAAGTATCCGCTATTGTCAAGTGGGGAGGGGGTTGAATGATTTTTTTTTATACAACGTTCGTCCCTTAACGTTGCGTTACCCAATTAACGTGGGGCGTTAACGTGGGTTTAACGCTGGAGGGTGCAACGGTTAACGTGGCTTAACGCACGTTAACATGCCTTAACGTGGGGAAAAAAGTTACGCTTGTGCATGCTCTAAGACTTTACAAATTTAACAACTCTTAACTTAAAAAGATGCTATATATACTAGTTCATATACAGTTGCTCATAGAAGTGGCAATTTGAGACCTATTAGTTAAACTTGAGTCTAGTTGGGTAAATATCTTTAGAGGATGGTCTAGTTGAGTCTCCTTTAATACTATAGATTGGTCTAGTTGATTATTTGATATAAAGTGATATTATATAACAATTACGCAACTGATCTAGCGAGTCAAACATTTGGGTTTTTTTTTTTTTTTTTTTTTTTTTTTTTTTTTTTTTTTGGTAAAAGACTAAAGCTAAGGATGCTCTATATACTTACCGAAGTGATTTATTGTACATAACCAACTAACGAATTTTTTTGGTTTATACCTTTTCATCAGTTTTTATCCATTTTGTATGTTTTCCTGCATTTTCATACGTTTTTATACATTCCTACGTTTTATAATTTTTTTTATGTTTTTATTTGTTTTAATACGTTTTGTACGTTTTTAAGGTGTCTATACGTTTTTGTACGTTTTATATGTTTTATACATTTTTATACGTTTTGTGTGTTTTTAAAAGTTTTTGTATGTTTTGTACGCATGTATACCTTTTTGTACGTTTTTATATGAAAACATATCCAAACATTAAAAAAAAAATGTATAAAACAGATGAAAAGATATATAAATATATAATAACGTCAAAAAACGTATAAAACGTACAAAAGCGTATAAAAACTTATAACGTGACTATAATTCCATTGCAACTTACGCTTTTATACATTTTTATATGCTTTTGTACATTTTATACGTTCTTATACGTTATTATATATTTCTATACCTTTTCATCCGTTTTGTATGTTTTAATCCAATTTTTTTACGCTTGGATACGTTTTCATATAAAAACGTACAAAAATGTATATACACGTACAAAAAATCTAAAACTTACAGAAACAAACAAAAACGGATAAACACGTAAGAAAAATGTATAAACGTGTTCAAAACGTACAAAACCGTATAAAATGTATAAAAAAACATTAAAAAATGCTCAAAAAGTATAAAAATGTACGCAACGTATACAAACGTACAAAACATACAAAAATGTATAGAAACCTTAAACAACGTACAAAATGTATAAAATCGAATGAAAACGTATAAAAATAGATAAAACATAAAAAAAATATATAAAAACTAATAAAACCATACGAAAACGGATAAATACGTATAAACAAAAAAAAATTGTTAGTTGGGTATGTAAAATAAATCACTTCAGTTGGTACATAGAGCATCCTTAGCTTTTAGTCTTTTACAAATAAATAAATAAATTAATTAAATTAAATTAAAACAAAAATAATAATAATAATAATGAAAGTCTTTTGACTCGCTTGTCCTGTTTGGCCGTTTAGAGTTTAGACCAATCTATAGTATTAAAAGAGACTCAACTAGACCCATCCCCTAACAATATTTACCTAACTAGACCCAAGTTTAACCAATGAATCTCAAATTGTCATCACTTTTACAAACAAATGTTAAAACGGCACCATTTATCTAAAAAAACTCAATCAACTTGAGAAAAAAAACCCAAATAAGCTGTAAATATCTGGTTGGCTCATTCAGTTTTAGGCTTGACAGGGTTATACTTGGTTAATAGTCTAATACAATTAAAAGATTTATTTATTTCTCAACTAATATATACTAGTTCTATCTGAAACTATGTTTAAACTAGATGAGATCAATTAAAGTAAGGTAATACTACCTCCGTCCCAAAATTATAGTCCCCTATTGACTTTTTTGGTCTTTACCTTTCAACTTTGACCTTAAGTATTTTTGTTTATATTACATAATACTTGATACAAAATATATGAACGAATTGAGTTTTAAATGTATTTTCATTTGGTATAATTTTTATCAAAAATTGTATAACACAAACAAAAATATTTATAGTCAAAGTTGAGGAAAAAAGACCGAAAAAGTCAATAGGGGACTATAATTTTGGGACGGAGGGAGTAATACAATTGCGGGTAAATGAGTAATGACATGACTACAACAAAATCAAATTTTCATTCTTACCGCATAGATTTTTCTTTTTGACATGCACGTATACTTCAAAGGTTCGAGAGGAAATTTACATTAGGTCGTTTTAAGTATGTGACTTAACTAAATGGGCCTTATTTTAATATTAATTTTTCTTGAGATTAAACTTCCTTTTTATGAAACAGATTTTATCAACTGAATTTAGTGGTCAAGTTCAACATATTAACATCCTAATTGCTATAACGTTTCTTAGTCTCTAATACCTAATTCAATTAACACAAACAAATTTAACATTGATTTAAACGTTAAGTAGTACTACCTCCGTCCCAAAATTATAGTCCCCTATTGACTTTTTTGGTCTTTACCTTTCAACTTTGACCTTAAGTATTTTTGTTTATATTACATAATACTTGATACAAAATATATGAACGAATTGAGTTTTAAATGTATTTTCATTTGGTATAATTTTTATCAAAAATTGTATAACACAAACAAAAATATTTATAGTCAAAGTTGAGGAAAAAAGACCGAAAAAGTCAATAGGGGACTATAATTTTGGGACGGAGGGAGTACATAATAGTATCGGAAAGTTGGGATGACTATCGGCATACATTTTACTTCACGGGAATTCAGACTTCATACTCTATTTCCTTCAATTATTTGCCAATGCATAGTAGGATTCGACGTTGTAACATTGAAAATTCACTTTAACTAAAAGTTGACGAGAATCTTAACACAGTCTGGCTTCTTCAATATCTCAAATGCTTCTTGTATATTCTCCAAATGTACTTCATGTGTGACAAGTTCATCTAATTCTATCTCCTGCAATGTTTATCCATATTCATCGTCAATATCTACTAATAATCAACTATAAACAGAAATATATAACGAGTTAGGAACCTTTATAAACTAAAATACTTATTTAAGAGTTGTTTGAGGGTGACCTTATTCATGCACTTTTGTATTATGATGGGAAGATCAGACTGAGTTCTTACACCACCAAACATTGTGCCCTTCAAAGTTCGACCTTGAAATAATGTTAAGCTATTAACTGTCACGTTTATTTCCCCTGCTCCTATTGATATTGTTGTACCTCCTCCCTGAAATCCAAATAGTGATAAATCAATATTATATTTGCTTATGATTTTTGTTGTCATGTTTTTTAATCTGTTTGTAAATGTCATTGATAATATTGAACGTACAATTTTGGATGCCTCAAGAGCTTCATTCAACAAGGTAGGGACTCCGGTGCACTCAAAAGAGTAGTCGACACCTAACCCATCAGTTATATCTTTCACCAAACCTGAGACTGATTTATTAGGGTGGTCCTTTGGGTTGATGAAATCGGTCATCCCAAACACCTTTCCTTTAGCCGCTTTGTTTTCATTTATATCCACACCTATTATTTTTGACGCTCCTTGCATCTTTGCTCCTTTTATTGCCTGATATTTGTTTTAGACATAGACCGTTATGCATAGTTAAAAAGGATAACCAAACATAATACTTTATGCATCAATTGTTGGGTAATCTTGATGGGCTCAGTTCATGGAGCGGGTCACTGGATAGTTTATCATTGAGAGTGACAGAATAAAAGGTGTTACCAGTTGCTTGGGTTTTACCTAGTCTTGTGGTTGACCGAAGTTTATGCATGGAAGTGAAAATGGGTTTATGGTTTCGTGATAGTTAGGGAGATTTTGTAGGAGTCATGGGCTCATGGCCACGTTTATTTAGTTTAGTTTTATTATAAATAGAAGTCTAGCACTTTGTAAACAATGTATCAGTTTCCCTCTTAATATATACAAACCAGTTAAAACCCATCTTTGCCGTTAATTTGATTGGTGTGACAGTGGGTGTGAGTCCGGGTTAAAAGGGACTGATTCCAACATCAATGACAATTAAGTAACCATTAGTCATGCTGTTAGCATTATTTCAAGTCATCTATGAATGTAATACGATTAAAGGGGGGGGGGGGGGGGGGGGGGGGGGGGTATGGGATTGCTTATTTGAAACTACTTATCTGCTTAAAACATAAGCAAACCCCCTCTTACTATTTGGGATAAGATATATTTTTTGATTGCTAATGAAATATATGCTGACCGAGTGAAGGTTTTAGAAGGTACCCCGAGGCTGACAACACCAAGTCCAAACACAACAACAGAGGAACCCTTAGAAACTTGGGCTTCCTTCCAAGGAGCACCAAAGCCAGTAGTGAAGCCACATGAGAGTAAACTAGCATGTGGGAGAGACATCTTTGGGTCAATCTTGAGCACGTAATTGACGTCAATGACCATGTATTCTGACCAAGTGGAGCAGCTCGAAAATTGATATATCCTTTCTCCTGTTGCAGCAATCGACATCCTTGAACTGCCATCATTCATTAGGCCATTAAAGCCAAAAGGGTAAATATGACATAAGTTGGTTTTTCCATTTTTGCAATTCGAGCATCGTCCACATTCACCCAAGTAGAGTGGTATCACTATGTCCCCTATTTTCAAAGTTGTTTCCGTGTCTTCCCCAATGCTCTCAACCATCCTGTAGCAATCCACGATATTTAATTATACATCGAATACATAAACTAGCTAATGAATTCTAATGCATCTGCCATATCTGACATACGTACCCAACACCTTCATGCCCAGGAATACGAGGAAACAATGGCTGCCATTTTAATAAAGTTGTTAGAACAAGATACACAACCATATACGAAAAATAAAAACACATGATTAAGTATTTAATTAATTACAGGTGGTGTGGGATAAAGAATTTTTAAGGTAAATGGCATAAAATCTGTTTCCGACCTTTTAGCCGACTAATCCAAAGATATGCCTTAAGCATTATGTTTGAAAAACCTTGCCTAGGTATAGTCAAGATATATTAGTAGTTTAGGAAAAGATGGTTGGAACTTGGAAGGATGAAACGTACAAGAGGAAAGCCCTTGCGACATAAAATATCGGTGTGACAAATGCTCGAACACAGCATTTTGATCCTAACTTCTGATGCTTTTGGTGGATCCACATTTATCTCTTCTATGATCACTTGTCCACCCAGCTCTCGCACCACCGCAGCTGCACACTAACTCTGTTAGCTACTACAATAATCTTTTATAAATTTAACGACATTATAAACATATATATCTTCAGTATGCATGTGTACCTTTGCATGTGATAACATCTTGAATTGTATGCTTCATGTTAATCGATTCCATTATATTTCTTGTATGAAATATGAGGATTGAAGTTACTAACTTATAGGATATAATAAATGAATCAGTTGGTTATATGTAAACCACATGAACCAACTTATATATACATGACATTAAAATGGATAGTCAATATATAAATGCTGGCGGCCTTTTTAAGTTGAATATATGAAACGAACGTGATAAATAATTTAATAAGGCATGCAATAATTCTTCTGTTGGATTCAGATGGGTATCGGAACTCGGAAGGGTGTGCAATAGATGTCGTCGCACATGACCTCCACTAAAAAGGGTCATATTTAATTAGTTTAGCATATATAAATACGTATAATATTAAATATATATGTCATATAATTCACGTTTATATATAATTTCTTTTTAGTTTACAAGTGGATAGAGCCTCTTTGTTGTTATTGGCTAGAGCCATAAAAAACCATGAGTGACGAGACGTCCTTGATTGGATTGATGGCCATGAAGACCGTAGCGTTTGAGAGCGACAAAATTTCTCTAACAGCATTCGCAGTGCCAATTTGAAGAAATACCGTTTACTAATAAGCTATTCAAATGACTTGTTCTATTGTGTCAATAGCTTTGGACAAGACTTTTTATAAAACCACTAGTAGAACTCTAAGCGTTTGAAGCTATTGTCAAACGTTTGAAGCTATTGTCAAAAATTCCATTTTACACTAATATTAAAGATGCAAAAATTATTGCAAAAGCTTTTTGCATTGGAATGATAGGTTTTGCAAAAGCTTTTACCTCAACCATTTGCTCATGCTCTAAGAGCAAAGGGTGTGGCATGCCATAACCCCTTTTTAGGCACCACGTCATGCAACATCAACTTTAATAACACCATCAAAATCATCCTTTCTCTTAACATATCATAATATCACTTTTTGCGATCTTTTTTAATTTTCTTTTTCAATTTTTTTTAACTAACTAATTTTTCACTCTTTGTGCTCAAATAGTGCTCGCCACAAGCATTATGAACAACATGTTATTCGTCTTTCACCTCAGCGTCACATCATCACCTCCTAATAACACACCAATAATTAACATGCTAATCCTCAACAAAAGAACCAATAATACTTTGCAGGTCCTACAAAACAACCCACCAAAAATACCATTCGCTCACCCAAAAAAAATAAAAAATAATAAAATAATAAACAAATAAAATGTTGGTGAAATGGCTGGGGAACCAACAACGGACAAATGGCAGAAGGAACGGTGCAGTTTGGCGCACCGTTCCTCCGTTATTGGTGCGAATGACGGACGAAAAATCGCTTGTACTGTGCACTATAAGTTTTACTTGACTCATACATTCTCTTTTGTTCTTCCACCGGTTCTTAGGCCTAACTACTCTTGGTTAGTTTGTCCATTTATTTTAGATATTTAGCCGAGGTTTTTCTTGGCCTTCAATGAAATGAATTTTTGAGGGTCAGGGCCAAATTAAAGACTTGTTTATTTGATATAGCATTAAGTCATTGATGTGATTTGGATTGTTACGCAAAAGTTTTACTTCTTAAGGGATCTTGAGAAGCTTACAATCTCCGCCAATCAAGTATACCTGACCGATGTAGTATAGTGTAGTGGTAAGTAACAGGGGATTGATCGTTCTTCACAGGGAATAGTGTTCGTTAGGATTGAAAATGATCTAAACTAGGTCTAGAGGTGAGCAATGATTCTTTTTGTATTTTTTTATTTTTTTGAAAGCAAGTAAAATTCTCGGGTTTTGGAAGAGTGGGCGGAATTAGTTGCTAGTCAACTAACCCAAATAACTACAAATGCAATAAAAATAAAATAACAAAAAAATAAATGTGTGAAAAACAAATATGGAGAAAAAACGTGTTTACTTAGGTTTCACTACTCCCTAGCTATCTTTCATTGATTGATTAGTTTGTTACAATTGCGTGGATGAAGGGTTGTATTCCTTGATACTATTCGTGGGGGCGTGTACGTCATTCCCCAACTCTATAAGATCCTATCTCTTCCTATGACGACACGTTAAGTATCCTATCATGGCTTCATTAATATTCTCTTATGCATTAAACACAACCAATTAATCGTAGTACACATCTGATTCATGTTTCTTAAGACATCAAGCAAGTTACCAATAGTAAATTAGCCAGTTTTCTTAAGCCTAACATTGATGTCATTCATCCAACAACAATTAATGACAAACTATCAATCAATAATCAATAGCTAGGTTTCATTACATCTAAGCAAACACAAACAAACCTAGCCTAGCATGTTAATGTAAAGACAATCATAAGATAGAATCAAACAACACATAGACATATTGAATGATTAATGGAAGACTTATCTTTAATTAAGCATGGATGAAATAAGGGTGAAAAACCCTTACAAAGAGTATAAAATTCGACCTAGGGTTCATCCCTAACTTCTCCCAAAAGTTCTCCTCAAAGTTCCACATATAATGAATGAAAATTAGAAAAGTATATATAGATTCACAACTTGACAGCGTCACGTTATATCCCTTGACGCTGTCATCTCGCCGCCAAACTAACTCTTAGATTGCCTAGATCCATCTTTGACGCCGTCACCTTGTAAAGTTTTCTGGGCCGTCTCCTTTTACTCCAACACGTGATGGCCTGGGCGTCACAAAGGGTGACGCCGTCACTCTTTAACCTCCAAATTCTTCCTGGCGCGTCTCGTGTAAACTTCATATCCACATCTTTGTCAACACATGACGTCGTCACCTAGTAATGCGTGACGCCGTCAGGTAATGTTTCCAGCATAATTTGAGACTTTGTCGTATTCTTTACTTTTTTGCTCCAAAAACGTCCAAAATGCTTCCTTTTCCAGAATTCCTCTCAAAAGTACCTAAAATGATAAAAGGAACGATTTGAGGCAATATTTGATCATATAATCACGATTTAAGGCTTAAATGACCCCTTAAAAGCGTAATACTCTTCGTCTTATCAGTCATTGTATGAGTAGTGTCTATAACTGCATGTGTATATGTTTACGTATGATAAGTAACACAAGAATTGGTATAAGTTCGAGGTGTGAGATTGGGCTAATCGTATGTTCGGTTTCCCTTGAGTGCTAAGAAATCTGAGATAAGAGAATTTGTCTAAAGTCGAGGTAACGCTCACATACAATTAGAGTTTAATGTGTGTGTAATATGGGGAAGATGAACTTGGTCCTTCTCAAGAAATGCATATATATTTGTTGGAACGCATTTAGGTTGTGTGTGATCCGTAGATGTGATCTGACAGTTCTGGATGAAACCACGTATAGGTCATCTTGTGGAGGAGACATGAATGACAAGTGGCGTGTCATCCTTGGCTCTCATCGTTATAGAAATATTCATCTAAGGCACGATCCACATGTCATAGGGAAATACTCGCGGCACTACCTCTACATCAATGAGGTAGCTACACGTGACGGTAGTACCATAGTGGTCTATTTTAGGTTTTCTTAATTAAAAAACAAGCTTAAACAACTAACCTTTACTTAATGATATAAGACAAAATAATTAAACAAATAAGATAAATGGATAGGCTATTTTAGGAAAGAAATCTAGCTACTTTATACATAATCTAACTAGTCTTCTAAAATAATTAAACTTCTAGAAGCTAAATCTTTTGGAAAGATTTGGGTTAAACACTTGTTAAAACATTAGACAAAAATCTGGCTTTATATGCTTCGTGAATCCGTATTTTGCATAGACGGATCCTTAAATAGGGATCCGTGGATCTGCCGGAAGCAATTTTTAGGCAGAAACAATTGCCTATAAATAGAAGCCATATCTTTCATTCTTGGCAAACTTTGTGTACATTCTCTCTAGCATACTTTCATACACTAACTACCAATCATTCCTTACACACTTTTTGATCATTCCACTTGCTATATAACACATTACAAGTAATCCACCAATTACCACTGTGTCCACAAGTCTAGAATTAAAAAGTTCTCCTCCCCTTTGGCGACTTTGGCTACAAACAATACCCTAACATCCTCTATCATTTTTTTCAAACCTTTATCATTTATCTAATCGTATACACTATCTTCCTCAAATTGATTTATTAGTTTCAACGGCTATCGTGGGTCAGTTACATGCTTTAATTGTTAATCATTTTTAAGGTTGTTTTTTGCATGTGCTAAATTCAAGATTCAATACTCAATTCTTGATATTATACCATCTGTATGTTCGATTGCATCATGTGACTGATTAATATGCTTAGATCTTAAAACCCTAATCGCTTAGGGTTTTTGCGTTAGAAGAAGACAAGACGTTAATAGTTTCTTCTAGTTTGTTTTCGTTTGTGCTTCAGTTATGATGAAGGGTTTCTTGGGTTCAGGTGGAGGAGGTGAAAAGAAGAAAAAGGAAAAAGAGAATGAGTCGAGTGGTATGAATTTTGAATCATTGTCTATTGCTTCTAACTTCCCGACTTTATCTGAGCTAGCTTCAAAGGTTAGTCCGACTGAGCTAACGAGGCTTATTGGAACAGATGGAAGACCACGCAAACCTGTGCGTGGTAATCATGTACAAACTAACGATGGAATTTTTAGGATGGATGTATTGGAGGTTGATGTTGGGGTTTTGAAACACACAACCAATGTTAACCCATCATTCGTTGCGGTTGATATCCTCAACCAAGATGTTAATGCAACTGTTGAACCTAGTTCATGCATGCATGGGGCTTAATTTGGTGCAAAGTCATATGTTGATGATGCGTCTAATTTGCATGAGGTTGTTACTACTAAGGATAATGTCAAACCGGGTATGCATGAAGTTTGGAGTGTGAATGACCTTGGTGTGGTTGAACTTGTGGAAAGTGACAAAGTTCAAACTGGTCAAGCTCATGGGAAAGAGCGTGCGACAGAACCTTGCGTTGATGGGGTAATGAACCCTCATGCGTCTAATGAGTCTTCTAATTTGGCCCCTGCCATAAAGGCTGTTTATTTGCTGCATACTGATGATATTCATAAGGCACATCAGCCTCGTACCAATTCCTCGTACCAATGTTTTGACTTATGCAAATAAGGTGAACTCGACTTCGTTGAGTATAGAAAATTTTCATAAAATTGTTGAAAACCTTCATCAGGGTGCTGATTTTGATGTAAGTTTACCTATTGAGCTGGTTCAAGAAGTGAATGAAAGCTTAAAAAATACGCTATATGGGTACTTTATTGGTAAAAGACTGGCGTTTCCCATAGTCGAATGATTTGTGCATAATAATTGGGTTAAATATGGTATTCAGAAAGTAACGATGAACGCAAACGGCTTCTCCTTTTTCAAGTTCTCATCTATACAGGGCGCGAAATCTATTTTACGGGATGGTCCATGGATGATTCGTGGAACTCCAATTTTTCTTAACAATTGGTTGCCTTAGATAAGTATTTTTAAAGAGGGTTTGTCTTGTGTTCCAGTTTAGGTGAAATTCCATGATGTTCTTTTGGTTGCTTATACTTCACATGGGTTGAGCTTTATTGCTTCAAAGATTGGTACTCCTATGCTTCTTGACTCATATACTAATAGAATATGTTTAGAATCATGAGGGTAGGAGTAGCTATGCTAGAACTTGATTGAAGTTAATGTGTCTAATGAATTTTGTGATACTCTAGTGTTGGTTGTTCCTAAATTAAAAGGAAGTGGTTATACGAAGGAAACTATTCGTATCGAATATGAATGGGAACCTCCTCGATGTATTACATGTTTGTTATATGGACATCTTATTGACGAGTGTCCCAAAGCTACACATAAACGTGTAGTTAATGCGGTTGGAAAAGGCAAATATTTGACTTTGGGTGCTACTAAGGAGAAATTGAATGATGGGTTTACCACTGTCAAGCGAAAAGGATATCATTATAAGCAGGTTTTTGGGGTATCTAAGAACAAGAGAGTGGAGTATAGGTAGGTTGATAAAAAATTTATACTAAAAAGCGTCAAGCCTAAATGATAGTACAATGGATAATGTTGTTGAACATTCATTTACTTCGAATAGTAAAGATTTGGATTTTGGTAATGGAATTGGGAACATGGATAGACATGCGAGTGCAACCATTGATGCATTTAACAGTCCAAGTAATATACCTCTTGTTGAAAAGATTAATAAAATTGAAAGTCAAATAATTGAAGGGAAGTTTGTGTTTGTGGGTGACGATGGGAAACCGCTTCCTATGCAAAAGGAGGCTACTCGCATGTCACATAGGTAACTATGAAGATATCCCTACCTAATCCAATGTTGCTCCTTGTGTTATTCCTAACCATACACCTGTTATGGTTAACGAGGGTAAAAAGGTAGGTAATTCGTTTTCTAAGGCTGGGAATTTGGTTACTTCGGATAGTGATAGTGATGATGAATTCGAAAATGTTTATGATGAGACCTCCCGTTTCATGGCGAGTGGAGGTGGATATGATGCTAGTTTGCATGAGAATGAAGATTTTGATCTATACGACATTTACGACCTCTAAGGTTTAACTCCGGAATAGCTCGCGTTTTGTGACTCGATGGATATAAATCTTCATGGTCATTGTAAACGATAGTTGTATTGTCTTTATAGTGTAGGCGTGTTTGGTTTGCCTTTTTGGGCTGAGGTATGGGATTCACTCATACCCGTTGTACTTAATTATTTTTTTAGATTAATAATAGTTTCCCGGGGGTAACCTTTTTACCCAAAAAAAAAAAAAAAAAAAAAAAAAAAAAAAAAACTACTCCAAGCTTCTAAGTGTTATACATAGTTGTTAGTGTATACTTATATACATTGTTGCTTAACTTTTTATATCATTGTTGTGTCATTATACTCCATTATCATACACCAAAGTTGTTAGTCATCATCATACACCAACGTAGAAGGATCGGTTAGTATTTAAGGCCTCTAAATACATGTTGAAGTAAGTTTGGTCGTGCATTGGGAAAAGAATCGATATCTAGCTTAGTATCGGTAAAGAAGTTAAGATACGTTGTAAGGTTTTCTCCGCTAAAAGGCAGCTTATTGCTATAGTGCTTACGAACTCTCGAGTTGGGTACTCGGGGAGTGGAGTAGGGCGAGGAAGGAAGCTTCGCGCTGAACCAATATAAATCACTGTGTCTTTGGGTTGAACTTTCCATTTCTATCTTGCTTTTACTTATTGTTTATCGCATTTATATACTTGTGTGTTGATGCGTGGATTGTGGTCTACACAAAAGTTTTACATCTCAAGGGATCTTGAGAAGCTTACAATCCCCACCAGGCAGTGTACCTGACCGATGTAGTATAGTGAGTTGGCAAGTACCGGGGGCTTGATCGTTCTCCACAGGGAATAGTGTTCGTTAGGATTGAAATTAATCTAACTAGGTCTAGAGGTGAGGGATGATTCTTTTTGTATTTTTATATTTTATGGAAAGCAAGTAAAATATCTCGGGTATTGGAAGAGTGGGCGGAATTAGTTGCTACTCAACTAACCCAATTAACTACTTAAACAAATAAAATAAAATAACAAGAAAATAAAATGGTGAAGACTTCTAATATGAGAAAAACGTGTTTACTTAGATTTCACTACTCCCTAGTTATCTTTTATTGATTAATTAGTTTGTCACAGTTGCATAGGTGAAGGGTTGCATTCCTTAATACCATTCGTGGGTCCGTGTACGATGTTCCCCAATTCTATAAGCTTCTATCTCTTCCTATGACGACACGTTTAGTATCCTATCATGGCCTCATTAATAGTCACTTATGCATTAAATACAACCAATAAAACCGTAGTACACATCCGATTACGTTTCTTAAGACGTTCACGCAAGTTACCGTATTGGAGATTAGCTAGTTTTCTTAAACCTAACGCTAAAATCAATCACCCACAACAATTAATGATAAACCAACAACCAACAATCAATAACTAGGTTTCATTAGATCTAAACAAACACAAATAAACCTAAGCTAACATGTTAAAAGAAAGAAAAGCATACGATATAATCAAACAACACATAGATATAATGAATTATTAAATGATAACTTATCTTCAATTGAACATGGAAGAAAAGAGGGTTTGAAACCCTAAAATAGCTGCAAAAGTAGACTAGGGTTCGTACCCTAAAGTTCCCTACTAAAAGTCCTCTCTTTATGAATGAAAAATTGAAAACTATATACAGATTTACATAGGTGACGGCGTCCCCTTTTAGTGGCTGACGCCGTCATTTCGCCGCGGCTAGGGTTTCTTGTCTTCCAATCCAACTTCTTGACGTTGTCTCTCTTTAATTCTTCTGGGCCGTCACGTTTTGGAATGATACCTGACAGCCTACTCCTTGTAAAACGTGACGTCGTCACGTGTAAAACTCCAATTTGTCTTCTGGCGCATCAAGTGTAAATGTAATATCCACTTTTTGTCACATAAGGTGACGCCGTCCCTTAGAACTGCTTGACGCCTTCAGGTACAATTTCCAGCATGGATTCTTGACTTTGTCGTTTTCTTCACTTTTTGCTCCAAAAACGTCCAAAATGCTTCCTTTTCCAGAATTCTCCTCAAAAGTACCTAAATTGACAAAAGAAACGATTTAAGGTAATAATTGATCACATTATCACGACTTAGGGCTTAAATGACCCCTTAAAAGCGTAACAAATTTCTCCTTATCATGTTTCGTGTTTATTTCACATCAAGCATACGAATCCAATATTTCTTAAAACGGACTAATAAACAGTAAAAACTATTCAACCCCCTTCCCCTTCTAGTTTTCCATAAAGTATGATAGTCGTTTATGCCAAAGCCAATTTACTATTTCAGATGCCTTAGCAAATAAGCATGCCCTATTTGGAGAGATTGAGGACATATCAAGTACATATACATATCATCTCCCATAGGTACTATTAACATAACTTCTTTGTTTGCATTAAAAATAGTACCTTGCTTATCATCAAACTGAACACTATACTTAGCATCACACAGATGACTGATACTGATCAGATTATACTTCAGACCATTTTACAAAAGCTATTCTAGAGAAAACTATATCATCACAGTTTATTGAACTATAACCTTCAGTAATGCAAGATGAGTTATCACCAAATAGTAACTTAGGTCCAGGTTGTTCCACATATTTGTGAAGGTACCTCTTCACACTAGTCATACTCCTTGAGCATACACTATTCAAATGCCAGATTGGCTCCTTGGTGTGTTTCTGCACAAATAATAAACTCAACCAGTTTCTCTTGTGTACCCACTTTTTGGTGGGCTCCTTGGCTTTATTAGCATGAAGCCTTTCTCCTCTTTTGAACCATTCAATTGTGTTTGTCCCTCAAAATGCCTTTAAAACAATTATATAGCTAAAACAAAAAAATGAATCAACTTTTCAAACATGTAAATCTTTATTGATTAGAAATCAAAGAATTACAAAGTGTTTTGGATAACGCTAGTTCAATGACAATGAGTGGTTTACTCTTTGAAATCATAAACAAAGTAGAAGTTAAGTTTACGATCAAACTTACATAGAGTATCTAATTCCCTATCAGCGACTCTATTTAGAAGTTTGTTGAAGAGTAAATTGCTCTTTTAATAGTGGATATTATTATTATTATTATTATTATTATTATTATTATTATTATTATTATTATTATTATTATTATTATTATTATTAAAAGAGCACTTTTTACTCTTAACCAACATTCTCTTATATAGTGACTAGAAGGGGTCTTGATATTGGTTACTTTGAGGCGTAGCATGAATCCAATGGAGAAGTACAAATATAGTTTATTATACGTTTATTCAAAGAGCTTGTCTCACTGTATTGGTGAATTGTTTGCCATCATTTCACTATCACTTCATTACCTGCATTTGTCAGACTTTAATTTGAATAGCTTATATTTCTCAGATATTTGCTTTCTTCAATTTATTCCCGCCTTAGTATATCTGAGAACATCATAGCTGAGCTCTGTTGGTTTCTTCAAAGAGTGGATCAATATGTCAGAGTATTGTCATCCTATGACATATATATATCCTTGATAAAGACCTTCTACATTCCAACTGATATCCAACTCAGCCTGTGAGTATGTCTTCAGGTTGTCTTTGACTTCCCTGATGATGTTTAAGATTTGAACTTATCTAGGATAGCTTACTGAGATTGGATCCCACCAAGTCTTGTGTTCAGCTGTTGTTTCATCAGCTGATTGTATTACTGTAATTTATGTTCAAATTTTGTTCAAGACTTTAGGTATTTGTTTACCCAACAAATTGTTTCATTGTCATTGGTGTATTTGTTTACCCAACAAATTGTTTCGTTGTCATTGGTTGAGTGCACAATACTTCCACATGTTTTACATCCTGATGTAGAAGAGGATTCATTGGACTGAAATGATTCAACAATTACTCACCTTCTGACAGAAATGATCCCTATCATGTCATGATCATTGATTCCACAAATATCACAACAAGGATGCATAAGACAGTCATTAGGAAGATGGTAATTGAAACCACAATGAGGGCATGGTGGAAAAGGGCATTGCCTTAGGTTTTTGAATTTTCCTAGATAAAGATGTATACTTATAGGCTTAGGCCTTGTAGTTTGCAATGGAATCTAGTGAGGCTATGTGTGAAGTGTGATCAGAGGTTCTATGATCAGTTCCTTGATAGATCATACAAAATAGTATTCTATAACAATCATCAGTGGAGTGATTTGTGTAGTTACATAGTTCACATTTCAATTTTGGGTTTTGTAGAGGTTTTGGTTTGATGAGCTTTGATGATTCAGGTTGTGAGATTTTACGTTTAGGTTCCTGAACATTTTGAGATGAGTTAACTTTCTCACTTAACATTTTAACCAATTTAGTTAACTCAATCAATTTTGACTCATGCTCATCATTCTTTCCTTCAGTAGGAACTGAAAGAGTGAGTGGTTCAATAGGAAATGAATCATTTTTACTTGTTGAGTTTTGTAAGTCAGGCTTTTTGTTATTAGTGCTACCTAGACCAGGTCTCTCCCTTAGAGGGTGTTGAGAGTAAGTCATGGGTTTGACCTATGAGCTTGGTAAAGCTCCCTAAAGGGTTTTCAAGGGAGGTAAGGGTGTCTGAGGTTCTGATTCAGAGTCTTTGGATGGCTCAGAGTCAGTAGGTAATTAAGTGAGTCTAAGATTGACAACCTGACTTTCAGGAGTCAAAATTTTTCCAATATTGAAATTTGGCAATTTGCGATCAGGATTGACTCTTTCAATAAAATCATTTGCTTTTGAGATTGTTTCATCATCATATCAAAGACTAGCAGAATGCATGCATTCTCATTTTGATCCTTTTTGGAGGATGTATCATTGAGATTGTTGCCACCCAAAATTTTCATTTTCTCACTAGGTATTTGATCATTTATGCACTGACTAACCTTGTGTGAGCTATTTATCCATTTTTCATTAATATGTTTTCTTTCTTAAGTTGTTCTTGAACGGCATGATTTTGCTTAATGATTTCAGTTTTTGAATTTGTAGTGTAAATTCTTCTAATTTGGCTTGTTTAAGCACTACGAATTCCTCTCTACACTTATTTAACTCAGAAACAAGTTTATTGTATTTTGAAACGAAGTTAAGTCTTTGCTCGACAAAAAACTTAAGATCAACATTTATATAGCTCAAATAAGATTGCCAATTTGAATCATCATCTATATATAGTAAAATATTTACCTTTCTCATAGTCATATTGACCCATTCCCCATTTTTTCATGACTTTTCCTAATAGTCAGCTTTTCATCCTTTGACAGAGCCATCAAGGCACTAACATAAACCATTTCATCATTAGAGGAGACTTCTTCCTCATCCCAGTCATGTGTTCAACAACTAGACCTTTGTTTTGGGTTTGAAAAGGTTTTGTTGGCTGAAAGGTTGAGGGAGTAGCCTCAAGGAGTGCAAGTTTTGCTTTGACCTTTTTGTATTTGGCTTCAAAGTCTTTTGGAATCTTTTGCTTAGTGTGTGTGTGTGTGTTTTTTTTTTTTTTTAATTTATTTTGAAAGTGTTGAGTAGACTAAAGATATTTTGGTTAAAACTTGCTAATCCCTAAAAAAAAAAAAAAAAAAAAAAAAAAAAAAAAAAAAAATAGTTTAACCTTGAGGCTTTGTATGAGGGTTTTGAGGTGGATTTATAAGAACATTCTTTTGCAAAATGACCCTTTTTATCACATTTAAAACATCAGTGCTTTCACAGTGTTCCAGAAAACTTTGAGTTATTTCTTTTGATAATACATTTTAAATTTGCAAGAAGTGCTCTTTCATGAAATTCAATATTTAAATTATTTAAATATTCTTCACTTGTTCTTTCATCAACTTTATCAATAGAGTTTTCTTGGAAGTCCTGAACAACATTGTTAGAAAAGAAAGCAGTTGACATGGGTATAGTTATCAGGGCCATTTTAGTCTCAATGTATCTCTTAGAGATTAGATTGTCTTTATAGACAAATCTCCTGTTACTTTAGAAAGGTCAAAGATCTAAATGTGATTGATATTTCTTAACCTTTGTGAGAAGCTTAACCACTTCTTAAGGAGACTGTTAACAAAACCTACATTTATCACATGCTTAGATAGTTTAACACCATAATTGGTCAACTCATTGAGTAAGGTTTTGTAGCGGGTATAAGCCTGAGAGAGACTTTAAGAGTCTTTGGCTTTGAAGGTATTATAATCAAGTTTCAGATCCGCGATCTTGTTTTCATTGGTATCTAAGGGGCCTTCAAAGTTGTGAACCAAGTCAGTCCATGTTTGTTTCGTTGTATCACAGTTAATGAATGACTCTATTATATCATCTAGTAGACATGATATAATTATGCTTTTAAGGCATTGGTATTGATTGACAACTCTCCTCTCATCAATTGGCCATTGGGCTTTAGGTTTGGTTAAACCTTCAGCAGTCTTGGGTATGTATAGGCCTTCCCTATGGCATTTTATGTAATAGGGTTCCATTCCTGTTAAGTAGCAAAGTATGCGCTTTTTTCACTTTGCAAATTTTCCAACTTCAAGTCGGGGAGCAGTAGCTGAGTAGCTTCCTCCTTTTTTGTCGACTAGTTGGGGTACATCACTTTAGGATCTTGATTTTAAAAACGTTTTGAATAGTTTATAAACTTGTGTTATAAATTAAACTGCTATGATACCACTTGTTGTTCCCTTTTACAGCAAGATTAGTTTAATTATAAAGTTAACCTCACCATGTTTCATGTTTAAGTGATGTAATGAAATACTGATAATAAGAGATAAAAACTTAAATAAAAACACAATAGTTTTTCAACGTTTAAATTCTTATTAGAAGTAAATTAAATAATTTATACCCAAGTGTTTGCGGAACAACGCTTGAGATTGAATGACAAGTATGATATAATCTCCTCACTAAACTCAAAGTAAAACCAAAGTTATACTTTGAGTCTTTGAGTTATAACTATCAGGGACCTAGCTGTGTTTTAGAGGAATAAAAGTGTTTGTGAATGTTTCAAAATTAAATGCACAAACTTGTTAAATTTTTACTCATACTTACAACTTTCTTATATAGACTAAAGATTGGTTATAACCGCTAGGTAAAGAATGTGTTTCACAGTTTTAATGTATAAAGTACATTTGTACTTTCATACTTGTTATACAATTTTATTCTAACTAAGTGACAAACATGCTTTTTGAAGAACAGTGTTGACAATTGTTCTACTTTATACCCATTCTTGGATATGTTGACCTTTGATTGATGAGGACTTGATCTTATCCTTTCAAATGTATCCCGCCTCTTTAAGTCTTCATTATGTTGAGGAGAGTGATGAGGTTCGGTGAGTTTATTGTCTACTTCTTTAGTTCAGGGACTTCAGTCTCTGAGTACCGCCTTACTGAATGGCGAGTCTTATTCTTAGACTCAGGTAGAACGACTTGAAGGTAACTCACTGAATGACTATTCATTCAGTGACTTGATTATGTTTAAATAGTTATCTAACACTTAGGTTATTTGCTATTCAAATTCATAGATAAATAACATTTGGCACTGAATTGGCCCAACACAATTTTATGTATTTTTGTCACACAAAAGTTAAAGTCTCCTAATATAACTTAGATATTGCGTTTGTAATCGCGAATAAACATCAGGGACTGTTTCTACAATTTTACTGGGACTTTAGCTCTTTGTAACGCAGTTAAATTGGAAGGACTATTTTTACCTTTTTCACCCCACATATTTTTACTGTTCATGGAATAGTGATTTAGTCATGTAAATTGTTTGTATTTAAAATTAAAATAACAATTACACTACCAATTATAAGAAATTTAATTTTAGAATATATTTGTGTCAACATCCAATAATTGTAGGCATATCTGATAAAAGGTTCAAATTATTTGTTCCGTTTAACTTAGGCATAATAGGTTTTTTGCATTTTAGCAAAAATGTTTTTTTCCTCGAATGGTGAACAACCACAAAACAACTTTCACAAAGAAGCTCACAAAAAGAGATGACACTTCATCATTGGTGTAATTTTTTATAGCTTCTCTCTTTTTTCATTTGTAAACCAATGATGAAAGGTCACCTCTTTTTGTGGGACTTCTTTGTGGAAATTGTTTTGTGCACTACTCTTTTTCCTCAAACATGTTTTCATCCTCAAGTTTTTGAGGAGGGAAAAAAAATCAAATCCTACACCAATAGTTGCTAGCTTTTAATATAATAAAAAGTGTATGGAAAGGCTTTTCGTTAACTTTTTTGTATTAGAGTAGAGGAGTGATAAAACCTTTTTCTATAAAAAGAAAAAGCATGGGTGAAAGATGAAACGCATTAGAGATGCTCAAATTTTTATCATTTTTTTTCTCCCTTAAACGACTACTCCATATTAACTAGCATAATATTTGTTCCTGACTACTAAAAGACTACTCCGTAACACTCGAGCCATGATGTAACTACATTTATTGTACATTGTTTTACTAATACTTGTTTTATTTTTTGTTTCTTGCACAAATACTGATGCAACATAGAAGCATTGCACATGTAAACCTACAGGTATATGATGTAGATTAGTAGCTAGAAATAATAATTGATGATTAAACAAACTTAACGACCTTGTTAAGCATACGGATACCGACCTCCATGGACATATGGTAAAAGTATTGTGATCGGTTTTGCAGTTCGAACACGCACACTTAATCAAGATCTACTACTTTATCGGTTTGTTTGGCTGGAACAGCTAATGATGTTTTTCTTCTTAACTTATCAGCCTCTGTGGGTACCTTAATATCGGTTGCTAATCCAACAACCTCAAGAAACTTGATCAACTCCCATGTGAGGTCCAATTGCCACCATTCTAGTCCATGTCGAGCTGATCTCGGAAAAGCATGGTGATTATTATGCCAACCCTCACCTAAACATAGCAGCGCCACCCACCTGTATATAATTTTATTGAATCACATAAAAACGAATTTATTAAGCTATGGAGAAGTTAAAAAGGTAGCACTACTTAAACAACTTTATCTAACTAATTAATCATGGTTTTACAAATAGATATACCAGCTATTGGTCGAAGTATCAGGGGTGTTCCAAGGCCTGGTGCCCCATTTATGGATGACATAAAATGGAATGAAAGTTAATAAATAAAGCGCCGTCACTCTTACTCCCTGGTTCACCAAATTAATGAAATCATTGTTAAACTAAGCAAAACCTAATAATAATACATATTTTTGTCAATCACTTACCATTACCCAAGCCAGATAAGGAAATCCACCATAAAGATATAGGAGTATTGCAAAGGCAGTGGGGTGCCAAAAGTATGTATCTTGAAGAAACCGATAGAACCATTGTGCCTTTAGTTCCGAAACGTTTGGATCTTCTCCACACTAAGTTATACATGCATATATGTCAAGTTAAACATCTCGTTTTTTTTTTTTTTTTTTTTTTCTTTTTTTTTTTTTTTTTTTTTTTTTTTTTTTGACATTTTACTTTTTTTCGTTGTATTATACACGTTCAAATATCCTGATAGCATACTTATAGCATACATGTCACGATCCTAAAAATTACCAAAATAACATTAACCCATAAACTTATAAACTACAATGACATCTAGATAAAATTTTAAGGTTTGCAGTAGTATATTGGAAAGCAAAAAATATACGCATATGATGAAGAAACTTGAACAAAATACGTTGCTATTTTATAATCTAAATCCTTTATAAAACCAAAGAGTGTATGCTTTCTAGTTACCTTTGTACCAATGTATTCGTTGTACAGAAACCAGCCAAAATAACTACACCAAACTCCTTCAGTAGGAGTATAAGGGTCCTTGTCTGTATCTGAATACTTGTGGTGTAGTTTGTGTGCCCTCACCCAGAATATCGGATCTCTCTGTATACATGTAGTTAGATTTTCGTACGACTTATTACATAAACAACAGTATACACATTCGAAATTTTCTTCAAGTTAATAAAAGGGAAAATTGTTTGCAAATGTGGCTAACTTGTCAATTTTTTCAAAATTATAGCCATCTTTTGTTTGTGCGTATATAACTATATACTTTTTATTTCCGGCTATTATATGTGTTCGGTGGCCACTTTACCGCTACAAAAAAATTGCCATATAAAAGTGTCATAAAAAATGTCACAAAAAGTATAAAAGGAGTGTCCCTAAAAAATTATATGCTTCTCCCACACTAAAATAAGTGTAGGTAGAAGTCCAGTCGGTAAAACTCAAGAAAATGTGAGTTAAAAATTTTTACCTTTCGTGACGCATTTTGTTTCTAAATAATGTCATTAAATCTCAAAATTTTAAGCTTTTGCTCATACATTTTAAAAAGTGTCACTAAATGTTAGATTTAATGACACTTTTTTGTGTCATTAGAAACTGTCACTTAAAGTCTATTTGCTTGTAATGTACTTTTTCATTCTATCAATCCTTCTATTAAAAGCAATGTTTTGAAAACTGCTTGTTCAACTCAACCCGGTTTTCAATTTATTATTTTTTTATTTTTTCGACCGGGTCAACCCGGGTTTTTATTAAAAAAACTATTGAAAAAACGAAACCCGGCCCCCACTGGGTTGACCCGGGTCACTCAAAACCGGGTGGGTCTACCCGGTTAACCCGGTTTTAGAAACCCGGGTTTTTTGACTTGATTTTTTGCAAGAACCGGTCGAATCAGTTAACCCAGCCGGGTCAACCCGAGTTTCAAAACACTGATTAAAAGGAGAAAGGATAATATAGTGGCAAAACAAAGAATTCAAACATATGTTTATGTATTGGTCAATTTCATATCCCTCTTTTTAAAACTTGAAAATTCCATATTTGATGCATGTTATGGTTGTATATTGGTATATATGATGAAAAAAAAAAAATTGGTAACCACTGTATCTGAATTTTTATTCTGACTAATCCACAAAGTTTGAACTCACTGTCACATAGACTCAAACCAGGTAAACAGAACTCGTAAGTTATCCCCCGTATGGCTAAACAGAACTCGTAAAAGTGAAAGCGGTATGTTGAATCGACACTATTGTTACAAACTCAAGAATAACATCATTTCAAGAAAGACATGTTACCATATACCGTGACACTTTTGGACATGTCATATATCATATCATATATACCTGGACGGCATGAGCGCCACAATAAGCAAAGAAATATTCAAGCCATTTAGGCACCTTGAACCCACGGTGGCTTAGAAGTCTATGATAGCCAAGTGTCAAACCGTACCCGCTCATAAAAAAGAGGACCACGGCAACATAGACTGCATCCGGATCGTAAACAAAAGGTGCACAAGCACCTAACACAATCATCCCCAAGAACCATAAAAGGTTAGTCTCATGCAGCAACTCCCATTTTAGTTGCTTCTTTTCGGACTGATCAAGGGTCGTATCAGTTGATCCGGATGTTTGCTTTGTAACACAAGGTGTTGGTCTTTTTCTTATTATGGTGCATGATGTTGTTATAATGGAGTTGCCTAATGGGTTGAAATTTGTGGGATTATTGACTCTTGAGAAAGTGATTTTGGTCTTGTTGTGACGTTTGGAAAATAAAGTTGAATGTGCGGCAACTTTGTGGTCGTATTTTGTGACCGGAAAAGTGGTATGAAGACTCGAGAGCAACATGGCTGTCTAGTAGGTATAAGTAGTGATTTTTATTTTTTATTTTTTTCTTTTTTTGCTGTTGCTATAACAAGTGAATTTCAAGTGACTATGTACATATATAGAAGTACATAGAAGGTTCTTGAAAATTTAATTTGGCCATATTTGTTTAAACGGGCATTTACATTTATATTCTTACTAAAGTTTCATATTACGTCAATGTCTTTCTTACTTTTATAATTACGTCAATATCATTATTAAACTATTGTAGTTGCATCAATATCATTTCAAAACATTTGTAATTACATCAATATTTTTCACAAACTTTTGTAATTACATCAATATCCTTCACAAACTTTTAAACTCTCATAATATCCAAAAATTAAAATGTTCTTTTATCACCCGAGACCAAAATATATATATGAACAAACAATTTTTATGAACAATATGTTCTTTCATATCTATATCCAAATTTTATATAATTACGTTATCAAGTTCTTTCATCATTCGAAGCCAAAAAATACACATGAACAATATAAGAGATAAATAGTATTTTTTGAATTTAAAATTAATATAATTATTGTTTAATTGATTTTTGGATATATATTTAAAATTAATAAAATTAATTTAAAATTAATATAACCGGGTTATCGGGTTCGGGTTAAAACAAACCGACAAAATTTTCTAACCCAATAAGCCTTATCGAATTTGGGTTCGGGTCGGGTCAACCGACACACCCCTAATTGTGATACATGTATTATTTTCACAACCATGTATGGGACTCACGGGCAAATTTCAATAGTTGTGGGTCATGACTTTTTGTCGCATCTTATCCACAACGCATAGTACTCCTTTCGTCCTAAAATTATTGTCTATTTTGAATTTTCAAATTCAAACTAGTTCGACTTTGACCATAAATATATATATTTTTATTATATAATACTTGATAAAAAATTATATCATTGAAAAGTACACTTAAAATTCAATCTATGTAGATATTTTTCATCAAATATTATTAGAGCTGGCATAACAGGTGCACACGACACGAACACGATAAGACACGGACCTGTTAAGCCTTGACACGAACACGACACGATAAGCTAATCGTGTCAGATCTTAAAACACGAACACGAACACGAAAATTAACAGGTCACGAACACGACACGATAAGACACGATAAGAGGTCTTAACAGGTCTTGACACGCTAAAACACGAAATCTTAACAGGTCTTAACAGGTCTTTAACAGGTCTTAACAGGTCTTTAACAGGTCTTAACAGGTCTTAACAGGTCTTAACAGGTCTTAACGGGTCTTAACAGGTCTTAACAGGTCTTATCGTGTCTTATCGTGTCTTAACAGGTTACACGAGGTCTTGACACGAACACGACACGTTATCTTATCGTGTCATCTTACACGAATACGAACACGACACGAAACACGATAAGCCCAAACACGAAACCTGTTAACTTCGTGTCGTGTTTTCGTGTTTCGTGTCGAAATTGCCAGCTCTAAATATTATATAACACCCACAAAAATATGTAAGATCAAAGTTGAAGAAAAAAGACTAAAAAAGTTAATAATAGACAATTAATTTGGGACGGAGGGAGTATGTTTTTGTTTGTAGATAATCTTTAGTAGGTGAGATTAACGTACGTATCGTTCAAAAAACAGATTAACGTGCGTACACTTTTAATAGAAAAGCACTCTCTTACTTATATGACCCTGAACATTTCTTTTAATTTCATTGAAGGTCAGGAAGCCGAGCTAACCAATAATGTTTAACGAAACCACATATATAATATTGAACCTAAACCTAATTAGCGCATATCAAAAGAAAACTTTGTGCGATATGCATGACAATATAAACTTTGAATTATCACGGTCGCATCATTACCCTGAATTAACTAATCTCCTCTAGGTTATAAATAGGGAATTGATATGTACACGGATGATTTTGATCCGTGCACATAAAAATATTGTGAATTGCCTTATTTACCCTTTCCCTATAATAAACAGTTCAACTTTTCTCGGAGAAAGTCTCTCCCACAAAGCTTTTATTTTTTTATTTTTTTATTTTTTATTTTTTATTTTTTTTGAAAGGCCAACTATTATTAAAAACAAGAAACAAAAGAACAAAGTCACCTTACAGCACATACCCTCATAAGGAAAGCATCAGATACAAAACATAAACCATATACCACCTCTAAGCAAACCCGATTATCTAAACAAAACTAAAGCAAACAGGGACTAACAAGCACATGAGGAATGTGTGTATGCCTTGATTGCCAAAAAACCCACCATTAAACACTTTCTAACTATGGCACACATGAACGAAAATGCTCCAATCCACAACATACCTTAAGGAGCTAAATCTTTCACTGCGAAATCCACTTCAATTCTTCGATCTCCTAAAAGCCTACTCGAAAGTCTTCAGTTTAAAACCAATATAGAGCACAAGAACGACCCAAAACATGAGCATAAATTCAGACCAGAGATGCAAGCCCTTTACACCAATCGACCCAACTATACTCGAAACTTTTGCACCTGTGCAAAAGCCAAAAGAAAGATGTAAGTTGAATCTCCAACACCAAATCAGAAGCTGCCATCCGTTTAGCCTGGAAAACTTTATTATTTCGAGCTTTCCATATGAGATAGAGCGAAGTCCAGATCACAGCTTGCCAATGCAGACGTAATTTAGCCGACCCAAGACCCACCATATTTACTACATCATCTACACATGAACCAACAAATGAACCTATATTCCATCAATCACAAATGCTTGACCAAACCGAGGAAACAAACTTGCATCGAATCATACTGTGCTCTATTGTCTCGATAGCTTCCTCACAATGAGGACTCAATGTAGAATGGAGATCCACACCAATATGATCAAGAAGAGTCCTAACCGAAATCTGACCACATTTAAGCCTCCACATAAAAACATTTACCTTCCGAGGAACAATCCTACACCACTTCGTTTCTTCTACCTGCGATCTCGGACCGAGAATCTTCTCATCCACCATCTCTTTAAGTCCCTTCACTGTAAAACCCCCATCCATTTCCAGCAGCCATTGCCACGAATCAATACCATCTCGAGTTGGACCTTGATCCCTCACTAAGCTAATACAATCCTCCAACTCACTCATTGATACAATTCTCCTACAAAGCTTTACTATAGAACCAGTTACCTTTGTTTCCGTCTTGTTTCTCATGGACGGTCGTACCAACTTTAATCTTGTTCAAATTGACTGCAAAGGTTCATTTTGAATTCCATTTCATGCATCTTTGGTTTCACTTATTTATTGTGTGCTTGTGAAATACCTTCAAGATATGCTAGAATGTAGAAAAGATCTACAATTAGTCATTATTTATGCCACATTTCCATTAAATCATCATGATCAGAATTAAAACATGTGAAACTGACTCTACTTTTTTATTTTTTCTCACTAATACCCCAATTAGGAAAGATGATATTTTACAAGAGTGTTAGCTAGAAAGAAGAGCTAACCAACAACAGAAAATATGATGCATGGTACTTAACACGTTGTATGCTGCTGCCACTAAGCTTTTAGCTCACAGTACATCTTCTTGATAACATTCTTTAATTTTTTGGTAAGACAAAGAATATATGATTCTCTGATAGGTGAATGTGTGAGGCAATATTCAGTACCTAATTCCAACTTGAAACCATATCTTTTAAGTTTTAAGAAATCAAAACACAAATTTCATTTATTTACTTTAGAGGAGCAGTTCTAATTTGCAGTTTCTGCATAGATGCCATATATGTTAACTCAATTAAACTCTAAAAATTATTATAACAGTTATTTTAGAAAAAGGAAAATTAACTAATTGATGGATTGAGGCGGCGTCTGTACGTGGAAGTAGAGGAGATATAATGGCGGAAGTGAAAGAAAACAAGGGCAGAAATAGTAATGTGATAAGAGGGATTTAAATGTAAAAGGGCATTATAGTCCATGCATTTAAAAGATCTGTGTTTGAATAAAAAACACCCGTGTACATATCATTTGCCTTATAAATATAGTTTCAAGTAGAACTAGTAGTTTCAGTCACTCTGTTATTGGAGTAACATTCGTTATTTAATATTTATTCCGCTTTTTTTCTTTATTCACAAAACCACATACAGTATGAAACTTGGGAAAAAGCGGCATAACAAACATACAGCATCATCCACATCTTCAACCATTGTCCATCAACGAAACTTGGGAAATGTCGCTTACTCCCAGCTATTGACTTGTTGTACGTCCTCTCCCACTGCTCAGCATTCATGTCACATGAATATTTCCTAATCAATCTAGCTCGCTCAGTCGCTCCAATATCATCACGATAAAAATCAGTGACGGAGCTATGTGGGGTAAGGTGGTCCATGGCCAACCCACAAAGCCTTAAAAATTGTACATAGGTATTATGTAAAAAGATTAATGTTGTAAAGTGTAACTAATATTGTTTTTTGGCCCATCTTATCTATAATACTATAAGATTCAGTCCCTAAATTTAATGTGGAGTTATGATGATAGAGTTTGAAGAGTTGTAAACAAGTTGGAGTCGTTTAGTAGTTGCATATAGTACAAGATAGCTAATGCTCGGAATTCAATGCAGCCTCATAATAACTATACAATCATGAAAGGAGATGAAGTGCAACGGTTGCCCGAATTGATCACATAGCATTTAGTATAGAATTAAAAGTCGGTTAGATGAAGTGCAAGGGTTGCGAAAGGTTGCAAGAATAATTAATGATTTAACCTAATTCATGCCTATATAAACCGGCCAAAATCACATTTAGTATGTACATTTGTAGATGATTCACACATCTTTTAGATCTTTGATTGTTGGTAGCGGTATGTAAATTCTCTTTTGCAACATTTTGGAGATGATTCACACATCTTTTAGATCTTTGTAATTAACTTGGTCTTCTTTTTTTCTTAATTTAGTTATCATACGCAGGTACCATGAAAATCACACAAGATCATGCATGCTTAGATAAATGAAACCAAAGATTGTGATACCAACTATTTTCTTTGTTTCTTACATATTTATATGATTGTTATATATATATATATATATATATATATATATATATATATATATATATATATATATATATATATATATATATATATATATATATATTATGTTAATGCATTTTCATATACAAGTAATTTATGTGTGTTTTCTATTGATGTAGCTCACATGTGCGAATTGATTCAAGAAAATGTGCACGAGCATGTATGTAAAGCAACATTTAAATTGTTAAATGATACTTTTTAGCGTGATTAGTTTTTGTAAGTAGTTGCTTTCGAATGCTCTTTGAGAAATGTTAGAATGAATTTATCGTGCACAATTGAATTATTATTGAAAAGAAGAAGGTCGCGCATCGCAAAGTGTCTTCTTTTTTTATATGTAGAATCATTAGTGAGAAACCAATATTTACGCCAATTAAATGAGTTTGCCATAATGGTAAAATACGAAATATTAAAAATATCACATTGAGTAATGAATAGAAAGGAAAAAAGACATAATTTTGACTTAAATGCGTTTGTAAATTATAATATCAAATAAAAAAGTTGAGTTTTAAACATAAGCAAAAGTTCAAACTTTTATCGAAAAACAAAACCGGTGCATTTAATGTGAAGTATATAAAACATCAAGATGGAAGTGCAAGGCTTGCCGGAATTTATCACATGATATTTAGTAATTAGTATATAATTAAAAGTCGGTTATAGATTGAGATGAAGTTGAAAAGGTTGCAAGAATAATTGATGATTTAACCTAATGCAATATATATATATATATATATATATATATATATATATATATATGTGTGTGTGTGTGTGTGTGTGTGTGTGTGTGTGTGTGTGTGTGTGTGTGTGTGTGTTATATTAATGCATTTTCATATACAAGTAATTTATGTGTGTTTTCTATTAATGTAGCTCACATGTGCGAATTGATTAAAAAAAATGTGCACGAGCATGTATGTAAAGCAATATTTAAATGGTTAAATGATACTTTTTAGCATGATTAGTTTATGTAAACATGTAACTTGAATAATGAATATAAAAGAAGAAGTATATAATTTTTGCTCAAACCCATTTGTAAATTAAAAAAATTAAATTTAAGACATAATAGTGGAGTCCAAAGGTTTTAGGAATTATTAATAGTGTGTTAATTAATATTCATTTAGTTAGCTATTTAGAATTGAGTTTATTAATAAAATTTATTAATATTAGTTAGACTTTAATGTTAATTTTCAATATAATTAGTTGTACAATAAAATGAGATGAAACTAAAAAGATTTGTAACGATTTTTATATAGTTTATGTGGCATTATTATATATACATTATTACACAAACTTTAACTTACAAACTTAATAAAGAAAATATTTAACGCATATTAAACTATGACAAATTAGATAGACCCCGTGTGCTTCATATTACCATGCAAAAACCATCTAATAGACAAGTATTGTAGGGCTACGTAATAGACCAAAAGAAACAAAGCCATTTTTTTATCATGCAAATAAGTAATATGCCAAAAGAAACAAAGCCATCACAACTTAATAACCAAAAGCCCATATATAGAATACAACACCACAATACCAAAACAACATCAAACACTTTTAAATTTTTATACAAGAAAGTTAAAACATTTCATTCAACATACTAAACAATAATTAATTATACACTCGCCAATATACAGAAAGAATACACGATTAACAATTAGATTCTTAGCCCGTGCGTAGCACGGGTTCTGCCTGCCTCGTATACTCATAAAGTCCATGTAGGAATACTAATTGTTGTAAAACTGATCTGTCGCCCCTTATTAATTCACGTATAAATACTTTAGATTCACTTTTAGATGATTTAATAATGCAGATGAGCGCCGTGTACAATTAAAGCGTTAAATGAACAAATTTATTGCAACATTTTTACATAGTTATATAATATAACGTTTTGTTTTTGCACTTGCTAACGCCTTTAATTTTTCTTTTTGCCCCCTCAAAAATAAATTTCTGGCTACGCCCCTGATAAAAATAAAAACGTACGACATGAACATTCTGATGTCATGACTGGAGAACAAATTAAAAAATCTTCCAAGTACCATCTTTTGTTACATATGTTTTAGAAATACTATGTTTATCTAAACAAATACTAAAATTTAAGCACGTGAATCAAATTCTAAAATACAGAGTAGTACGAGTACAAAATAAATGTCACAATTAATGTTGCATTATTGCCAAGTTGCGTATATGGCCAGTCTTCTGATTTCTATATTTTTAGGCTACATTCACTTCACATGGTATGTTTGGCGCAATTAGCTGGAGATGAGGACTGAGGTCGAGGTTAGGGTTGGAGCTTATATTATAAGCCGAAAGTTAAAACTTGTATTTTTATAAAGTTGTTTAGCGAATTAGTTGAAGCTAAAGCTTATTAATATAATATCACATCAAATTAAATTCACATATATTTTTAGCTTTTATGTGATATCTTTATATTTTAAAAATATTTAAGTAATTTAACTATCAATAAGCACCTTTTTATGGCTTAGCCATATGGAGTCTTATGAATTATTTTATAAATCGTAAGCCTCTATAACCCTGTATGACAAACGAGACTTATTTTATAAGTCACCTTATTTTAAAAACTCAAGCTCCTATAAGTCCCCTGCCAAACATGCCATAACTCCTCCTTACAAAAGCCAAGATTTTTTTTAAGCGCAATAGTGATCCTTAATGACTTTCATTTTTTCTGCCACCTCAGCTATCTCTTTCAAGCGACTTACAAACGACCTTTTAGGCATAGTAAGACGACCAATATTTTTTGTTTAAAAAAACTCATCTTTTTTACACTATATATATCCTCTACTTTTTCAATTTCAATTTCTCAACACACAAACTATCACTTTCACACTCACAACATCTTTTTATCTCAGAAAATATGGCTACTGAACCGAATGATGTGAGACGAACTACCATTAGGAGACTACGGGCAGGACTTGAAGCTGAGGTCGCACTGGCGAATAATTTGTTGACCATGGGTGAATTCGCTGCCACTGGACCAACCCCTTGTATGCTACGGTTTGCATGCTCTCCAAAGAATCACTGGAGCATATATGTGTAACGTAAGCAACTTGGTAGGGCTAGAAGCAAATTGATGAGAAAGAAGAACTTATAAACAATTACAGAGCAATGTCAAAGCTCGAAGCATTCCCCTTATCAACTATTGTATTTTTAATTTCGTACGTTTACGTTTTTAATTAATGTAATGTATCGTAATTTGTATTTTTATTTCAGTGTCGTATTTTACTTTGTATCTTCCTCGAAGTAAATAAATTTTCATTCTTTTAAATAAAAATAGAAATTACAACACGAAATTTTAATACAGAAACACAATAGTCCTATTTGTTTTTAAATGTTTCCAAACAAATTTAGTATGCATTTTATGTTTTATTTTTCTCGTCTTTCGAAACAAAGCATTATGTATCTTGTAATCTTTATCAAATTCTTGTTTCAAAAAGCGTCGATCAAAGTACGTTTCTCTTGTGAAATGCCACTGCATTCAGCGTATGTTTTCCTCATATCATCTTTAGTTATGCTTGCATTCTCAAATTTTACGGCTAAGTTCATAATGGCTAGCTGACGAACTTTAACCTCCTTGATTTGTTTCTGAACCATAACTTTGATTTCATCAACGTTCTGTGAAAGCAAACAAGCTATTTAAGATTTTTTGTAAAGATTAAAAGTTTATAGATATGAAAGAGTAGATAAAAATGTATAAAGTGTATATAAATTTTGTATTAAATGATACAATAAATTGAAGTATTTATAAGGTAAAAGGTTTAAATTTTAAAAAGTTATTTTTTTTAATATAAACCAAGTTTCCTCTCGACCCTCAGCGACCGATAGGCATGCAACAACGGCGACCGAGTTTGACCGAATGAAACCTAATTTCGACCGACCTTATTGCGGGTAGCCTTTAAACAAAACTAAGGGCATGTTTAGTAATGGAAAATTCCTTTGTTTTCGAGAAAGATTTCCTAGAAAACCTAAGAAAATAGAAAACGCGTTTAAATTGGGTTTTTTCCAAAAGGTTTCTTGAAAAGATGGAAAAACTGTTCTCTAAGTTTATAACTAAGTTTTAGAAAACTCCTTTTATGAGTTCTCCATAAGTTTCCCATTTTAGAAAACCTTATCTAAACTAGTTTTCAAGTTTTCTCTAGAGAAAGAATAGCTCTCTCATTCTCAACAAAACTGAAAAATGAAAACTATGAAAACTTTTCCATTACTAAACGCAACCTAACTATCTCAATACAAAATAAAGCAATCTCACGATGTTTTAAACATTATTTGAATTAACAACCATTTTATTGAGGAACATTCCCATCCATAAGATATCTTTGAGACACAAACCTTTTGATGCCAGGAACATGTTATCTCAAATTAATTCTCACCGGCCATATAATTAAATATAATGAAAATAATTCAAAAATGATAAACGAAGGAAATTGTTGGTTTTAAAATAGTAAATGCTTAAAAATATTAGATAAGAGTAATTCATCCATTCCACTTTGTCACTTTGTTCACGAATTTTATTTTTGAAAAAAAAAGTGAGAAGAATATCAAAATAAATTCGTGTTGATGAGTTTTTTTAGGAGAAAAAGAAAAGAATGGAAGATGAAATTTAGATAAATTTTTCTTCAAAACCTATTTTCTTAAAAGTGAGATGATTTGGTTTAATAAATAGTTAAATACAATTAATTAAATGGCTAAATATATAACATAACTTTTACCTCATGTTGTGTGAGAAGCTTCTAACCAAATGGTTGTAGGTTCAAATCCTACTTAAGATGTGTAAAATAGATTGTGGTGTATATCATGTGAGATATATAGTTGTTGTTTTAAAAAGATAATTATAAAATATAAATAATAAAACATAACTTTTATACATAAATGGTATCATTGTAAAATCACTTGTTATCTCTTTGTTTCTCTCTTTGTTCGGAAATGAGAATACAAAAGTTAAATTTATTCTCATTTCACTTCTTTTATGCTATTTTTATCCATTCTCTTATTTTATTTCATTTCAAAACTTGCAAACAAAGAGTATGTGTTGATAGACAATTACTATATATATTATTTGAGATCCTATGCGACGTCGCACCATCCACAGTAATCCGAGGCCCACCTTCCGCTTTTCTTAGCCCGTTTTTCTCCTTAGCCCACTGCTATCTCTGGCCCGATCCAATATGATTTCTTTTATATAAACCGACTTTGTACAGAGATCTAGAATTCACGAGACAGTGTCACCGCCTCTGTAATTCTTATCATGAAGCCAGCAAACATAAACTTTGATTCAAAGATCCAGAGGAACATAAGGATCTTTAATTGTTCGGGATTACCGGTGAGCTGTACAGATTGTTTGCACCGCCTAAACATTCATCGTTATCTGGTCTTTATTTGGGTTGTTTATAGGCTTATTATTAAGATTGGTACTTTTTGATTTTTTGGGTTTTTTTTGGCCTTCGAGATCTAATAGCTGATCACAAGTGTTTCGATTTTGGTGTTTTGTAGGTGCCGTGCCGGAAGATTTCTGGGAGTATGATTGGTTTAGATAAGCCGGTGTTATGGTTGTTTCTTGAGCTATGGGTTGTTGATCATATCAAGGTTTGTCAAAAACATGTTACTATTAAAATTAGCTACAAATTTATATGTCTGAACTAGATAGTTATTGTGCGAAATGTAATGGATAAATTTATTCATTGCTTAATACAATGGTGTGATATTACAATCAGTGACGACCTATTTATATTGTAACTTTTTTTTTCTTCGTTTGCAAAGCAAAGATGGATGAGATTAAACTTAAACTCACTCAAAATCATGAACATGGAAAAAAAAAGTAACGGAATGTAGTTTGCTAGGGAGTACTATTGTTTTTTTTACGAATGCAGCCTCGATTTATTATTGTCAAAAAAACTTTAATCATGCTTTGTTATAACATGCAGGTCTTATTGCAGATGAGAAATGTCACGGTCTGCTTATGAAATTTGGCCTTTAAACCAGTGTTTAATTGTGTCCTGCTCATGGTGATGGCACTTTAGGAATTCCACACAAAAGAGATGATAATTATGAATGCAGAGTTATGAAGCTTCTTCTCAAACAGCAACAACGTGTAATATAATATTCCACGCCAAAGAGGTGATAATAACGTGACTCTTTCTAGCTTATTCTTGTTTTCCAAACGTTTTAATATATATTTATTTCTTCCTACATAATTGTAGGTTACTGTTACACGATGTCGTTTTTAGTTTTTGATTGCGGTTTTGAGTAATTTTTTATTCTGATCTGTTGGGTAACACAAAATCAACAAGCAACAGTTCAACAATAGCAGCAGATTATAATCTTTTATCACAAATCACAAATTAAATAAAAGAAACAGTTCAGCAATATCATTTATTTTTTGATGAACAATAGTTTGTTGAAAATTTTGGGCATTCTTTATAAATATGTTGTTAATGTTTCGATTTTTAATGTTAAAAATGTCAAAATGTGTGGCTTTGTCTCTGTGGGTTTGTGACTTTAGGTTGTATTCTTGATGACAGTTATGTTAAATGGGTTGAAATTGGTGAAACTGAGATGGGTCCTTGATGATGTTAGTATGCAGTATTGTCGGTTACTTTTGCGGGAATGTAACGTATTTTGGGTTTTTTTTTTCTACCAAAAATCTATACAGCGATCGCATTGGAGCAATCAGCGATCACATTGGAGCAATCAGCGATCGCAAGTGTATTGGAAGAGGGAAACTTAAGATCACATTGGAGCAATCAGCGATCGCAACTACCATCTGAAGGTGCGTTGTATTAGGACCTTTTATGTGTGTGTGTATATAGTGACTGTGGTATACAAACAGTAGTACTATCAATATTTATCGTTCACTTTTTTTTTAGTAGTAGTAGGTATATCTGGGATCACACATAATAATCGTACAACGTTGCGCACAGGTAGCCAATATGGATGCTCAAAATGCAAAAGTTCTAACGGACGAGATGCTATGGGTATGCCGGGAGTTGTGTTGCACGGTGCAGTGAGTATTTGGCCCAGCATACCCACTTTGATGGATGTGGATACATCATTTGGTTATAGTGATGGTTTTGGTCAGCGAGGCCTTCAGGGGATGTCTATTACGGGATTGCCGGGTAGGTTGTCTGACAGTATAACTATTAATGAACCGGAGCCGGATCTCATTTTGGACAACGGGGACTTGCTGGGATGTCTGTTACGGGTGTGCCGGGTTGGTTGTCTAATGGTATAATTATTAATGAACCGGATCCGGATCGCCCTCCAGCAACAAGGTGCCTGCAACAGGTCATGGTACCTGCAGATATTACCGGAAAAGGAAAGAGGAAAATGGATGAGATATTAGGCCATCCGGATAATAATCGACGGTTTCTTTTTTTTATTTGTTTTTATTGTGGTGTGTTGTCTAACTATATGTTACATTTTTTTACCGGATGTCGTTTGCAGGTTCTCATGCCGCTGAGGGCTGTTCTTCATAAGTTTTTATGCCACAGGACCAAAGTGCAGATGTTTTCTTGCTTTCTTCTAATCAAGGCTCCAGCCACTGGTATGTTCTTTGTGGTTTGTTATAAGAGAGAACTTTTACAAAATGTTTATGATACACACAACATAATTTATTAAAAGTTCATATAGAATGAGAAAAAGATAGTTTGATACATACAAATGAATTTAGTCGTTAGTTTAATACATTTAAAAATGATCATCCTAAAGTAGAAACCAAAATATTTTA
This sequence comes from Artemisia argyi, assembly GCA_030686995.1. Lineage (NCBI taxonomy): Eukaryota > Viridiplantae > Streptophyta > Magnoliopsida > Asterales > Asteraceae > Artemisia > Artemisia argyi. The sequence continues at coordinate 121,044,166 of CM060698.1, read as the reverse complement.
TTTACAGATACAAATATGACTGCAAATTGGGGTAATATAACATTGCCTTGCGGCACTCGGTTGGTTCATGTCTTTTTTCGATCTTTATTTTTAGCCACATAACAATTAACCCAACATGCAAACCTCTTTGTTTTCTTTTGTTGTTATTGGTACTTTCAAGTTTTCATATAATGAAACTTTGCTTTAAATTACAGGTAGATATCAAAGGTAGGAAAAAAAAAGACAAATCATAGTATATAATCTAGAATATGCCAAGTCTTCTCAATTTGAATCATGTGTTCACTTCACAGTCTCAAGACTTCAGCCTTTGGTTCAAATGTTTAAGATGTTATATTGAGTTTATTTTATAAAGAAATATTACTGTAACTCTTTACTTACTACATATACATTTAGTTCACATATGTCAATTTATCATGAAATGACAAAAAGGTGTTTTTCAATTTGCAGTTCTAGATATGAAGCTTATGATAATCAACATAAACCTGAAATTACGTAGTTTACATAGTTGTTTAGATTAGATATTTGAATCGCCTTACCTAAACTTAATATACTTGGATGACCTACTTATATATATTATCTATATATTTTGGTTATTAGTGTAATCAAGCTATCAAATACATTTCACTATAGTTGTAATCGAGCTTCCAATAATGGTTAACTGATCGAGCAAGCTTGACATTATTCGCACGAATGGAATTAGATTGTTGTATGTGCATTGAACATTTACATATTTGTTTGAAATTCGTTATTTGCAGGCGCCTGGAGTTACTGCACATGCTGATGACAATTGCCTGGAGATCCATGATGGAAATAGACCAAAGAAATTGCACGATTGGTACGGCTAAGTATCGTGAATGTGGTGTTACTCCATGTAAGTTGTGGCCATTACATTATTGCTTTGTGAATCCTAGGGACAAAGTTGAATGCCAATGCAGGAACTATAGATAATTAAATTTCACAACAGCTATGTAGTTTATATCATATGTTATTTTGTTGTATTTGTGAAAGCTTCATCTTTTTCATAGCAATTAAGAAGCATCATATTGTGTTGAGCCATAAACATATTTTGAAATTTTATTAAGTGCAAATACCGTGAAATGATCAACGACAGAAACCAACGCCCCGTCGCAACGCGGCGAACCGAAGCCCACCTCGTTCTTTTTATAACTTATTAGTGCAATCTTTTATATATTATATAATACAAGAATTACATCATTTCGGAGTGTTTTTGCAAAACCCTTCTCATTGAAAAAAAAAATTAGACCAATAGGAGAGCTTGATTTTGACACATAAGCAAAATCAAACAATATGATTGGCCAATAAAAAGTTAAAATTGAATTGATTTTGGTCAAATTTTAATAAATTTGGTGGAGAATTTGATTGATAAAAAAAAACACATAAAAATATAGGTGTTAAATTTATAAAAATAAAAACTTTAGAAAAGAGGAGGTAATTAATAAAACCTTAGTGGTTAAGTGTAAAATTATAAGTCTCCATGTTTTTTAATAAGTTTATATAATAAACAAATAACCCCTTACACTTCATATCCCCTATACTTTATAATGTTAACGTTATTTAAAATTACATGAGTAATAGTATTAGTTTTTTTTACTTTCATTTATTAAAATAAATTTGGTAAATATGCGAATTAGTTTTAATATACGTTAAATATTTTTTAAACTAATGTTAGTTTTAAACTTTTATCCATTAGAATATTTTTTTAAAATAAGGGCTCATGTTACTGTTTAAAAGTTTAATTTATGCGTACACGGGTTTGAAATACGGTTAAATTATTAGTGACGGGAATATAAATATCAAATGGTAAGCATGAGTTACTGTGATAAAAAAATAAATATACGTGATTCTACTTATAACAACGACTCATGAAATTGTTATTTAAAATTTATATATGGATATCCATAAAAATATTTTAAAAACTTTACAGAACATATTTTAACTTTATCAACGCTCATTATGTGCCACTAAACTCGCACATTTTGTACAACATGATATCAATAGTTAAAGTTAAACAACAACATTAACCTAAAACTCAACATCTCTGTCAGTTAAAAATATCATACAAAGCTAATTATTAAAAAAAACAAACAAACAAACAAAAACACATCAGCTAGATAGTCATTCTTTAATATAGAAGTTGTTTTCCCTAAATTATAAAAAAAATGCATGCATCACAATCCTTATTTGATAAGAATCACCTCCTAAATCAAAAAAAGAAAAACTACGTAGGTGATAACCTAACTTTATTCATTGACTTGATGTTCCAAAAAAAAAAAAAATAATAATAATAATAGTTAGTTGTTGTAAAAGAATTAAAAGTATGTATATGAGAATTATTCAGCAATAATATATAGTTTTTAATTAGGTTATTACGTTACTATACTGCGATAATGTTATTGACTTGGTAATCACGGATGTGAGATACAACCATTATTCTATACTTATGATTTATGTGTAAACCCCTTTTTGCTTATGAATAAAATCCGAAAGAGACCTCAACAGCACTTTGGCATATGTCTTATCTAGCTGATAGTTTTTAGTAAATTTTTTTATAGCTTAACTTTTTTATTATACATACCAACTTTTAGTAATTTTTTTTTTATATTTTATTGAAAATTTCTACACTTAATATTTGTGTTTTTACTATAAACACACTAAGCTATGATAGAATTAGTTGGGAGTTCAGGGTTTTTTACTAAGCTTCTCAAAAAAGCTTATAGTTTTATCATAAACTTATTGTGTTATGGTAATTAAATAAGTCAATAAGCACCTTTAATAAGCATAACCAAACACCCCTTTAGTTCTAATCTGAAGATTTCTGATTTGATGTTATGACTAACTTTGTTGTTATCCTTACTATAATGCAACATGTTAGTGGTTTTTGCAGTTTTATGATCTTATCGCACACACTAAAGTGTAATGCAATTTTTTGTATGCGCTTTTTAGAGGAGGATTAAGTATCAACACATGATTGTCATGGAAGGTTAATGTACCAAAAATGTGTTTTAGTGCCTATATGGGGAATTTTATGGTAGGAATTCTTTTCGGAGTGTAATTTGTCTTTGAATGAATTAATAAAACTTAGCAGGTGTTTACCGTCATTGATAACACTATGGGTGTCAACCAACGGTCTAAAATATGGGTGTGTTTTACCTTGATGATTTAGGCCAATTGTGAAGAAAGTTGCATTAAAGTAAAAGGTCGGTAAGGATTCAAACAATCCTAAAAGACTTGCGGATGTACTCTGTCATTTTTTATGCATTTATAATTTACTTATACAAGTAATAATAATTTCCTTATATAGTTCGGGTTTAGAGAAAATTTATTCTTATACATTATAAATAATCGTAAGATTAAATTTGAGTTCTACCAATTACATTTTTTTATTGTTGCTCTTTATGTAATAAAGAAACTATAGTGTAAGCATCTATGTTAATTTGGTAATTTTAAGATCAAAAATGAGAAGTAAATAGCGCCAACTTATGAAAAAACAAATTTTCAAACAAAAAAGTACATTAGTAAACATGGTATGATGGTTATTCATAATCAAGGAAATGAATCAATCTTCAAAGCTATCTAAATATGCTACATATATTAACGAAAATATAAGTAAAAAAAATACCATAATTACAAAACACATCGTAAATTGATAGCACGGGTTTGCAAAACTAAAAGCATATATCATTAACATCTGATGCAAGTCAAGTATCATCATGTGATTTTGCTTGAATAATAAAATATAATTTTTAATCCAAAACCATTCTCTTAAAATAATTGGTAGATTATAACATATATACATATGATTTTTTATTTTTAGTCCACTAAGTAAAACTATTTGAAACATGTTAAGTGGTTCATTTCTTAATCGATAATAATACATAATCAAAACGAAATTTTAAAAACCCTGTGCGTGCACAGGTATTATAACTAGTAAATGATACAGTAACTTAGGTAAGAAATGTCGTGTATACCAATGCACACAATAAATCTTTTATATAATAAAACAGAACCTCTATTTAGAATTTTCCATTTCAAAAAAATGAATTCATACCTTATTTAGTAATAATTTTATTTAAAAAAAAGATTATTTTCTTATTAGCTAACATTTTATATTTATCCATAACACAAGTAGAAGATAAATACAAAAAATATAACACAAGTAGAAGATAAATACAAAAAATATAGATAAGATGCAACTAATAATAAGATTAAAAATTTTAAATAATTATCTTTAATAATAAAAATCTATAATTAAACATCATAAATCAAACAAAACAAAGATTAAATTATTTGTTTTTTAATAAATAAAAATACATGATTCAAAAAAAATTTAAAAATTCGTGCGTGCGCGGGCATTATAACTAGTGAGTTAAATACAATATTGTAAAATGATGAGTATTTTGAGGTTGCTTGCACTGAGATAGATTATTTTCTATTAAAACTAGACAATTTTCAATTCAAACAAAATGAAATAATATTAATGAGGTGTGTTTTGGTAATAAAAAAAAAAACATGAAATTTAAGGACCAATAATAGTTACTTATATTTAACTAAAATAAATACTCACATACACAACTTTCACCCTCTTTTTCAACGAGGATGTAAGCTACGCGTTGCCGCGGGCATTATACAATATTACATTTTGAGGACTAAATTTGCAACGAACCTCTAAGATGAAGGACGAAGTTCGTATGGAATTTTTTTTTTAAATTGTTGAAGATAACGGTCATTAGCTACTTAACGTCAAGTTAGTGATCAAGGACTGACTTTGCAATAGATGTATAACATGAAGGACCAATTATTTAAATTATGAGAGGAGTAAATTTGCAACGAACCTCTGAGATGAAGGACCATTTTTGTACGGAATTTTTTTAAAATGTTAAAAATAATGGTCGTTAGTTAGCAGTCGTTAAGTAACTAACGACCGTTAGTTACTATAGCAGAAATTATTATTTTAAAGATTTACTATTCACTCTAAGTACTTTACACTATAGCGGAAATTATTTTTTAATGAAGTGTGAATAGTAATCTACGCTAAATGTAATGTATATATAATTAAAATGCTCTTTCATCATTCTTTTTGAAAATAATATATCTTACAAACCGTTAATTTTTAGGCAAAACAAATCACACAATTACGACAAAAATTTAATTATCCTTTAATAGATGTGCACTTTCATATACTCTATGCTTTTTTTTTTTTGTAAAGGAAATTACCCCGGTAAAATATATTAATCACAAGAAACATACAATTACAATGAAATGTGGTTGAAGTACCACATTAACCTCAAGCAACGCTTGAAAACCACTACACACGTTTGTGACATGCCACAAACGAGAAACCAACTAGCTAACTAGGAAAGAACCACTTTAAAGAACACGTATCATCAAGACCAGCCAACATCTGAAGACGAGGAGAATAATTTGCCAGCTGAGACCGCCTCCTTAAAATACTTCCCAAGAAAAACCCTGCGGGAAAAACCTTGGAGAAGGAAAAAAGAATACATCTCTCATCTAGCACTCCACTCTAAGAGCATAACCAAAAGTAGGTTCACCACCAAATGCCATATAATCACCCAGCGACCAAATCTTCAAAAGAGCATAATGAGCATGTCATATAAAATCTCGTTGCTATGCATGGATACTCGTATAGTACAATTAAAAGATTTACTTGTTTCTCAAGGCTCAACTAATACTAGTTCTATCTGAAACTATGTTTAAACTAGATGAGATCGATTAAAGTAAGGTAATAATACAATTTGCGGGTAAATGAGTAATGATATGACAACGATAAATCAAAATTTCCATTCTTACCGCATAAAGTTTTCTTTTTGACATGCACGTATAGCTCAAAGGTTCGAGAGGAAATTTACATTAGGTCGTTTTAAGCATGTGACTTAACTGAATGGGCCTTATTTTAATTAAATTATATTAATTTTTCTTGAGATTAAACTTCCTTTTTATGAAACAGATTTTATCAACTGAATTTAGTGCTCAAGTTCAACATACTAACATCCTAATTGCTATAACATTTCATAGTCTCTAATACCTAATTCAATTAAGACAAAAATAAAAAGAATTAGAAATGCGATTACACAAACAAATTTCACATTGATTTAAACATCAAGTAGTACATAGTATCAAAAAATCGGGATGACTATCGGCATACATTTTACTTCACGGGAATTCTGACTTCATACTCTATTTCCTTCAATTATTATTTGTCAATACATAGTAGGATTCGACGTTGTTCAAGATCACAGGTTAATAATCACAAAATCAAGAACACACAAAAGTCTGGAATATGCTCTCCAATTAACAAAGAAAATAAGCTCAAAACTTTATGTCTACACACCTCTACCACAAGCTCGGTAGGTTATGTATTTATAGAGATTGATACATGCTCACCAATCCTTATCAAATTACAATTCTATTTCCATAAGATGATACTTATCTAATTCCATAAGATAATCCTAATCAGACTATAATTATGACCGACCATTTGCTTGGATTCGGTTCAACTGCCCACTAGCTCGGGTCAGTAAATTAGACCAACATTCACCCCCTAATTTCTAACTCGAGATAGGAAGTGTTGACATAAATAATGTGTGAAAACGTTATTTATATCTTTCGATATCTCTATATTTTGACGATCACAAAATGTAAAATCGTCAATCGTATAATTACTACGTAAACAAGTATTAAGCTAGTTTATATCACTATATCCAACTTAATTACTTAAAGTATGGATAAACAAGTGTTTAATACATCTCATGATTAAAGGGGTATTTAATTAACTAACACAAAGTTTATTTAATTATATAAGCATATTATATAGTTTTGAAAAACACTTTTGGTAATAAAGAAAAATGTCTAATTCATACTAAATATATGAATTCAAAATTTTAACCAAAATCAGTTAGTTTTTCACCAAATAAACTTTCCCCACTAAAAGACAAAGATTCTGGCCGTTTCAGCTGGGTGGCCCCCTTAATTATAAGGGGCGGTCCCCTTAAAATTAAGGGGACCGGCCTTAATTTAAGGGGACCGGCCACACTCCTCTGTCAGAATCTTTTGCCTATAAATACCACCTTAAACCTGGATTTTTTCCTCACCTTTTGCACTAAATTTTCAGATCTATAACTCTCTAAACATCCTCTAAAACCCTTTGATCATTTGTATATTAATCCTTGTTTCAAGTGATTCAATCCCTCATCATCCATTCTCATCCAAAGTGCAAAAGAAGAACACTCTTTCTACAACCAAGTTCAAGAAGTGTTGAAGAATAGTTGTGCATAGTGTATATATACATTCATTTGTGAATATTGTGTTGTGCTTGTTATATATTGTTTAGAAGATATAGAAGTTGTGTAGGAAGTAGAAGTTGATTAGTAGTGAAGTAGGTTAGTTGTGAAGTAGAAGATTGGTGTGTAGAAGATAGGTGTGAAGAAGATTGGTGTGTAGTATATTGGTGTGAAGAAGTTGTGTAGAAGTAGTGATCAAGTTGTGAAGTTGTTGTGGTGTGCAAATTGGTGTGTAAGGTTTTCTCCGCCAAAAGGGAGTTTGTTGACATAGTGAAGAAAACTCTCGAGTAGGTGACTCGGGGAGTGGAGTAGGAACAAGGAAGGTGTCCTTGTAGCCGAACCACTATAAATCCTTGTGTTGTGGTTTGATCTTTCCAACTCTTCTCATTACTTATTTATTTACCTTTACTATATTAGCTTTTTTAGTTAGTTACCATACAATAGTTCATATAGTGCAAGTATTGAGTTCACATAAACTAGAATCGAAGTTTTTAAAACAAACTTGTGTTTATAAATTTAAAATGACGTAAAACTATTCAACCCCCCCTTCTAGTTTTCCACAATTGGTATCAGGAGCCACGTCTAGCAAGATTTTTAAAATATATTGTATTTTAAAACTTGTAACGATCTATGAAATCTGAAAAATATTTCGAAGGGCAATCTATGCAAAGACCACCACTATTTGAAAGTGATGGATTTTTATATTGGAAAAATCGATTCGAAACTTATGTGAAATCAAAAGATCTAGATCTTTGGCATGTTATTACTAATGGTGATTTTTTACCTATTCAAAATAACCCCGAAACTAAGAAAGATGAAATCGTACCTTTTGAAAAACAAAATGATGATTTAAAAAGAAAACTTGCTAAAAATAATGAAGCAAAAATGGTTATTTACAATGCGCTAACACGTAAAGAGTACGAAAGGATCTTTATGTGTGAAACCGCAAAAGAAATTTGGAACTCTTTATTAATAACCCACCAAGGTAATAATCAAGTCAAAGATAACAAAATAGATCTACTTGTTCAACAATATGAGCAATTCACGATTCCGGAAGAGGAATCAATTGATAATGCTTTTGCTAGATTTAACACTATAATCACAAGTTTAAAAGCACTTGATGAGAATTTCTCTAGTAAGAATTTTGTTAGGAAGTTTCTTAGAGCTCTTCATCCAAAATGGCGAGCTAAAGTGACGGCTATTGAAGAATCAAAGAATTTGTCAACGCTACAACTTGATGAATTAATTGGTAATTTAAAAGTCTATGAAGCAATAATAAAGAAGGACTCCGAAATGGTTAAAGGGAAACGAGAGCAAAGCAAGTCAATCGCCTTGAAAGCTAGAAAGGAATCCAACAACGAAGATAGCTCATCTTCCGAAAGCGAAGACGAAGAATATGCCATGGCCGTAAGAGATTTCAAGATATTCTTCAAAAGGCGAGGAAGATTTGTTAGACAACCACACGATGAAAGAAGAACATCTCAAAAGAATAATGATGACAAGTATAGCAAGAATGAGAGAAAATGCTTCAAGTGTGGTGATCCGAATCACCTTATTGGAAAATGTCCAATGATGACAAGAGATCAAAATCAAAGAGCGTTTGTTGGAGGTGCTTGGAGTGATAGCGATGAAGATGAGAAAGAAACAACAAATGAAGAAAAGTGTCTCATGGCTAAAACATCAAGTGAGGTACGTTCTGAAACCGAATATTTTAGTGATGAAAATCTATCATTAGATGAAAAAGATTTAGATAGTGAATACAATAGATTATGCAAACTAGGACAACAAGTTATGGCTAAAAACAAATCACTAAAATATATAAACAACCAATTAGAAAATGAAGTACTTGAACTAAAAATTAAAATACATCAACTTGAAAAAGGTAAAGAAACTTTTGAAGAATGTAAATCATGTCAAGAGCTTAGAAGCGAAAACAACAAACTTAAGGAAGAAATTTGTAAACTTGATAAATTTGAAAATAGTAGTAACTCACTTAGTAAAATTATAAGTATTCAAAGAATATCCGGAGATAAAATCGGTCTAGGTTTTAACTCAACCGAAGCCTCAACAAGTGAAGTTGAAAATGTTAAATTTGAAAGCGAACTTAAGGAACTAAAACCTTCAAAATCTAATCCTAAGTATATACTCATAGATGATAAGAAAATACCTCTAGCTAGTAATGAAGGAATAAAACCGTTTTATAAACCATCTTTAAAAACCGAAGTAGGATCGCCCAAAACTAAAACAAGATCTAAAACTCCACCACCTAGGAAACCGAATAATTCTTACCCTAGACCTAAAACACCTCAACCAAGAGTAAACCAAAATAGACAAAACTTTAACAATAATCAACAAATGTGGAACTTCAATCCATGGGGAATGTTTCCACCATATATGCACCCAAGTCAAATACAAAACATGTTCGGGACAAATAACTTTGGTCAAATGAGACAATGGGGACCAACGTAAAAATTTTCGCCATTCAAACATGGAAATCTTTGATGTCACCCCTTGTTCGGACTTTCCCTTGAAGATTTTGAAGTTAAACGCATTGAAGACGAAAGGTACACATTTCCTTTTATTTCCTTGTCAACAAATGCATGCTTTGTTTAGTATCTAGTTTTTATGTGATTTTGATTGGTTCATTATTCCTTCTAGTTTTTATTTCTATACATATATATACTTATTTACTTATACTATATCTAAATATATATATATACATATATATACACTTAGCTATATCTAGGATCTTATAACCTAGAAAACTCATTTGTTGATTTTCTAGAACTAGAAATTGTTCGTTTACGAACCTTTTCTTTTCCCCATTTGCCTTATTGAACCTTAATATTCAACAACACTCATGCTGATGAAGAGAGATGAGTCGAAAAATCTATGGATGAAACAAACTCCCGGCTTCCGTTGCATACGTCTCCCTCCTTTATTCTCGTCTTATAAGCCCATACTACATACATACATATATATACATATACTTATGAACCTCTCACAACTTTCTCGTGTACTTGACAACTTGATAAATTTCATCCTAAATGATCAAGAAAATTTAATTGGCAAAATGTCAAGTAAAAGTGTCAAGTAATTCCTTTCGTGCGAATACCCTCCAACGTATTTTTGATTAAATATAAATCTAATACATACATATGAATATTTTCTTGTTCTTTCCAGAAACCAAAATCACAAAAATAAAAATTTGGAGGGCGGCCCCCTTAATGTTTAAGGGGACCGGCAGCCAAATAAAGTGCGGCCCCCTTAATGTTTAAGGGGACCGGCCATCTGATAGCTCAAACCCGTTTTTCCCTTTGTTCCTTTTGCCAAACACTCCACTTTTTCATACTTCCCTTCCCTTGCTTCTGCTGTGACGAAAACCAAAACTCAAAAACATCTCAAATCACTTCCAAATCACATAATTCGGGTTAATTCGCAAAGGGCAAATTCATCTAACACAATCACCATTACGTATTGTAAGTTTTTCATAACACATTTCATCTAATTTCATCTTATTTGGTCATACTCATGATTATGCATGTTTTATAAAATTCTTCAATTTCACAATTTCTTTCGAATTAAGTCGTAAAACTTCATAACCAAATGCTTCCCCTAGGATTAGGATGATTAATCAACACTAGAAACTAGTAATTATAAACTATCATGTCGAAAATTTTTGAAAAACTTCATACTCTCCTTTTCAAAAAATTTAGTAAACTCATTGTTGAATAATGATTTGAAAACGTGTTAAAACTAATCACATTATACTTTTGTAACTTGTAAAACTTGAAATTACATTTTTCGACCAAGAAAAATTATATTAGTTCACTATATAGGGGTGTTTGGATTATGTCCAAATAATATCGAAACCTAGTCATTATAATTTTTATAAAACTTTGTTATAATTATAAACCTAAAAAAAAATTACAAATCGGACTTGTCAAGATGTATAATTCATATATATATTGACATACTAGTGGTATAAGTCACTAGTTATGGAAGCGTTTGGTTTATTACTAAAAGTAACATTTTTAAGTAAAAATACAAACCATCTTTTTCAAAAACAAATCACATGCATAAGAAACTCGCAAGAAATAGCTAGTTTTACAATCTAATGTAAATCTAGTAAATTTCATGATATATTAAGATGTTTAAAAGGGCGTTTGGATTTGTCCATAACTACTTATTAAATATCGTAAAGTATATCTAGAACGAGTTAAAAACAATACTAAGGAACATGGTAATCTACTTCTTAGGATTAGTAACGAAGTATGTTTACGTTCCAACATAAGCCTTAACAATACACATATACTTTTATCTTTCTTTATATTTATTTTGGTCTTTTTGTATTGTTGATGTGTTTAGGTGAAAATGCCAAAAGCAACTACCGAAGATCTTTCTCACACTAAAAACTACATTCCTAAAGTTTCCCAACTCCCTACCACATCTCCTTCCATTGGACTTATATATCGTCAAATTGAAGATAGAAATGTTCATGAAGGACGTGTAGTAGATCTTGCTTTTGCTCAATCCGACTACATAAATCGCGTGTTTACAAGCATCAACTTCAATTGTCTTTATGAAATAAATGAACCTATCATTCCTCGCTTCATAATGGATTTCTATAGCCAAGTCACCGTCCAAGCCAATGATCTTGGTTTCATCACCATATCTTTCATGATTCAAAATGAATTTATCACCCTAACTCTCGAACAATTTGGTCATATCCTCCAAATTCCATTTAGAGGTCAAGCCGTTTTCACAAACGAGTGGGACCTCAAATCTCTTAATCGCTATCGACCAACCTTCGGTCCCTATTTCAACGAAATTCCTCATCCCGACGAAATTCGTCAAATCCTTGGTGTGGAACGTGCCACCACAAGCCGAAAAATAAAATCCAAAAACGTTCAAATCTCTCCATACCAACTTCTCCTCAAGGAATTAAGCCCCCACATGAAGCGTTGGGAAGAACTCATTCGTGAGAATGCGTTTGGTACTGGAGGTCACCGGGACCATCTCCCGGCGTGCCTTGCTCACATGTTGTATTGTATAGCTGTCGAAAAGCCGTACAATTTGGCCTACTTCTTTATCAAACGGATTGAGTGTGCTAGAAAAACTCCCAAAGCCAACCTTCCATATGGAATGTTCCTCACTCGTCTCTATCGTCATGTTATCGAGTACTACCCCGATCTTGACAATAGTATCTATGAGTCCATCTACCCCACTCTACGTCCTCTCGCTCTAAAACAAGCTCGACGAACTCGAAGTGACAAGGGTAAATCTCGTCGTCATAGCTTTCATGGATCATCTTCAAGGCAAGACGATGACGATGAGGAGGAAAATATCCATGATGCTAGTACCCCTTCGTTTTCTGAGTTCGTTGACAATTTAGAGGATCTTGACTATCCCGAGTATTCTACCCCATCTCCTAGTGATCGAAACGAAGAAGTGCTTCATGAACGAACTACCGAGATGCTCAGAAGACAAAAGAGCTTGCACGAAGAAGTTAGAGGTGGCTTCAAATCTATAGGGAAGAATTTGAAGGGCATCTTCGGGAAGAAAAAGAAATGATATGCTTGGATTATGCTTGTTGAACAATATTTATTTTTATGTCTTGTGTGCTATTTATCCGAAGTCTATTCGGAAGTACTTGTTATTTTCTTGGATAATTGTTTTGTGCACTCGATTAGGTTGTTAACTTGCTTATTTATGTTTTATTTATGCATGCTTTAACTCTTAATCTATATATATACTTGCATGATTAGCTTATATATGTATATATATATATATATATATATATATATATATATATATATATATATATATATATATATATATCATGTATGCTTATAAAAGACCAAAACAAATGTGAAATGTCCAAATGGTGCTTGCTGCAAATACAAAACAGAACACAACATTTTTCCAGAAAATTTTTTGAAAATTTTTGGTTTCTGGGTCGTCAGATGGGCGGCCCCCTTAAATCGTAAGGGCGGCCCCCTTAAAATTAAGGGGACCGGCCTCCATTTAAGGGGACCGGCCATCTGAAACAATTTTTACACTGTTTTCTTTTGCATCATGTGATCCCTTTTGCTAGTCCCAGCTACCATTTCCCTTAAAAACTAAACTAATTTTGGAATATAACATTACAATTTCAAATTAATTCCACTTCTAAACATGTTTTCCCAGTATATAATCCCCATGCATGTTTAATTCACATTCCATCATCCTCAAACATTCATCAAACAGCATCATGTCATCACCAAGAACCACTTATTCAAACAATGCCAAGAAACAAAAACTTGTCATCATTCCACCCAAACAACTCTTCATTGATCTTACAAATGAAGACAACACCACTCCATCTCCACCACCTCAATGTTCATCTCCTAGTGCACCAAATGCACCCTCCAAAACACCTTCAACAAATGGAAACTCTACTTCCTCCATATCATCCACTTCATCCATTAATGACTACATTAGCACCCACTTATCTCCTCCACCAATAGTTCAACCATCACAACCTACCAATGAAAACACCACCCTTGCATTAACTCTCTCACTATCACCATTAACACCTCTTGATGCACACTTCTCATCATCCCCTATCAATCCACCAACCTATAACCCCGTCCCATAGAGCTTACTTGAAGCTCATGGTGACACTTGCCTTTGTTGCATCCACAACCGAACAATTGTGTTCGGACTAAGAGATGAAATGCAATACATGTTTTCTCACATTGAAAACTTGTTGCATCCACCACCAACAACAAACTCAACTCCTCCACCACCATCAACAAACACTCCTCCTCCATCACCATCTCCATGTTCACCATCCATTCCTCCCAATTAAACATGCTTGGTGTCTCACAAATAAAATTATATTAAACCATTTTGGATGGCAAGCTCTAGAGAGGACTTTCATATTTGAGCTTTGGTTTATTATTTCAATGATGATTGTAAGCCTTTAAAGGCTTTTGTTAGTTGCATTACTTATTTCATTTGTTGATGTAATGCTTGATGAATGTATTTCACTTGATTAATGATATGGTTATGTTTAGTTTACACTTTTGCATGCTATATACATATATATGTTGCTTGCCACTAAATATTTTTGCAAGATATCCATATCTCGATTCCTTTTGGCCTCAAAACGAGGGGGAGTATACTTCAAGGGGGAGCTTCCATTAACATGGGATAACCTTTTTGATGCTAACAAAAAGGGGGAGAAGTGATATAAACTCACAATAATACTTGAATATATACTAATTTTCGATTAATGAGTTTAAATTTTGTAATCATCAAAAAGGGGGAGATTGTTGACATAAATAATGTGTGAAAACGTTATTTATATCTTTCGATATCTCTATATTTTGACGATCACAAAATGTAAAATCGTCAATCGTATAATTACTACGTAAACAAGTATTAAGCTAGTTTATATCACTATATCCAACTTAATCACTTAAGGTATGGATAAACAAGTGCTTAATACATCTCATGATCAAAGGGGTATTTAATTAACTAACACAAAGTTTATTTAATTATATAAGCATATTATATATTTTTGAAAAACACTTTTGGTAATAAAGAAAAATGTTTAATTCATACTAAATATATGAATTCAAATTTTTAACCAAAATCAGTTAGTTTTTCACCAAATAAACTTTCCCCACTAAAAGACAAAGATTTTGGCCGTTTCAGCTGGGCGGCCCCCTTAATTATAAGGGGCGGTCCCCTTAAAATTAAGGGGACCAGCCTTGATTTAAGGGGACCGATCACGCTCTTCTGTCAGAATCTTTTGCCTATAAATACCACCTTAAACCTGGATTTTTTCCTCACCTTTTGCACTAAATTTTCAGATCTATAAATCTCTAAACATCCTCTAAAACCCTTTGATCATTTGTATATTAATCCTTGTTTCAAGTGATTCAATCCCTCATCATCCATTCTCATCCAAAGTGCAAAAGAAGAACACTCTTTCTACGACCAAGTTCAAGAAGTGTTGAAGAATAGTTGTGCATAGTGTATATATACATTCATTTGTGAATATTGTGTTGTGCTTGTTATATATTGTTGAGAAGATATAGAAGTTGTGTAGGAAGTAGAAGTTGATTAGTAGTGAAGTAGGTTAGTTGTGAAGATTGGTGTGAAGTAGAAGATTGGTGTGTAGAAGATAGGTGTGAAGAAGATTGGTGTGTAGTATATTGGTGTGAAGAAGTTGTGTAGAAGTAGTGATCAAGTTGTGAAGTTGTTGTGGTGTGTAAATTGGTGTGTAAGGTTTTCTCCGCCAAAAGGGAGTTTGTTGACATAGTGAAGAAAACTCTCGAGTAGGTGACTCGGGGAGTGGAGTAGGAACAAGGAAGGTGTCCTTGTAGCCGAACCACTATAAATCCTTGTGTTGTGGTTTGATCTTTCCAACTCTTCTCATTACTTATTTATTTACCTTTACTATATTAGCTTTGTTAGTTAGTTACTATACAATAGTTTATATAGTGCAAGTATTGAGTTCACATAAACTAGAATCGAAGTTTTTAAAACAAACTTGTGTTTATAAATTTAAAAGGACGTAAAACTATTCAACCCCCCCCCCCTTCTAGTTTTCCACAGGAAGGTCTTCGATCCCAAGTAGCTCTCTTATCTCCTTGAACTTAATTCTTGCAAGAGCTTTAGTTAGGATATCTGCACGCTGTAAATCACCTCTTATATGTTCAACACGTACTTGGCCTCTTTCAACACACTCTCGGATAAAATGATAACGTGTATTTATATGTTTGCTTCTCCCGTGAAAAACTGGATTTTTCATAAGCGCGATAGCGATTTGTTATCAACAAATAAGACCACCACTCTCTCCTATATTCCGGTTATTTCACCCAACAATCCACCTAACCATATCCCTTGACACGCGGCTGAGGTTGCAGCCATGAACTCGGCTTCACAAGACGATAGAGCCACCGTGTTTTGCTTTTGTGAGCACTAAGTAATAGGTGATTTCCCTAGATAAAATACGTGCCCAGTTGTGCTTCGACCATCATCTTCGTCCATACTATAACTACTATCACAGAACCCTACCAACTGCTTGGTTTCCTCTTTGTTGTATTGCACTCCAAAATTCAAACTACGTCGGATATACCAAAGTATTTGTTTCATAGACACTGATTGGTCCCGAAACGGTCAGATATTATTGACCAAGGTCAATAAGTCAAAGACAGCCTCGTTCCAATTCTCCAGTGATAGTATAGTGTGTCCCCGGGTCGTTAAAGTCCCAGCGAGATTAAAATGGCGCTTTTGAGAATCGTTTTTTGGAATGAGTGGCACTGAGGACAGTAGCCCAGAAGATATGGAATTGATTTTGCTACTGTTATTTTGGTATTTGTACACATATATAATATTCACAAAAATTAGATATACAAGTATATGCACAAATTCACTATCAAGATTCACGTAACAGACAGGAAAAGTGGGTTTTGATAATTTACAAACTACAGGGGGTGAAAATGAAACTTTTGAAACTTAAAATTAAAAAGAAAATTGAAAATGAAAATGAAATTATAAGAATGATTATTTTACTATTTAAATATTATTTAATTAATTAAACTAATTAAAATCTAATTTAAAACCTAATTTAAATTAACTAATAATTCTAAATATTACAAATTAAACTAAAATTTTGAAAAAATAATTTCTAAACTTAAAATAGAACTTGAAGAAAGTATAAAAAATAAAAATAAATATTTTTGTCTTTTTATGGATTTTTTATTAATTAAAAACTATTTAACTTAATTAAACTAATTAAACTATTTTAAATTACAATTAATACTAAATTAACTTAGAAAATTATGTAAAAATTTATAAAACTATTTAACCATCACAGGAATCCTACAAAATTATAAAAACTTCTAAAAATTATGTTTAAGGCCAATCCACTAATTAATTACCTTTTAATTACTTTAAATCTAATTTAAATGATTAAAATAAGAAAAATGGAAAATGAACAGTAGAAACTAAAAATATAATTTCTAAAAGTCTATTATATTATATTAGAGATAGGAAAAATATAAAAACTAGGTTTGGCTTTATAAAAACTAAATATACTATTTAAAATTTAATTATTAACTAATTACTAATAAAACTAAGATTAAATCTAATAAATACTAAATGACAAAATAAAAATCTGAAAAATTACTATAAATACTTTAATATAAGAGGAATTTAATAAAAATATAAAATAGCTAAGTACTTAATAAAAATTTAAAAATGAAAAATAAAATTTAAATTACATTAAATAGAAACTATCACTTAAAATTAAATTGACTTTTCTTGATTTTTCTTTTAAAAACCTATTTTACACCTAAAAGCAAACAAATTTTATGAAAATAACTTTTTTAGAAATAAAAAATAAGCTAAATGGCCATAAAAATGCAAAACAATTGACTATAGTTGACTTTTGGTGGAATTGAGCCTCTGTGGGACCCACAGAGGTAAAAATTGGTAGAAACTAGTTACTTGACTGAAAATGAGGCTAAGTGATCAAGATTTGAACACAGATAAGCCAATAAGCATCAAAATAAGCAATTGGTTTCTTGTTGTGTACACTGAAATGGGACAAAGATTTTGACTTGATTCAGGTGGGTCCCAGTGGGATTGAGGTCAAACCATTGGTCAATAACTAAAGCCTGGTAGGAGGGGGTTGGGAAAACCTAAAACTAAGGTCTGGGGACCACTGTGGTGGCCACAAACGACCACCAAAGGTGGTGTGGATGGTGTTTGCTGGTGCAGGGCACACAAACAGCCCTGCAGCCCTCTTTGGAGGGTTGTGGGGCCCACAACAAAATTCACAAAAATGTAATGGATGTGGAAACTCAAAGTTGAACTGGTAGACAACAAGTAGTGAAAATCACAGGGTCTAAAAACCAATACACAATTCAAGAAAATTCATTCCATTTTGGGTAAATCTGAGAAGCATGAAATTTGACTTTTTCTATCTTTTGAAAAGGTTGACTAAAATGAATTTCTGATTGATCCTATATACTAATTAAGTTATCATAAGATAATATTAAGCTAAATTAGGCTAAGTAACTGAATTATGTGATGATATGGTGTGGTATGAGTCTCAAATCCTTCACAGTTAACTGTGAGGGGAGATTTCTTGTGAATTTGACTTTTTTATAAAAGGGACTTGATTTTTAAACCTTACTTGACCTATATTAACCTAGGATGACTCACAAATTACAAAATAACAATACTGCAACCATAAGAGCCCCTAGCAGCTTACTATACCAAACACCCCTATAAAATCTAATATTGGATTTTAATGATGCAGTATAAGATTCTAAGCCATAAGATGCACCATTTAGGTTCTACTAACACACATTACACATAAATAAGCATAAATTAACAATAATAAACAACTACAACTAGTAATTATAAAACATGGAAATAAGTGCTTGAAACTGAATTGATGACTTACATTGAGACAATTGGCCAAAACCACAAACAGACACTCAATCTTAACCTACTGTCTCCCTGAGACTCTAAACCAGGTCTCCAATTCCATCTCCACTTCTTCCTCTTCTTTTTGATTTTTCTATTTAATTTTCTATTTTACACTAATTTTTTTTTTGTGTTTTCGATATTTTACTGAAAATTTATTGCAAATACTTGAAATCTTTAACAAACTATCATGTAAAGTGATCTGGGCTTGCAGAAACATAAAACAACAACAATGTGACAGAATCAAGTGAAGTTGTCAATTCCACTAAAATATGCCAAATTTGAATTTTCAAAAGCAAATTTAAATTAAAAGCTTGGAATAGGTTTAGAGTACAGAGGTAACTGAAATTACATGAGAAAATCAAAGCTTACAACTAAATTGGTAAAAATTACATTAGTACGACGTAACTAAAAACTAAAACTAAACTAATTAACTCCCATTCTTCTTTTTTTTTTCTTTTATACACCCTGGAGCTCTGTGGGTCCCACTGGTCAAATCCCACCACTTTTATCATCAAGTGGTCGAGTCTTGTTACTGGAATCAATTTGGCGGGAAAATTAGATATGGTGCAATTGGGTTCTGTGGACCATTTTTCTCAAAGTTTTAATATCCTAGGGACCATTTTTGACAATTTTCCAAACTTCAGGGACTAAACTTGACATTTTCTGAAACTTTGCACCAAAGGACTAATTTTGTAACTTATTGATTTAAAAGGACCTTTGGTGACTTTTTCAAGTTTTTAGAACAACCAGGGACTAGATTTGACAATTTTTGAAAGTTGAGGGACTGAAACTGCCAATTTTGCAAACTTTGTGCGTTTTTCATCTGTTTTTGATTGTTTTGCATTTGAAACATATAAAACACTTTCCTGGGATATTTTTACTATTTTGATTCAATATTGAGTGTTTTTAGATGTTTTGGCAGCTCAGAAAAGGTAAAAATGATGAGTATTTACACACTCATCAATCCCCCACACTAAAACATTGCTAGTCCCTAGCAATCTTTTGAGAAAAACTTTATGGATTTAAAAACCTCTTTACCAAAAGCCATCACTTCTGGAGTAGCCAGGTGTGAGAACTGTGGTACACCTGATAACCGTGTGATTTTGAGCAAACCACCAGCTGTCAACGGATTTGATTAGTCTTTATCAAAAGTCGTTTGCTTCTATACTAGCCAGCATCTTGATGGACTAAGTCAACATCTTGGTGAGCTGATTACCAATTATGGATTTTCCACGGCCTTTACCACAAGCCATAATCTTGCGGGCTAGCCAACTCATTTGCTTTTGAGGATATGGGGAGTTGAGGAACCATACAATTTTTGGCAAATTGCAAGCCATCAACGGGTTTGAGATGTCTTTACCTAGAGCCGTTTGCTCTTGGACTAGCCAATCCTTTTTGTCGTTTAGACACGGCGGACTGATAACCACAAAAATCTTGAAGCTCCAGTGAAAATTTTTTGAGAAAATTTTGAAATTTTGGCCAAAATCGGGGGTATTAGATAGTAAAATGTGATAAAATTCGCTAGAATAGCGAAATACCCCCCCCCCCCCCCCCCACACACACACACACACTTAGGATGAATATTGTCCTCAATATTCAAAGTCCCGGCTATTATGCCGACATTTTGAACGTAAAAGGGCAACATTACAAGCTAAGCGTGGAAAACACCATTTTGTTTTTCACTTTTGTAATCATAGCATGGGTGACTCCCCCACACTTAGGGTGAAAACCCTATAAGCATGCTACTATTTTTGTTTACCGAGTCGCTAGCTTGACTCGACCCCGAATTCATTTATCCTTGGGGAAGCATGATGTGGAATAAGGAATCTCCATCGGACTTTCATTCAAAATGTTTGGACGAACATTTGAAGCACGTGAAAGTTCCACACCGATGAGATATACAGACCCAGGCTTAAAATAGTATAAACCATAAGCGGTGATGCCGGGGTCAAAAATAATGTCTTCGTTCCCGAAGGAGTGAAGAACAGGAGAAGTCACCCTGTAGGTGAAGAAAAGGAAGAAAACCATGATGAAAATCATGATAAGATCTTATTCCTCGAAAGCAGGCTCATTAGCCTGATTTTGGATTTCAAAGGTTAAGCTCGTTTGGTTTGAAAACATCCCGGGAGGGTGGGTGGGAATTTGTAAATTTTCATGATTGAGAACATTTCCCCCCGGGCTATCATACTCCGGAGGAGTCATGATATGAGTGAGTTCACCCGAGAACTCCTCAAAGGTGAATGAATCATATTCGGGATTGATGTGCGTGAGTTCACAGGAGAACTCATCGAAGGTAAATGATTCATAATCGGGGAGAGAATTATGAGAATGAGAAGTGGTATTGCCACTAATCTTCTCTCCCATAGGATTAATAGTAAAGGCTTCAAACTCCAGAATAGGATCATCGGTAAAAATGTCACTATCCTTAATGGGGATAGGAGATGAAATAGGTTTCTTTTTGAAAGCCTCGATTTTAGAAATGAGGAGATTGACATTCAATAATGTTGCACGAAGTGCTTCATCCTTATTTCAGTGTCAATCTCATCATTCTCTTCTTCTAAGCTAACTAGCTGAGAAGGTAATTCTTCCACATAACTGATGTCTCCGCAAGATAACGAATCGTCATCATTTGAATCGGAGAACATCTCAACATCATTATTCGGGACGATAAGAGGAGGAGGGATATCACACATATGATCAAAAGTTCCCTGTGACTCTCCTGGGATTGGGACAAGGTCATCAGCACTGGACTTTATGAATTCGTCCGATTCCTTTTTAGGAACAGTGCTAAGATGCTCATCCCCCATGATCAGAGAGTGAGTGTGAACTTCGGGTGTGATAACAGCAGACTGAGGGAGTTGAGAAGGACTAGCAGTCATGGTTTCTACAAGTTTCATGATTTCTACTGCTAGTGATTCAATCATATTCTTTTCTCCCTGTATTTCTACTGAAGTAGTTTCAACTGAAGTTGAATCAAAAGGTTTCTCAGATATCTTTGGGATTGGAACAAGGTCATCAATTTCCTCAAGAGGATTGATTTTGACTTCCTTGTTCCCCATTAGCAAGATATCTGAAGTTTCCTTAGGGTTTTCCTCTTGAAATGGCTCATCCTCATCACTTTCATCCTCAAGATAAAATGAGTTAACAGGAGGCTTTTGTTTTCTAAGAATCAAATCCTGAAGACAGTTTATACTATCTTGAATGGTCTTGTTGACTTGATTTTGATTCATAATCATTTTAGTAATCAATTCAGCTCTAGCTAACTCGTCCTGAGGCGGTGGTTGAGGGTTTGTGTATTGTGAGGGCTGGTTAAAACCAAATTCATGATTGTTACAAGGAACCTGTTCAGAGACAAACTGATTCCTAATTTGACAATCAGAGCTGTAGTGTGGGCCACCACAATACTCACAATAGAAAAACTGTTGAGTTTGACTTGGTGTATTTTGATACGAAGCATTGTTAAGATTTGGATAATATGATTCTTGCTCGTATGAATGTGATGGGTAGTTGGAAAAATTTGAGGAGTTGATGAATGAGTTCTGGTTAGGATCATAAGCAAATGAATTCCTTGAACCACAAACCAAACAACTCCCGTCTCGAATATCGTTACCACATTGTACACATGTACACCAACGACATGGAAAACCGAAAAGCGGCTCACCACAACCGACACAAGGAACAAAATCTGGAGGTGGGACAAGTGGTGTGCTCTTAGAGCTAGGAATTTCCACCACTTCCGTTATGGTCTCGGGTTTTTGCATGTGAAGAGTCGTTATTTTCAGTCACAGCTCTAAGCTCTTGGTTTTTGTTTATAACCGTATATCGTGAAAGGTTAGGAGCAATTGTGAGCTTAGATTTTTGGACAACCGAAGGTTGGACGTATTTAGCACTTCCATAGTCAGAGGAAAGTACATGGTCCTTTGTCACCCCGGTTTCTCGTTCCATTTCCCTTATCGGAGAGGGAATAGGAATCGATGGTCCATCATAATCAACACGACATCTCGATATTTTTGACAAGGCCTGAAGTTTTTCAATGTTGTTCTCAAAGGCCTTATGTTCAAAGAAACCGTCATCGAGAGATGCCATTAATTACGGGACAAGTGAAAGAAGTTAGAAAAAGGATAAAGGGTAAAGGTATGAAGAATCAAAAAGGTGAGAGGGTAAAGATGAATATTTTTGGCATTTTCGGGAAACATGCTTAGTGCACATGCACTAAAAACAATTTTTCAAAACAAAATCGAGGCAAAACCACAGTGAACTTTAACCAATAATCACAAGTGAATGGCTTCTTTGAAAAAGGTACACCACTCACAGGGATATAAAGGCAAGTTTTAATCTTAAGTTTGGGAACTTATTATGTCCACACCCCCAGTTGGTAGGTGTTCAGCCTTGGTTTGCGGTGTTAAGATTTTACGTATTTATTAATTTGAAAAACTGTTTTAGGCTTATGGGTGTGTGTGCAGGAAACTTGGGAAATATTTTTGGAACTGATTCGTTAACCGAAATCGTTCTTTTAAGATTACTCGCAGGCTGGCGGGAGGAAGTAAATAGGTTTCCTCTTCAGTTCGCAATTTAATGTCAGAACTTACCTTAAACCAACTGTTTCATGTTGTAATCTTAAAGAAAACGAAGTAATTTAACTTCACAGTTTGTTTTGTTGTTTTTGATTTTTTTTTTTGGTGTTTTTAACACTTTAGGAAAAGTGTTAATGAACTTTTTGATATGATTATATTTTTACAAAAACTTTTTACAAATTGTGTGAAATTTGTACAGGGAGGGTTTTGAAAACCACTAAACTTAAAACGATTTTTTAAAACACGCAACAACCTCCCCGGCAGCGGCGCCAAATTTTGATTGGTCCCGAAACGGTCAGATATTATTGACCAAGGTCAATAAGTCAAAGACAGCCTCGTTCCAATTCTCCTGTGATAGTATAGTGTGCCCCCGGGTCGTTAAAGTCCCAGCGAGATTGAAATGGTGCTTTTGAGAATCATTTTTTGGAATGAGTGGCACTGAGGACAGTAGCCCAGAAGATATGGAATTGATTTTACTACTGTTATTTTGGTATTTGTACACAGATATAATATTCACAAAAACCAGATATACAAGTATATGCACAAATTCACAATCAAGATTCACGTAACAGACAGAAAAGTGAGTTTTGATAATTTACAAACTACAGGGGGTGAAAATGAAACTTTTGAAAACTTAAAATTAAAAAGAAAATTGAAAATGAAAATGAAATTATAAAAATGATTATTTTACTATTTAAATATTATTTAATTAATTAAACTAATTAAAATCTAATTTAAAACCTAATTTAAATTAACTAATAATTCTAAATATTACAAATTAAACTAAAAATTTGCAAAAACAATTTCTAAACTTAAAATAGAACTTGAAGAAAGTATAAAAAATAAAAATAAATATTTTTGTCTTTTTATGGATTTTTTATTAATTAAAAACTATTTAACTTAATTAAACTAATTAAAGTATTTTAAATTACAATTAATACTAAATTAACTTAGAAAATTATGTAAAAATTTATAACAATATTTAACCATCACAGGAATCCTACAAAATTATAAAAACTTCTAAAAATTATGTTTAAGGCTAATCCACTAATTAATTACCTTTTAATTACTTTAAATCTAATTTAAATGATTAAAATAATAAAAATGGAAAATGAATAGTAGAAACTAAAAATATATTTTCTAAAAGTCTATTATATTATATTAGAGCTAGGAAAAATATAAAAACTAGGTTTTGCTTTATAAAAACTAAATATACTATTTAAAATTTAATTATTAACTAATTACTAATAAAACTAAGATTAAATCTAATAAATACTAAATGACAAAATAAAAATATGAAAAATTACTATAAATACTTTAATATAAGAGGAATTTAAGAAAAATATAAAATAGCTAAGTACTTAATAAAAATTTAAAACTGAAAAATAAAATTTAAATTACATTAAATAGAAACTATCACTTAAAATTAAATTGACTTTTCTTGATTTGTCTTTTACAAACCTATTTTAAACCTAAAATCAAACAACTTTTATGAAAATAACTTTTTTAGAAATAAAAAGTAAGCTAAATGGCCATAAAAATGCAAAACAGTTGACTACAGTTGACTTTTGGGGGAATTGAGCCTCTTTGGGACCCATAGAGGTAAAAATTGGTAGAAACTAGTTACTTGACTGAAAATGAGGCTAAGTGATCAAGATTTGAACACAGATAAGCCAATAAGCATCAAAATAAGCAATTGGTTTCTTGTTGTGTACACTGAAATGGGACAAAGATTTTGACTTGATTCAGGTGGGTCCCAGTGGGTTTGAGGTCAAACCATTGGTCAATAACTAAAGCCTGGTAGGAGGGGGGTTGGGAAAACCTAAAACTAAGGTGTGGGGACCACTGTGGTGGCCACAAACCACCACCAAAGGTGGTGGTGTGGATGGTGTTTGCTGGTGCAGGGCACACAAACAGCCCTGCAGCCCTCTTTGGAGGGTTGTGGGGCCCACAACAAAATTCACAAAAATGTAATGGATGTGGGAACTCAAAGTTGAACTGGTAGACAACAAGTAGTGAAAAGCACAGGGTCTAAAAACCAATACACAATTCAAGAAAATTCATTCCATTTTGGGTAAATCTGAGAAGCATGAAATTTGACTTTTTCTATCTTTTGAAAAGGTTGACTAAAATGAATTTCTGATTGATCCTATATACTAATTAAGTTATCATAAGATAAGATTAAGCTAAATTAGGCTAAGTAACTGAATTATGTGATGATATGGTGTGGTATGAGTCTCAAATCCCTCACAGTTAACTGTGAGGGGAGATTTCTTGTGAATTTGACTTTTTTATAAAAGGGACTTGATTTTTAAACCTTACTTGACCTATGTTAACCTAGGATGACTCACAAATTACAAAATAACAATACTGAAACCACAAGAGCCCCTAGCAGCTTACTATACCAAACACCCCTATAAAATCTAATATTGGATTTTAATGATGCAGTATAAGATTCTAAGCCATAAGATGCACCATTTAGGTTCTACTAACACACATTACACATAAATAAGCATAAATTAACAATAATAAACAACTACAACTAGTAATTATAAAACATGGAAATAAGTGCTTGAAACTGAATTGATGACTTACATTGAGACAATTGGTCAAAACCACAAACAGACAATCAATCTTAACCTACTGTCTCCCTGAGACTCTAAACCAGGTCTCCAATTCCATCTCCACTTCTTCCTCTTCTTTTTGATTTTTCTATTTAATTTTCTATTTTACACTAATTTTTTTTGTGTTTTTGATACTTTACTGAAAATTTATTGCAAATACTTGAAATCTTTAACAAACTATCATGTAAAGTGATCTGGGCTTGCAGAAACATAAAACAACAACAATGTGACAGAATCAAGTGAAGTTGTCAATTCCACTAAAATATGCCAAATTTGAATTTTCAAAAGCAAATTTAAATTAAAAGCTTGGAATAGGTTTAGAGTACAGAGGTAACTGAAATTACATGAGAAAATCAAAGCTTACAACTAAATTGGTAAAAATTACATTAGTACAACATAACTAAAAACTAAAACTAAACTAATTAACTCACATTCTTCTTTTTTTTCTTTTCTTTTATACACCCTGGAGCTCTGTGGGTCCCACTGGTCAAATCCCACCACTTTTATCATCAAGTGGTTGAGTCTTGTTACTGGAATCAATTTGGCGGGAAAATTGGATATGGTGCAATTGGGTTATGTGGATTAGCCATAGGGGGGTGATGGGATTGGTTCATTGGGGAGTGTAATTGGAGGGATAAGATGGATGGTGGATGGGCAAGTGGTGCAAGAGGGGGGGGGGGGGAGGAATACCAGGTGGTTTGGTTTATCAGTGAATGAGGGAAAACGGGGTGGGCGATGGTGGTTTTGACCGAGGTCAACGCCAGGGGTGGATTGGGTTTTATTTTGTGGGCTGGGGAAATGGATTGGGCCAAGGGGAAGAAAAGGGTGGGCTTTTGAATTGGTTTTGGGTTATAATAAACTTAAGGATCCGTTTGGTTATTTTGGTTTGCAAAACACAAGGACCTTTTTTGTAATTTAGCCGAAATGTGAGGGGTGTGTTTTGGCATTATTTTAAAATGTTTCATGGGGTGTAATATGCCAATGATGAATAGTATGAGGTTATGTTTTGAATTTTTCACTATATAATACCCAGAGACTAAATCTGCCAAATCATCAAACTTCAGGGACCTGACTTGTAATTTCACCAAACTTTCTAACCAAGGACCAAACCTGCCATAAGATATTAGTATAAGGACAAAATTTGTTTTTCTCAAAGTTTTAATAACCCAGGGACCATTTTTGACAATTTTCCAAACTTCAGGGACTAAACTTGACATTTTGTGAAACTTTGCACCAAAGGACTAATTTTGTAACTTATTGATTTAAAAGGACCTTTGGTGACTTTTTCAAGTTTTTAGAACAACCAGGGACTAGATTTAACAATTTTTGAAAGTTGAGGGACTGAAACTGCCAATTTTGCAAACTTTGTGTGTTTTTCATCTGTTTTTGATTGTTTTGCATTTGAAACATATAAAACACTTTCCTGGGATATTTTTACTATTTTGATTCAATATTGAGTGTTTTTAGATGTTTTGGCAGCTCAGAAAAGGTAAAAATGATGAGTATTTACACACTCATCAGACACCATATGTGATTCTTTTGGTTCACATACACTGCTTGTTCGTGTTGGCATCGTTTAAAAGACATTTGCTTTAGAACTCTATCAAGTTTTGTATTCCACGCCCTCGGGGTTTGTTTAAGTCCGCAGAGCGCCTTTTTTAACTTGTAGATTTTTCTTTCTTCTCCTTTCTTCACGAACCCCTTCGGTTGTGTAACAAACACTTGCTCTTCTAATTCTCCATGTAGAAAAGCTGACTTTACATCCAGATGATGTAACTCCCATGCTTTTTTTTTGCGGCTAATGAGATCAATAAACGCACCGTTTCAATCCGTGCTACAGGCGCGAATACCTCGTCATAGTCAACTCCTTCCTTTTGAACATAACCCTTTGCTACTACACGAGCTTTATATTTATTAATTGAGCCGTCCGGATTTTTCTTAATTTTAAACACCCACTTTAATCCAATAGGTTTAACATTAACCGGGGGCTCAAGTAACTCCCATGTATCATTCTTCTTTATTAAATCAATCTCTTGCTTCATAGCAAACATCCACTCGCTTGAAACTTATCTTCTTGAAACGTTCTTGGTTCATCATCTTATATTAAGAGCATATTTTGATCTTCATTAACAGTTGAGGTTCTCGAACTGGACCCCATTATAAAGTCATTAAATCTGGTTGGCATAGTTGGAACCCTCGAAGAACGCTGATTTGTGTAAGTTTAGAGTTTAAGTATATTTTCCAAAAAAATACTTGTGAAAGTATTTCCCCGGGTCGTGTCCCAACGAAGTGTGAATTGAATTCGTGGTTTAGTTTGTGATTTATGAAATGAATGGGGATAAAAGAGATATGATGGGAAATAAAGCTAAAAATTACCAACTAAACTATGCTAATCAAGCAAATAAGATAAATGATAAAAAGATATACTTGTTAAGCAAATTATCACGATCCTTAAGTGTGGTTTATTGTTTCAATTAGTACTCTATTGATGAATTAATATCTTTTACAAATAATTATTTTCTCACAACGTTGGTTTATTTTAAAAACAATTTCATAAAGAGATATCAATATCTAAATTAAAACCCAATTATTCTCACGGCTTTTACCCATTTAAACAACCAAAATTTCAATCCATGTAACTTAGAATTACTACCCAATATATTGTCTAACTTTTATAAAACCACACTTAATTCACATAACAATCTACTCAACAAGCATAATAACAATCTACTCAACACTCATATTAATTAAACTAATAAAAACTATTAAACCAACAAACATTATCATATTAAAATCTTATTATCTAAAAGTGCAAAGGAATAGAAAGTAAAACCCGATCTAACGCAACGAGAATAATACCACCCGATCTTATAAACTAAGTAATTTATTAAAGTTTATTTCCTTATTAACTTTTATTTTACTAATTAGTTAATAAAGTTTAAAGCTTCATTAACTAAATAACTCAATAAAAGTTATTAAAGTTGTAAACTTTAATGAATTTTAAGCTTATAAGACCCTTAAGCTCCGGCCTTATGTGTAGGATGATGAGCAACTAATAAAAATCAAAACTTTATGCAATATTAGTTCTATTAAGCTCTTGAATAAACTAGATCTAGATTCAATAAGCTATGAAAAAGCTAATCAAATCTAGACAAACTAGTAATAGAACCAAAAAGCTAGAAAGCTAGTAGATCTATACTATTTATGAATAAAAAAAACTAAAAAGCTAGATTTATTAGAAGAAAATAAGTGATAAGCTAATTATATTAAAATTAATTAACTAACCAGATTTATTAATAAAAAGCTTTGTAATTAAAAATATACTAAGAGAAATAAGCCTAAAATTATTAGATCTAATAAAACTAAAAGAGTTATGAAAAAAAAAAAAAAAAAAAAAAGAATTAAAAAATGCTTAATCAATAAGCTAATCTAAAAAGCTACAATGAGCTAAAAAGCTAATATAGCCTATTATAGATAAAAATAATAATAATAATAAAGAAAAGATGAGAAGAAGAATAAGCCAAGTAGTTAATAAAATCTTTATTTATAAGCTTCAAATAAATTGGGTACAATAAGAATTTAATAAAGAGCTTGGGGTAAATTCAAGGTAATTGGGGGAATTTGAAATTAAAATTGCTTCAATTCTCTTGTTTGGTTCACAATAAATATGTGGGTCCAAGAATTTTATTTGCATTAATGAGGCTAAAAATGAGGTATTTTAATTTTCTTTCACATGGGAAGCATTTACATTTGCTTAGAATTTTAAATAGCACCATTTATATATCTTGAACCAAACGCCCCTAAAAGTTTTACAAGAAAAATAAGCTATTACAAATACTTAAATAAGCTAAAACTAATACTATAAAAAAAAACTAAACTGCTACGTAAAATAAATTGTGTGTGTGAAATTTATTGAATGGAAAAGCTGATGAAATGAGTGTCAATCAGTATTTATAGCCAACTAGGATAGTAACCCGCGCTCCGCGGCGGGTTATTTTGCTGAAGAAGGATAAAATGCTTTCATGTTCTTCGTGTAACAACTCATGGAAACATGATTTCAAACCTTAATAGTGTGCATCAAATAAATGTACATACTACATACCACAAAATCTAACATCACAGTATACTATTCATTATCATAGCACAACCTTTATCAATCTTATACATAGTTGTAGCTCATATACAGATTGTGGTCAAAGTGCATTTCAATATACCAATCTTATAAATAGCTGGAGTGTTACCTTTTTGTGGTTGCTATTCCAAGACCTGGAAGTCTTCATCCTCTCCCACGCTATATTTCCTTATTAGTTGAAATGCAAGAAAACTTTGAAAGATTACGGCATCAATTCTTCCTTCCTCAAGTCCTTAACTGTCAGAATTTAGTAAACGCTTAAGTTTGGTTATTATAACTCCGAACTACAACAACTTCTAAAAAAATTGCTAAATATAGGCGAAAATCATTATACTTATGTACAATGAAGAAAAGACCTTACCTTTGTAGTATCTTCAAGTAAGGTTTTTCAACGCTACTGGGCAGGGCATGAGTAAATTGTCTATGTTAACTTATTTTATCGCTGATTTATTTGTTCCGAAACGCCGAGAAAATGATCCAACTGCATAAGATTTTGTTGCTTCAAGTCAGTAGCAAAAGCAAGTTTGAAAAGCA
Source organism: Artemisia argyi (assembly GCA_030686995.1). Lineage (NCBI taxonomy): Eukaryota > Viridiplantae > Streptophyta > Magnoliopsida > Asterales > Asteraceae > Artemisia > Artemisia argyi. The sequence goes on along the minus strand of CM060698.1, from coordinate 121,013,484 downwards.
TGTGCAAACAAAACACCATCTTCTCTGGTGTTGAATATCATATTATTTAGTCATAGAGGTTCACTTGTAGTGCGGACATGTCAGTGCGATCATTGCAAGAATTGTACATGAGCGGGCCATCATTAGCATGGTGTCGTTTACATTAATCGGTTACAAGTTCAACCTCAGGTGCCACACGTGAAACTATTGTTGATACAACAGTGCAAGTGCAAATTTCAAAAGTAAGGTAAGAAAAAGTCTTAAAAAACATATGAAAAAAAGAAGATTAATGCATAACAAAATATAAAGAAAAGCTTACGAACCTTGTTCCTTTTCAACACGCATCAACACTTGCTCACTGTGAAAATGACTTACGCCGGGTTGATGTCTGTAACAGATTTTCTATCAAACGTAAAAGAAGGGTCTTCGGCTTCTGCAAATGCAGTTTGAAAATATATTTTATTCTTTGTCAATTCTACCTGTATGTTTCTGTAAAATGACCACAACACTTTCTGCATAGTATAATATACTTGATTACTTAGCAAAAGTGAAGCCAAGATTACCTATCAACGCCAACACTCCAACTGTCTCTAACTAAAACGCATGTCCTTCCGGCATCCTCCAACCTCGCTTACAATATCACCTCAATCTTCCTATCAATTTCAAACTATGCACATCAAAATAATCGAACAATCAGGGTCTCAACTCATTACGATATAGCAGAATTCAGAAATTGAAACTTTCAATCTGACACTCTACAAATGCACGTCATTTTAAAAAAAAAGGTGACTCACAAACAGGGCAAATGCAGACTGATTCAAACCTATGGTTTCAGTTAAACCGTTAACTGTAACTAACATCAAAACTCAGATCTAACCATCTACATTCACTATAACACGTCATGTAACAATTTTGAAAATATAACAAAAGAAATAATATGCAAAGAGCAATGCTATTTTTCTAAAGCTACAATTTTTATGGTCACTTAGGTATAATAAATTGTAAATTTCTAAAGGATTAACCTTATAAAATCATTTCAGTTTAAGTACAAACTGCATTGGAGTTTGATAAGCATGATTTAGTACTGAATTAGACATTGAGTACAATAAATTAGGGCTGAGCATCGGGTAGGAACCGACCCGAACCGAACCGGCCCGAAAAAACCGATAACCGAAATTAATGAAAAACCGGAATCGAAACCGAACCGACGGGCCGTCGGTTCGGTTCGGTTTTTGTCGGTTCGGTTCGGGTTTGTCGGTCCATGTGTATTTTGGCATGTTTTTGTCGGTTTTGGGCCGAACCGGACCGAACCGAACCGAAATGTAACAATTCGCAATTTCAGGTTAATTACTATTCCCGGAAAATTTCACTATTTACTTTTACTATTCATTTTTCCCGAAATTTTCCCGAAATCTGATTTTTGTTTCTTGGCCTCGAGTGATAAATCATTTCCATGGCAAATTAAAAGTTTGATATTCATAAGCTCATTTTCGTGAAAGTTAATAAGGAATTACACGTTTTAGGGTAAAACGTCATTCAAAAATTCTACGCACAACGAAACTCGACCGCGTTAAGTGACCCCGCATCAGAAAAATGTTTGATACACTCATGATTTATTTGAGAATTAATCATGACTGAGAAAAACATGACCAAAATAAACCTCGGCCGTGAAAAACTGGAATTTTCAGTTTTAAGCGTTTTTACTCAGCCGTAACCTTAGCCTATACCTGCATCGCGTTTCTAAGATGATTTGAGTTTTCAACTTTTTAAAACAAGTCAACATATTTTTCCCTCCTCCATTCACTAAAAATCATTCCTTGATTTTATAAGTCATTTCGTGATTTTTAGGCTTACGGTTTGATGTCTAAAAGACATTTAATACCAACCGACACTGGACTGAGTCCAGTCTAGACATTATAAGTCTTTTTAAATCATTTATATCATATTAGAAAAGTAACATTTTACTTTTCTCAATTTTACGCAATATTCGTACATTTTACGTGTTACGCATTTTAGACCCGTGTTTCCAGTTTTAGCAGGGTTTTACCACCCAAATGGAACCTACCACTCATTTTATATTTTATTATGGAACATATGGACATGTTTATCAATACTTTCAAGTTCCATAATTTTACGACACCCGGTTTTACGTTTTGAGGCCTAATCATTTACGGTTGGCAATTCCCGGAGTCAAGTTTCATCCTAATACTTAGGATAATACCAAGCTAAGCCAACTCATCCTCCCTAGCCACTCCAAACCGCCAATAGGGGGGGGGGGATTCACCACCCTTGTGGCTTGATCTCATGCATAGAACTCTTGGATGATTACAAGTGTTCAACTTGGTCTCCAAGGTGTTGACTAGTCATGGAAAGTAACCTCCTCAAGACCCTATATAAGCCCCCCTCCCCCTCATTTAAACGCCACACCTCACACTCCCTATCCTCTTATCCTTAGCTCATTCTCTTCCAAGTTTCATGCAAGATTCAAGTGCAAGTTCAAGGTTGAAACCCTAGTTTCTTTTAGATAATCAAAACACTTCCATAACCTCATATACTTGGTGATTTCTCTTGAGTTTGAATCCACTCAAGTCACCTCAACCTTCATCATCCATCTTTCAAGATTACAAGAGTAGAAAGATTGCATGAAGTGAAGTGGGTTGAAGCAAGTCTATCAAAGTCCTATCCTTACATGTTAACTTACCTTTCTTTGTAGAAAGCCAAAGTTGTAAGCCAAACCCTAACTTGCTTCTTGTTAAATAATCATGTTCATGTTATTTACCTATTATTCTTGCTATATTATGTCTTGTATGCAAGTCCATGATGTATAAAAATGAGTAAAACATGTTATTGTTATTGATTGTTAAAACAAGTTATTAAAACAAGTAAACTAATGATTTTCTTGGAAAGACCTGATCAAAATGGTAAAAATATGATATTGGATCATTACATATTGTAGTAGAGGACCTAACAAGGAAACCGTAGCAATTTGAACCACCTAAAACGAGTATATGAGTCAAAAGTTACGCCCATTTGAAGTTACAAAAGATTTGCGGCAAAACTGCCTAAAATGTTTCTGTTACAGAAACTTTAAACACGCAAAAAGACGCATTTCTGGTCCGTTTCATGAAAAAGTTAAAACACGAAAGTTGTCCGGAATCACGTTTTCGTTCAGGAATAAAGAAGCTCGAGCCTTGAAAACGCTTTCGAGTGAGATATTTCTCAATTTCTTAACAGCTATTTACATATATATAAGTCACTATATTATGGTTATACTTTAAAAGGAACAACAGGTCTTATGACCTATAATCAAGACCACCACCATGGCTAGAGCCAAGGTTGTGTCTCATGACCTTGGAACAAGGACCAAAGGTCATGGCTAGGCCATGACGAAATGACCATAGAAGCTTACTTAGGCGAAAACATGAAACAAGGAATTGACGATAATTTGAACAAGCAATTTGGATCTACTTCACTTAAAAAGGAACCATGAGATATTACAAGGAAAAATGGTCATACAAGACTTATAAAACTTCCCCTAATAACAATCTTCATGTACTAATAAACTTTCCTAAGTTTATTCAAATATCGGACATGTAACTTTTCGGATCGAAACTTATATCTATATATTTTATCAACTACTACAATAGTAGGGAGCCTCATGTGAGGAGTTCATTATGTAAGCCGTCGAGATGAGTTGTGGATTTACGAATTAAAGTGTCCTGGCTCCTCGAACGCTTACTAACATGACTTCTGAATTATGTCGGCCCGAACGGTAGTAAACGATATATAAAACATACATGTTTCATGAATCTTTTCTTTCAAAGACTTACAATATACATCATACCACATCATGGACTAGATGCAAGATATATATATAGGCACTTATTCATATTCTTTACTTCGATCCTAAGTCGCAACATTCTATTATAGGTTGCTCGTAGAAACCTTCGCGATTCGACCATCACATTCACTACTCACTACATAACTTAAGGTGAGTTCATAGCCCCACTTTACATTACTTCAATGTTTTACAAACCCTTGGGGGGAATACATGCTATTTTTAACCGAGCACAATGTTTTTTAAATTGTATGCTTGCCTGATTGTTTTATTATCACTAAGTACCATCCTTGCCAAACCGAGATCCCTTATTATGAACCATTTAATCACTAGAAATAGTGAGCGCGAATATTGTGAATAGGCCTATTGGGATTGACGAATCCCATTTGTATTGACTAAGTTCAAACAAATGCATTAATATTTGAGACATTAGGTATGACGGCAAAGTACCTGCCGGGATAACTCCGCCGATTGATATTGGTACCCGTTAACGTTTTGGTGTCATAAGCTTAGTATTTGATAATAACTGTTCCGGGCGTATAACAACGTGGCCCATCTTTGTTTTCCAAACATTGGTGTGAGTCTATAGCTCACACTACCAACATATTGTGTTCAAACATTAAACAAACTCTATGAATATCACTCAACCTTTGTGTTGACCTCTCAAGCATGTATTTCAGGTTCATGATGATCAAGGATGGCACGGAAGGACACGGATACTCAAGAGGGCTATAAATTTTATTATCATTCGAAAACTCATTTAATGTGATTTGTAAACATGGAACCATTTGGGACCTCATTTTGTAATCTCTGATATTTATACAATTTGAATGATAAATCTTTTAAAACGACTCAATTGGAGTTCGTTTTCTATTATTGTGACTATTGTGCCGTCGAGTAACACCCAGTTTGAATTCCGCTGCAACCATGAATTGGGGGTGTTACACGAAACCGAAACCAAAATCATGTAAAACCTAAAACCGAAACCGAACCGACAGGCCGTCGGTCCGGTTCGGTTTTTGTCGGTTCGGTCGGTTTCATCGGTCCGGTTCGGTTTTGAACCTTCGGTGCTCAGCCCTACAATAGATTATCAAAAGCTCTTACTGCATCTTTTATTAAACTAATGACTGGTATTAACATTGTCTAAAATTTCCTACTTAAATGTCATTTCACCAATTAAAGGTCACGCAATTAAGATAAAATCAATATTACCTTAGTTGTATCCTCATGGGTTAATCCCTTATAATCTCATTTACGAAAGCTTCATGTTGTCATTGTGGTGAATAGTCAACTGCATAATTAAAACCAATTGTTACGTTAGTTATTATTATGTAGCTCGCATACATCGTAGCACCTGTTAAAAAAGACCACACAAAGGCCACAGAAAGGCAAGCCCCTGTTAGATTGTTTAAGTATTCTTACCACGCTTCCAAGATACATAAAACCGCCGTATATGGCAACCTTTTGAAAAGACCGAAAGCTAATATACACGCAAAATAAGCTTTACCCAAACACCTTTTACTACTATAATTTAAGAAATATAGTTTCTTTTAACCACTATATGCAGAGGGCTAACCAATTTTTCAGAAATAGATAAGAGCATGTAACTTTATAAATAGCAAACATGAAACTAAATCACTAATTACATAGAAAATTTTGTTGTACATTTGGAAACCTCGCTGTGGTCACCTGCGCGTTGCGACAGAACTAATATAGTATAATATATAATGGCGAAACGTCAAAAAAGTTAGTCAAGTGTCTTGTTTACAATACAAACCGTTGTCCAGCATATGATTCTCCTAATCCCAATAACTAACTTGGAACTTGCTTATAAAAGTTATTTAGAGCAAATGACCTGACCCGATAAAAGGTGACATGTGCTAACCTGTAACTTGTTACCCAACCCCAGCTTGCTAATTTAGCTGCCCTCGATAGTTCCAGTTGTACCGACCCGATGAACCCACCAACTGAACCAGCCCGCTGAACCAACACAATAAACCCACCCGCTGAACCCACCCGTTGTATCCCCTGAAGGCCTGAACCCACCCACTGAACAAACCCACTAAACAAAGCCATTATAATAAGCAATCCCAAACACCCCCTTGGTGTGTAGAATCTCTCAATGATATCAAGCTACCTATTCTAATGGCCATCGTCATAACTGTATCTTACATATAAAGTAATATTTTTACAACCAAAGATAAAAGATGTAAAAACACTTATTTTGGACAAAGGAATCCCTTTCTCACCTTCAAGCTTTGATGATTCCAAGAAGTGTAATCCCTAGTTAATGTCAGCTTCTAAGCTCAGTCCCAACATCTGATTGTGATTATATGTTTCACATCACTTGCAAGAAAAAAGAATTAATGAGCATAAGTCAGTTCGTTAAACCTCTTTTTTCGTTTAATCATTACAACTGCAAACAACATAATACCTGTGACAGCGTTCGAAGAAAGCGGAACAACATCCACATTCCAGTGTGAACTCACAAAAGTGAGACTGAAATCCAAACCGACTTTGCTAGCCATCTTTTGCCCCTGCGCTTATAAAAAGAAAACAATATTTTAAACACCTTGCACACATCTATACAATTTAAGTTATATGAAAGCAATTAAAAAAAGTTTACATCAATAATTATCCTCCGAAGACCCCCAGACAGCTTTTCTCAACTTTGTTAACATCCTCCGCTTGACAAAACCCGCTAATCATGGGACTATAACCCATTATATCACATTTGAAACCACCGCTCTTTAACATTCCAAATTCCTGGTCACTTTTCTCATCGACTTCAGGCGTTAACGTTATTTCAGAAGTAAGTGACCTAAGCGTCTGCACATTGTTAAGATAAACTGTCACCATTGAAGCAAGGCCATTGACAATAGTAAACAACTAAAGTAAACTTGTGGATCATTTGGATTACCTCTGCAAATAATTATGTATACCTTCCCGTTTGAAATACTAAGTTCAACGTATTAGGAAATGTTTTTTCAAATCTGTAAAAGGCTCAGATATGCACTGTAAAATCCGGCATAAAATACCAGCCATGGCTGCAATCCTAATTCAAGTCATATTGCCATGCCAAGATACCGGTATAAGCAGATTATGTAACTGAAACATTCAAGGTGCAAATACTCATCATCATTGCCTTAGGGTAAAGAGTAAAGTGAACTTTATATGCAACGAAAGTAAACAGAATGGCCTACCCGCCATGGCTGCAAATCCAATAATTTGCCTCGCCAAGATGCGGATTACCTCAACTGTAACTTTGCCTAGCAGCACATCCACCATGGTTGCAAACACAGATTGAGAGTGTGTTGCCCTCCCATTATGTGAAGTGATGCCTACAACACGAATTCAAACACGCAACTTAGAAACGAAACCATCCAAAATCATCATAGACAATATTAACATATCCACACAAATTGGTCGGATGAACAGTTATAGTAAATGCCTTAAGCAACGGTGTTTTACTACAATTTTGTACTTATAAATAGCTGCAAAAACCAAATACCACTCATGGGCTGCAACCACAGCGGTGGCAAACATCCGCTATGGCTGCAATCACACTGGAGCACAAAGATATTTAAAAGTCTTTTATCCACTGCCTTTTGCACAGGCACCAAAACAATATTTGGTGTGCACGGTTGCTCACACACAACTAGCTTTTGTAGCTGGATACACAAAACAATATTCATCCGCCATGGCTGCAACCTCTTTAGCTGCCCCGCCAAGATGCGAAGAATGTCCATTTAATCCTGAAAACAAATCCCAATACATTAATCGATCAGGTGATAAGCCATTTTAATAAGCTAACCCAAACATCGCATAGATATACCAAATTGTTACTATTTCCATGTCATTAGGGGTCATTTTACATGTAAATTGTTATATGCAGCATATATTTGCAAACAATCAAACAACCTATTATCTTGCTCTAGTAAAATCAAAACATAAACGAACACATAATCATCATAATCACATATATTAAATCCCAATCTATATAAAATAAAAATAAATAAAAAAAGATACCTGAGTTTGGACACACAAATATTCCATCAAGAAACCCAAAATCAGAAAGCCCTAAGAAGGAGAAAACCCTAACCCCAATTGACAGAATCCAGTGTTTTGTGGTGTGTGTATTTTTGAGCTATAGAAGTTTGTAGAAGATCTATCTAACAAACAAATGCATAAAAAATAGCCACAAAACATATTAACCGATTAAAATATTGCTGCATTGTAGCTAACACTGTAGTTGCACTCACATAATTCACTATAGATGCCCCGATCCGTTATGATTTTCGGTTTTTCCCGCTCCATCGGATCACCGTTAAACCGGAAAAGTTATGAGTAGTGTGTGAGAGGAGAGGAAGTATATCCGGATGCGGGTATTAAGAGTGGTTCGGATATGGGCTAAGTTCTACAGTAAAGAGTGCCCAAGGCACTGTTGCTAAAGAGTGCCCAAGGCACAGTAAAGAGAATTATATGTATATATATATAATTCTCGATCATTCTATTTGTTGACAGCTCAGGTACGTGTATCTGGACAAATTTTTGCATCAATAGGATGGACACGTGGCAGCTGGAAATTGGTTGAAAAATGTGTGACTGCGAGTGGACTGGAGCAAAAACCAAACGCGCTTGTAAATATTTAATTTCTTGTATTAAAATCTGCTTTGTGATATATGAAAACAAACAACAATGCTCCTTTATTTTCTTCTTTTGTACTTCGCGAATTGATACACAGCAACAAGGTCCACATGCAATATTTATAATCATCTCTTGGTTTTTATTTCTTGTCTTCCACGTGATTCACTTAGCAGCAAAACAATCACTCATTAATTTATGCAAACCTGGTCTTATATTTCTCTCTTTAGGCTTTATCATTGGAGCATCTTCATGAGTCTTCAATTTAATTTAAGTGTCATGGGCCTGCTGAAATTAATTTTAATGTTGGGCCTTGGATGTCTTAATTTGCTTGGGCTGCTGCTGCTACTCTTGGGCTTGACATGGATGGCAAAGAATGATTCACGCTGGGCTGCTGCTGGATTCTGTTCTGTTGGGCCGGATCTGCTTTATACATGAGCTGGACTGATTTTGCTACTCTTGGAATGGGCTGGATCATTGCTTCATGCTGTGTGTTTAGTAAAAAAAATGAAAATAGAGGCAAGCGGGACTTGAACCGTCGACCTCCGACTCAGGATACCAACACTCCAACCACTTTGGCTAGCACAAATTTTGTGTTGTTTTTCGCCTTTGATTCCTTTTAACACCTTTTCAACTGATTCGAATTTTAACTAATATCTTTAAAAATAATCTTCGTTCGGGCTCCGTTTAATCTATAAATTTTTCGTCTTTTGCCATGAGCCCATGATGCTCCAAATAAAGTTAATGTTTATCCCGTAATTTTGTGCTCTTTCCAATCTCGTGCTCGCTTTTTGTCCGTTTTGTCTTTCTTTTTGTCCATTTTTCATATATCCGTACCTGCACATACACAAATATAAAAACACATGTTTTCTTAGCATATTTGGTTAATATTTGGTATTTTTAGTCTGATTTTGGGTCTAAAAAGGATGTGTGAATAAGCACACATCAAACGCCTCAATGCTGATTGATTTTCTGTTGCATAAACTGGGTCAAGATCATTCCCAGCTTCGGCTGGGTTCTCCTGTTCGGTATTGACCAGCTGTTCTTCATCATTATTTTCATCAGTATCATGCTGATTTTCGGCCACTTGATGATCCTCAACAGCATCTACTTCTTCGGTCAGACCTGGGTTCACAAATCCACAACCCGTATCAATAGAACCATGCCATTCTATGACAAACATACCTGGGTTTAGCTCATGTGACTCGCTTCCAGCAACATACTTCTAGCCAAGTTCCTCATTAAACTCCGCATCACGACATACCACTACCTTTTTTAGTCTTGGATTGAACAATCGAAAACCTTTTGATCCAGGCTCATTTCCGATATAAATGAATCGTGTTGACCTGTCGTCTAACTTGGGTAAATATGGCCTTGTTCCTGTTGCATACACCACACATCCGAATACCCGTAAACCCTCCAAGTCAGGCTTCTTTCCTTTGAGAGCCTCGTATGGTGTTTGATTAACTAGAGCTCGAGTTGAGACTCTATTTATAAAAAACGTGGCATGTCTAACTCCTTCAGCCCACATATAATTTGATACGTCTCGTGCTTTCAAGATGCTTCTAGTCATTCCCATAAGAGTACGGTTTCGCCTCTCCGCGACTCCATTCTGCTGCGGTGAGTAGGGAGTGGTTAGATGTCTTGTTATACCCTCGACATAACAGAACTTGGTAAATTCTCTTGAAGTGAATTCACCTCCTCTATCGGTCCTTAGGGTTATAATCTTCTTTCATGTCTTTCTCTCGACTAGAGCTTTAAACTTCTTGAAATATTCAAGTGCCTCTCTGATGTGTGGGAATTGCACCAGGCTTTACCTCTCGAGGGATCTCGAGAAGCTTACAACCCCCACCAGGCAATGTACCTGATCGTTGTAGTACAGTATAGTGACAAGTACCGGGGGATTGATCGTTCAACTCAGGAATAGTGTCGCTAGGATTAGAAAGCCTAAGAACTAGGTATAGAGGTGAGGGATGATTCTTTTTGTATTTTTTTTTATTTTATAAAAGCAAATAAAATCTTGGGTTTTTAGAGGACTGGGCGGAATTAGTTGTTAATCAACTAACCCAATAACTAAGATGCAATCAAAATAAAATAACAAAAATGTAAATAAACTAAATTACAAATGTGGTGTGAACAATATATGGGAGAATTGTGTTTACTTAAATTTCACTACTCCCTAGATATATTTTACAGGTTAATTACCTGTTATAGTTGCGTGGATGACGGATTGTATTCCTTAATACCATTCATGAGGTGGCGTACTTACTTCCCCAATTCTATAAGCTCCTACTTCACTCCTATGTCGAGCCGGCTAAGAAGCTCCTAACATGGGATCATTAGAATTCGCTCATGCATTAAATACAACCATAAAAACCTAGTACACATCGGTTTATGTTTCTTAAGACGTTCAAGCAAGTTACACAATGGAGATCTGCCAGTTTTCTTAAGCATAACATTGAAATCATTCATCCATTACAACTATAAACAAGCAATCAACCTATAATCAACATCTAGGTTTCATTACATCTAAGCAAACACATAATAGATCTAGCCTAGCATGTTAAAATCAAGACAAGTGTAAGATATATTCAAACAACACATAGACATGTTGAATGAATTGGAAGAATACTTATCTCAATTGAACATGAAGGGTTTCAAGGGGTGAAAACTCTTGAAAATACTGTTACAAACGAGCTAGGGTTTATTAGGTTCGACCCTAAAATTCTCCACACAAGTTCCTCTCTTAATGAATGAAAAATAAAAAAGTATATATAGATTTTAGGAGGTGACGGCGTCAAGAGGAAAAATCTGACGCCGTTAATAAAGTTCTCGTACTGCCTAGATCCATAGTTGACGCCGTCATGTGTAATTCTACTCTGGGCCGTCACAAAAATTACTCTTGACGCCCTTGTTCTAACGCCGTCACGTTTTCTCTGGGTCGTCATCCATTTTGCTCTTGACGCCGTCATAAAATCCTTTTTGACGCCGTCATCTACTGTTCCCAGCAAGGAAAATTAAGACTTTGCCGTTTTCTTCACTTTTATGCTCCAAAAACGTCCAAAATGCTTCCTTTTCCAGAATTCACTCTCAAAGTACCTAAAATCACAAAAGGAACAATTTAGGCAATATTTGATCAAATAAATTCAATTCCGGGCTTAAATGACCCCCTAAAAACGGTTCATTTTTCGCCTCATCATATACCCTTACACTTGAGATTTGCTTGTCCTCAAGCAAATGTGCTTTTATTCTAATCAAAATACAAGTTACGGGTCATTTAACACTAATATAAAAGTAATTACAACAAATAATCGTTCCACTAAAGACCAAAGATAAGCATGGAGGTCATATACTAGCACCTCACAAATAATGTTTAGATACTCACATCTCTCGGGTGTAATAAAGTATATATCACAATATGGAAATGGAAAACATCTCTCACTACCTATCATAACAAAATAGATTACCATAGGCTTGGGAAAGGATCAAACCTCCATCACATGGCGTAAGCACCTAGGATAAACTATCAAAGAGGTCTTTTAAAAGGGTTGTAATGTTAGGTGTAGGGATATGGAATACACGGTTTTGTTGGATATAGGCAATCTTTACTGGTGGCGAGCTAATCATCTTGGTTAATTACATGTACAATATGGCGTTGCTAAGCCAAGAATAGACCCGACTTAAGCTAATAAATCAAAAATAACAAAAATATAAAATAAACATAGAATGAAACGGGATGGTAGTCCGTATGTTTTTCTCTTTTCTTTTTCTATTTTTTTTTTCTTTTTCTTAATTTTTCGATTTTATTTTATTTTATTTTTTATTTTTATTTTTTTGCATACACTCTTGCCCTACCATCCAAAATAATACATCATAGGGAATGAACATTCCCCTTACACTTGAATTTTTACATATTTTACAATAAACTAATCTAATGACTCGAATTAAGATAATCAAAACACTTGGAGTACTTTTAAGATTAATGCACATATGGGGGTAATAATATAATGTTCTTCCCCATTACTCAATAACATAAGTACTTTACCCATGAGTCCCAATCGTCCCAAAACAATACATACAATATATGACTCGACTTAGCAACCATGTAATCAATTAGATAATTAACTAAGGGTTTAAACAAATAACAATAATGCACTAAAGATGAGTGAATACACAGAAGGCTAAGGCGATTCGGTTGTACATTTAAGTGGGGTGTAACAAATTCTTCCTTTAAGTAAGATGCTTAAAGTTAGAAACGAAAAAATAGGCTCAGAGGGGTGTACTAGGGGTTTCGTATACTAAAATTGAGTACAACGCTAAGGGTGTGGGAAAAATTAATTGACTTTACTAGCCAAGTAATATGACTTAAATGGTCAAGTAATTATGATACGGGTTTAACACAAGGGTGATCCTAATGCCTCTTATCATGTAGTAAATCCTACTACACGAATGTAGTCTCACTAGCGATCTCGGGATGCATCACTAACGCAAATTCTAGATTCTAAATGCTACCGGTACACTCATAAGCACTAATAGTAAATGCTTTTCCTATCAAATCTAAAGGCGAACCTCACATATTTGGGTGGAAAATTTTTCTGAATGATACGGTTTTGTGCTAGTCATACAATCTCCTATCCATGAGACGCTTGCTATGGCTAAAGTTTCACTCCTAAATGTTGTAAAAAAATTTAAATTTGGCGCTAAAATTACACTAACAAGTATTTCTCATAGTTTTATTACACACCTACCATCAAACAAACAAACTCAAACGAAAGTGTATCCTATAAGGTATCATCATTTACTCTCCTCTTACACTTAGGATGAACATTGTCCCCAATGTTCAATTAAAGATTGTAAAAGTAAAACAAGTAAAAGAATGAAATCAAATACTCCCCTGATTCGCTCGGTATGGATAATATGGTAACAAGGTTAGATCTTCCTCTAAGAAAATGAACAATCAAAGCTTCCCTTCCAGAATATAAATCATCTTCTTGTCATACATAACCTGTTAATCCTGAGAAAACAAACAAGACAACCTCGCGTAAAATCGTCGGCAATCTATATATGCTACAAATCCTAGAAAACAAAGTAAGATATAATGCTTGTGGAATGATGTTTGCAGATTTCCTGGAGATTATAAAACTAAAGATTCAACAAAAACTTTAGGACTCCGTTAGAAAAACATAACTAGCAAAATTTCAAGAATTTTACACGTGACGCCATTAGGAATTTCTTCCTGACGCCGTCAGAAGTGACCTGCAGAAATTCTTATGTTAAGTTTTCGGAAAATTTCTGGAAAAACTTTGTCCTACTTCCTGGAAAATCCTGCAAAACATCATTATGACTCGATACAAGCATTTGACTCTAACAAATACGAATATACATGTTCACTTAATATTGTGGAGAATCATGATCAAGTTTGTTTCTTAAAAACATATTTGGGGTTTCCCCTTACACTTAACTTTTGCGAAATACCCTTGGATGAAGTTAAGACTAAGCCAAACGACAAAATAAAGTATTTTCACCATTTTAGTTTGAAACATGATCTACCAACAATAAAAATAAAGCATGCATACGGAAACAAATAACAATCAAACAAAATAAAAATCACACAAAGCATGGGTTGCCTCCCAAGAAGCGCTTTTCTTTATTTACGAGTCTTGTAGCTAGACTCAAGGTCATGGGTTACCGTGTGTCGCTTATGCTCACATAACCAAGGGTGAGCCATCTAATTGTCGCCTCATCTTTTTTATAATCATCACTTAACTCTAAACATCCACGATAATATCTTTTATTCTTTTCATGAGTATATTTAAGCCATTCTTTTATCATTCTCACTTAGCATTTCTAGGGGTGGATACCTACTACACTTCTCCATGGAAAAATCCTTGAACCTAGGGTGTGCACGGGGCATTTGGTAAACAAAATCTTCATCCCCATCCGAGAATGTAATTAACCCTTCCATAAGTTTTTCATCAAGGTTGGTCAACCTTTTGAAAGGTTTCCCAAACACAACTTGAGTTAACTTACTATCGATAAATTCTCCTAGATTCTCCATAACCATGAACTCAACAAGATAAACAATGCTTCCTACAAACACATGCAATGACATTGCCCTATCAACAACATTATCTCCTTTGTATTCTAACTCATCTACCATAATTTTATTATATTCACTACGCGAGATTATGTTCATTGGGAGAGATGAGTTAAGGTAGACATTAAAGCTCCTAAATCCAATCTTACAAGGAAATTGCATGTTGAATGTGCTATCACTATCAATCCTTGTTCTAGGGTCGACATACCTAAGAGGGTTCACTTCATCTTCCATCCCATCCTCATTAATCACGTCACCATCATCTAGATCCTCATCGGAGTCTGAATAGTAAAAAGGACTAGCCCTATGGTCATTATCATGGTCTGACTCCTCCATTTTAGAGTTATTGTCAAAGTGGTGGTTAGGCAATAGGTTAGGTGGGTTCTCATTTTCCACAAGAGGGATTGGGGCGGGCATTTGGAAAATCCTACGACGAAAAACACGAATAAAAGGAATCAAACGATCAATGCTATTGTTATCCATCGAGATAGTTTACGAACAAAGGAAACTAGAAAATAAGATAGACTAAAGAGAACCTAAAAATAAAAATAAAATCTTACTAGAAAGGAATCTAGCAAGTAGACCTAATAAAAAGAAATTCTAACCTAGACAATAACTATTCCCCGGTAACGGCGCCAAAAACTTGATGCGTGGGAATTGCACCAGGCTTTACCTCTCGAGGGATCTCGAGAAGCTTACAACCCCCACCAGGCAGTGTACCTGATCGTTGTAGTATAGTACAGTGACAAGTACCAGAGGATTGATCGTTCAACTTAGGAATAGTGTCGCTAGGATTAAAAAGCCTAAGAACTAGGTCTAGAGGTGAGGGATGATTCTTTTTGTATTTTTTTTTATTTTATAAAAGCAAATAAAATCTCGGGTTTTTAGAGGAGTGGGCGGAATTAGTTGTTAATCAACTAACCCAATAACTAAGATGCAATCAAAATAAAATAACAAAAATGTAAATAAACTAAATTACTAATGTGGTGTGAACAATATATGGGAGAATTGTGTTTACTTATATTTCACTACTCCCTAGATATCTTTTACAGGTTAATTACTTGTTATGGTTGCGTGGATGACAGATTGTATTCCTTAATACCATTCATGAGGTGGCGTACTTACTTCCCCAATTCTAAGCTCCTAACATGGGATCATTAGAATTCGCTCATGCATTAAATACAACCATAAAAACCTAGTACACATCGGTTCATGTTTCTTAAGACGTTCAACAAAGTTACACAATGGAGATCTGCCAGTTTTCTTAAGCCTAACATTGAAATCATTCATCCATTACAACTATAAACAAGCAATCAACCTATAATCAACATCTAGATTTCATTACATCTAAGCAAACACATAATAGATCTAGCCTAGCATGTTAAAATCAAGACAAGTGTAAGATATATTCAAACAACACATAGACATATTGAATGAATTGGAAGAATACTTATCTCAATTGAACATGAAGGGTTTCAAGGGGTGAAAACCCTTGAAAATACTGTTACAAACGAGCTAGGTTTTGTTAGGTTCGGGCCTAAAATTCTCCACACAAGTTCCTCTCTTAATGAATGAAAAATAGAAAAGTATATATAGATTTTTGGAGGTGACGGCGTCAAGAGGAAAAATCTGACGCCGTCATCTTGCCGCCAATAAAGTTCTCGGATTGCCTAGATCCATAGCTGACGCCGTCATGTGTAATTCTACTCTGGGCCGTCACAAAAATTACTCTTGACGCCCTTGTTCTGACGTAGTCACGTTTTCTCTGGGTCGTCATTCAATTTGCTCTTGACGCCGTCATAAAATCCTTCTTGACGCCATCATTTACTGTTCCCAGCAAGGAAAATTAAGACTTTGCCGTTTTCTTCACTTTTATGCTCCAAAAACGTCCAAAATGCTTCCTTTTCCAGAATTCACTCCCAAAGTACCTAAAAGCACAAAAGGAACGATTTAGGGCAATATTTGATCAAATAAACTCAATTCCGGGCTTAAATGACCCCCTAAAAACGGTTCATTTTTCGCCTCATCACTCTCCTTTTTCTTTTAGGGCAAAAGTCCACATAAACCGTGAGAAATCATCAATTAAAACGAACACGTACCTATTTCCCGCTATGGATGATGAAGAAATCGGTCCACATAGGTCAGCATGTATTAGTTGAAAAGCATGTGTTGCCCTAAATTTTGCTGCTATTGGAAACGCCTTCTTGGTTTGTTTACCTACCAAACATGATTCACACAACTTTTTCTCTTGATGAATTAGTGGCAAATTTTCAACCATGCCCTTCCTTGCCATTAATTCCATTGTCTCAAAATTAATGTGACTCATCCTAGCATGCCATAACCAAGCATCATCTTCCATCTTCGCTTTAAGACACACCGGACTTCCGACTTGGAGCTTTATTTTGTAGAGCATATTACTCGTTCTAGGAACCTTTATCAAAAGCTTGCCTTCTGAGTCACGCATGGTGAGACAATTACCTCTCATACGAATGTCACATCCGCCTTCGGTAGCTTGCCCAAGACTAATAATGTTGCTTTTTAGATCGGGTAGGTAATATACTCTAGTGAGCAATCGTTGCTTGCCCATTTTCCCTTCAATGATTATCGAACCCTTCCCTTTTATCTCGATGTAGGAGTTATCACCAAACTTCACACTGCTGGAGATATTCTCATTCAACTCCGAAAAATATTTTCGGATCCCCGTCATGTGATTGCTTGCCCCATTATCTAAATACCAAGTGTCCTTCTCGTTTGGTTTAGTATTTAATTGGTTTGGGATAATCTTCTCTTCATTCAATAATACGATTTCTTGAACCCTTTTCATCATAAAAAGTGTCGGGTCATCATCATCCTCTTTTTTCAAAAGGTTTGCTTCATGCTTTTGCTTCTGTTCACGTTGTTCGGGGCAGTCAGAAGCAAAGTGACCATATTCATCACATCTGAAGCATTGAATCTTTGAAAGGTCTCGACCCTTGTTCTTCTTTTGGTCCGTATTGATCCCGGTGCTGCTTTGGTTTCCTTGGTTGTGGTTATTGGCTCGACCACTACCACGAGATTTGTTTTGACCTTTGTCGTTGCCACCAGTGGAGTTTCTTGCTCGACCTTTCTCAACCGACTTGTTCTTATCCGATCTTTCAACCCTTCCAAACATCAACTTGCCTTGATCTTCGACTGTGGTGTCAACACCCTTCATTCTACCTTCGAATGCCTCGAGTCTGCCAATAGCTTCTTGAAAAGTCATGGTGTTCAAGTCAGCAAACTGTTCTATTGAGGCAACAATTGCAACAAACTTATCTGGTACGGATGCAAGCAGCTTCTTAACTAGTGTCTTGTCTGCATATGTTGTTCCCAAGCTGTTAACTTCAGTTACAATTTTGCCCATCCTGGCCGAGAATTCGTCGACTGATTCGTTTGGCTTCATCTTTAGGGCTTCAAATTCCGTCTCCAAGGTCAGCAATCTTGTTTCTCGAACACGATCAACACCTACGTACCTAGTTTTTAAAGCACCCCGATTTCTTTAGCTGTGTTGAATTGTGATACTTGAAACACATGTTCCTCTGGAATCGCTTGGAAAAATAATGCTACTGCCATATGATCCTTCTTCTCTTCGACTAGTGTTCCTTCCTTTGGTTCCAGCGCCTCGAGTATTCCATGGACTCGGAATACAGCTTTAACTCTAATTGCCCAGATGTTATAATTTGTTGCTGTTAACAATGGACATTGAAGAGCAGCCCTGGTATCCTGGACAGTAGGTTGTCAACTAGATTCACCTTCCACCATCTTTTTCCGATATCGCCTTTTGCTGTACGTTACGGGTGAGACTGGTTGTTCTCCTTCCAGTCCTTCAGTTCTTGAACCTGTCTCTTGATACCAATTCAAGATCACAGGTTAATAATCACATAATCAAGAACACACAAAAGTCTGGAATATGCTCTCCAATTAACAAAGAAAATAAGCTCAAAACTTTAATGTCTACACACCTCTACCACAAGCTCGGTAGGTTATGTATTTATAGAGATTGATACATGCTCACCAATCCTTATCAAATTACAATTCTAATTCCATAAGATAATCCTTATCTAATTCCATAAGACAATCCTAATCAGACTACAATTATGGAATCCTAATCAGACTATAATTATGACCAACCATTTGCTTGGATTCGGTTCAACTGCCCACTAGCTCGGGTCAGTAAATTAGACCAACAGTTGTAACATTGAAAATTCACTTCAACTAAAAGTTGATGAGAATCTTAACACAATATGGCTTTTTCAATATCTCAAATGCTTCTTGTATATTCTCCAAATGTACTTCATGTGTGACAAGTTCATCTAATTCTATCTCCTACAATGTTTATCCATATTCATCGTTAATATCTACTAATAATCAACTATAAAACAGAAATATATAACGAGTTAGGAACCTTTATAAACTAAAATACTTATTTAAGAGTTGTTTGAGGGTGACCTTATTCATGCACTTTTGTATTATGATGGGAAGATCAGACTGAGTTCTTACACCACCAAACATTGTGCCCTTCAAAGTTCGACCTTGCAATAATGTTAAGCTATTAACCGTCACATTTATTTCCCCTGCTCCTATTGATATTGTTGTACCTCCTCCCTGAAATCCAAATAGTGATAAATCAATACTATATTTGCTTATTTATTGTAATGTTTTTTAATCAGTTTGTAAATGTCATTGATAATATTGAACGTACAATTTTGGATGCCTCAAGAGCTTCATTGATAATATTGATAATGTTTTTTACCACGTGATTACGTCTTCATTCATGCATACTAATTAGTTTCTCCACTTAAATATAGCACTCATATACATATTTCACTTAACAAAACTTATAATAATAATAATAATAATAATAATAATAATAATAATAATAATAAGCTCCCTCATCATACGATACATCATGATCCCCAATGGCTACGCAACCGCCATGGTGACTTTAACCACGAGCTTACAAAGTTAAGAAGATAACATGTAGTTTATTCGGTATCACAGATGCACTTAAATAAAAAGTAAAGATTACTCTATATGAGAAAAATGCATTATTTTATTTTTGATAATTGCAAATTAACCAAAACTTTGAATAAAATCATAGCGATATTATATGTTTCTTTCCACTAATTATCTCTTTAAATCAAAATCGTCAATTCTGACACTTGTAAAAATTATATAAATAAGAATATAAGTAGGAACAAGTAGTCGAAAGACATAAAACCATAACTTTCTTTTTTAAAATAAACATAGTAAACAAAATTCGTACACTTCAACAAAAACAAAGGACTATATATGTAGAAACACGATACAGATCCACCACGCTAATGACCTTGATAACCCAAACACACCCTTTCGTCTTACTCAAGAAAACCCATATTCATCTTCATCATCAACCCCATTCTTAACCCAAACACACCCAATTCCAATAATCAAAATCAAAAATGGTTCTCGAGGTATGTTAATCAATCAATCCATCAACCATCTTTAATTCCAATTATTTTATAAAAAAAAAAATTAGGGTTTATATGTATATAATCTTTTTTATAAATTACAGGCAACGATGATCTGTATTGATAACTCAGAATGGATGCGTAACGGTGATTATTCACCAACAAGGTTTCAAGCTCAAGCTGATGCTGTTAATCTCATTTGTGGTGCTAAAACACAAGTATATATTTGTATACTTTTTTTAGGGTTTATTTTTTGTGGGTGTGGTTTAATTTGTTGTTAATTGTGGAAAGTTTTGATTTTTTAAGATTGTAAGTGTAATTGAGTTAGTGGTTGGTAAAATTTTTTAGTTATGATGAATTATGCAGGTCTAGTTAAGGCTTTTTTCGTAAACGATTAAATACAGTTTTTAGGGTTTATTTTTTGTGGGTGTGAATTAATTTAATATTGTTAGTTTAAATTGATTAGGGAAGAAGTTTTGTTATGATGAGTTATGCAGGTGCTGTAAATGAACCGAACAATATTTTATGTTTATTATAAGAAAATGAGCATTGATAAACATAAGCAACAGCGAATTGTTAAAAGGTTAAAGAATAGATGCTTTTTGGTTACCTTTGTTTGTGTTTGTTACTTTGTTTACTGCTGTAGTAAGCGGATTTCAACCAGCTTATATTCTTAACAAACGAATACAGTCAGATATGTTTATTTTCTTAACAGACATGAAAAGGGACGGTTTGTGTTTGGTTGGTTCTGTTACAACCTTATGTGTAGTTAAGGTTCAAGATTGTATTGTGTGTGTAAGGTTATATTGGTTACGAAGAATGTTGTGATAGATAAAGTTAATGTCATGTCAGTGGGATGTTTTGTTGTTTGTTTGCTGCAGCCGTATTCTGAGAATATCATTTATAAACGTTGTCAAGAGTATAGGTTCAGTTGATTGATTAGATAATAATTGGAGCTAAGATTGTAAATATGACTAGTTTTTCAACCCTAGGTCTTCGGTTTTGGACTACTTTTTTATGGCAACATTGTGTATTTTTATTAACTTAAACCGATTGGGACCGAGTTATAGTGAAAATGGTTTGTTGAGGGTATACAAATATGTATTTGTTAAATAAGTTGTATGTAAAGGTTTCATTATTCATAAAGATTGTATTGATCAATAAGAAATTGATGTCTTGGTGGTTAATTGCTGTTTTTTTTGAAAGGCGGTGGTTAATTGTTGTTTGTTTGTTACAGTCTAATCCGGAGAATACCGTGGGTGTATTGACCATGGCTGGAAAAGGTGTTCGTGTTTTGGTTACTCCTACTAGTGATCTTGGAAAGATCCTGGCTTGCATGCATGGTTAGTATTTTTGATTGGATATTTGATGTGGAGTGTTGTTAATGCGAGTTATAAAAGAATGGATTCTGTTTTATGGTTATTTAGGTTTAGATATAGGCGGTGAGATGAATTTGGCTGCCGGAATCCAGGTTGCTCAGTTGGCGTTGAAGCATCGTCAAAACAAAAAGCAGCAACAGAGGATTATTGTGTTTGCTGGAGGGTATGTATTGTACATATTAGGCAGTGCGGTTTTTAGTATGTTTTGATTTGTATGCTCTTATTTTCTATGTTTTGTGGCTTACAGTCCTGTGAAATATGATAAGAAAGTATTGGAGATGATTGGAAAGAAGTTAAAAAAGAACAGTGTCGCTCTTGATGTTGTGAACTTTGGTGAAGAGGATGAAGCTAAGACGGAAAAGCTTGAGGCCTTGGTTGCTGCTGTGAATAATAATGACAGCAGTCACATTGTTCACGTCCCAGCTGGTTCCAATGCTCTTTCTGACGTTCTATTGAGGTTTGTGACTCTTTGCTTGCACATAAAGTTATTACTGGTATCGTTTTTGCTGATATTGTTTTCTTTCAGTACTCCAATCTTCACTGGTGATGGAGAAGGTGGTAGCGGGTTTGCAGCAGCTGCTGCAGCGGCCGCAGCTGGCGGTGTATCTGGTTTTGATTTTGGTGTTGATCCCAATTTGGACCCTGAACTTGCACTTGCTCTTCGTGTTTCTATGGAAGAGGAGAGGGCGAGGCAAGAAGCCGCCGCGAAAAAGGCTGCAGATGATTCCTCGAAGCAAGAGAAAGAAGGGGAGTCTACTTCACAAGATGCAACCATGTCTGAAAATGTTGGGACTTCTGAATCTGAGAATAAAAAAGACGATTTAATGGTTAGTTCCATTATATTTTTCTCTATTACGTCGTTCCCAATGTTTCTTGATACTATATTAAACGATTTTCAACATATTTTAAAAATTTCTTGTCAACTGCATACTGACCATTCACCATTTTATGGTTACTGTATCTTACACTTTCAGTTGACATTGACAGTGTTCCACAAATTATGTTCTGTTTTGGGTTTCTCTTAAAATCTACAACCCAGCGTTAACAACGTGTCTACTGTCTAGGTCTATCAAGCAACATTAAATCATTGGTAAAGAGCATAGATTTATAGTAGATCAACTTGTGCTGCATTCAATAGACCCAGATATAATTCCTGTTCATTGACTACAAAATTACATTAGCAGGTCTAGTAGTTCTCTACGTCTTCATGCTAATTTTCTTTAAGCCGATGACACAAAATCTCACTTTTTATCGTTTTTTATGGTTTTCTTTTATACTTAAATTAAAGATTAGAGATTGACCCTGACAACGCAACCAATTGAAAATGCCAAATGTAACGTGCTCATTATTTGTGTTTATGCTGTATATCCTATTCTACTGTTAATATTTATCTTAAGGTAGTACTGTATTTACCAAAACATGCCCACCTTTGCTGACTATTGTATCTTGCCTGGTTGGATTGGTAACTCTTTTAGTGGCATAATTACACTTTTTTCCATCTTCTTAATTTCTTATGAACCAAAACTTAAGAGAGACATTTTAGAATACTGTAAACTCGCATACACCCTGTGTTAACCCTGAATAGTTGACAACTGACTTGTATATTTGTTGTTGGTTATCCTTTATCTTCTTTCTTGAATTATATTGTGGACATCCTATTAATACTTTTATGTCTACTTATCCTTGCCAGGATGATGAGAATGCTCTGCTACAGCAGGCTCTTGCCATGTCAATGGATGATCCTGCTGCTACTGTTACAACAAGGGATGTTGATATGTCCGAGGCAGCCACTGATGATCAAGACTTGGCACTTGGTAAGTTACTGTGCTGGATATCATTATTGTTGACTTTGAATTAGTGAATCTTTAACCTTCAAGGCTTGGCACTTGAATTTTTGAATCTTAAACCTTTTAAGGCTTGGAAATTAGCTCTGATTTAATGAAGTTTTCAGGAATATTAGGAAGGATAAGCAAACTAGGATTTCATGCTGTATAATGCTAAAAGTATAAAGCCCTATATGAGATTTATCATTTATGTTAACTAAAATGCTGAGTTGATGACCCCTTTTTATTTTTTCAAAGAAAAATCTAGCACCCCTTGTGTTTGGAATTGGTGGTGATAAAGACCCGAGGTTTTTGGGTCTCTTTGTGATCAAGTAGAAATATGTTTAGGTAAAATGATTAGTTGATGACCCCTTTTATTTTTTTCACAATGTCTAGTAAGATAAGGTCATATGTATGATGTGACAACAGGTGTTTGAAGTGGATATTTTGCTTTTATAGGATGATTGAGTGCTTCCAATAATGGGGCAATTGTTGGAACCATCAAAGCATAACATATACAGAAAATGAGTCCACACAGCTAGGTAGAAATGGTAAAATGAAATTAATAAGTACAAGATAGTGTAACCGTGATTCTTTTACAATTTTTTAGTAGTTTGCTCACTTTATGAAAGTGTGTAGTAGGAATTAGATTTGAACCGAATAAGATAGCTGCATGTATTCCTAACTTAGTTCATTGAGTGCGAACTTTTGTGTTCTTGGCTTCTTGCTTTGTAGCATAAGTCAGAAGGTTTAATCTATTATTTTTCGTTTTGTACAATCTTGACACATGACTGCTGTTCTATTCATGAATCCTGTGACTTTCAATTAAGTCAGTATAGAGTCTCTTCCTGGATTACTAAATTACCAATAATTGATGCCCGTGTAATATTTGCAGCCCTACAATTGTCTGTGCAAGAAGGTGCAAAAGATCAATCAGGCCAGGCGGACATGGGCAAGCTATTGGCAGATCAGTCATTTGTATCATCAATCCTCTCTTCAGTAAGTCCACTTTTTTATATATATTAAAATTTAGGTCATGAGCAGGACACATTTTGTGTCGAAGCAAAGAGAAATATAACAAGTTGATCCACAAGGCACAAACTACTATCTGGATTTCTCATACATACTTTTGTTTGGTTTTTCAGCTCCCAGGAGTTGATCCTAACGACCCTTCAGTCAAAGATTTGCTTGCTTCAATGCAAAATCAGTCTGAGGTAAGCTCACTTTTTGTCTTCACTAAGAGCATTCTCGATCCCATCAACATCGATGTGACCTCTATTTAATATTTATTATAAACAAAAAAAGTGGGAAAAAGTGGATTACTAATGAGTTTATATGTGTATCACAGTCTGAGCAAAAGAAAGACGAGGACAAAAAGGAAGATGATAAGTGATCTTGTATGCTCCTCTTAAAGTATAATCCCAGGTACAACCGTACAACTTTTATATAGCCTGAATGTATTTTCTCTCTTTTAATTATAACCAGTCAAGTGTGTGAGTGCTGTTGGTTACATATACTTGTGGTTAGTAATTATCTTTGGTGATTTTGCAGACAATTCAGAACAAGTACGATTTAACTTACCTATTGTATTTCTCTATGTACAGGTTACAACTTGTGCTGCATTTGGTGGAGATATCTTCGATGAACTGTATAACGGGATAGATTGCAATGCGTTGAATGTATGGACTACTGTTCTTGTTACCATGGATCAGTTTCTCAGTTGATGCTTGTTATATGAACTTTAATCATGGTACTTGGATAATCAAATTGTTATTTTAGCTGTTCTCATGTATGTTTTTTAAACTGCTGAACTTTTTTTTTTTCTTCCTATCTTTATAAAGGATGACATAATCGTTTAATCAATGTCTTCAACTACTAGAATATGAATCAAACTAGTATACATCGACAATGCTGATAGTAACTATGATTCTGTCAGATGCATGCTTAGTAACGGTACATCCATTAGCATGTAAAAACCAAGAAAAACTAAATTTGTACCAAGTTTACATCTAGAAAGGATACATAATTAAGAAATATCACATTATGTGAATCTAGAAAGCTTATGTCAACCGTCTTTATACCATCATGTTGATATTTCGTCTTTCTATCATTATGTGGGGGTGCGACTGCGTATATCATATCTTTCGTCTTCCTATCATTTATGTTGGGGCACGACTCCTTAAAGCATATCTTCCTGTACTCTTCTCTGACGGGATTGATGTTGATGTGAATCTTGTAAGCTCTTCAAATTCATTCGTCAAACAAACAAGTACAAACTATAGAATCATAATTTGACAAGGAACGGTACGCAGCAAAGGTAGACTGGAAAAAGAACATTGGTTTTACTACAACGATTAATTTATTTAGCAGTAAAAGTTGAAGCAATCAGCCGTTCTAGCTCAGTTGGTAGAGCGCGTGGCTTTTAACCACGTGGTCGTGGGTTCGAGTCCCACGGATGGCGTGTTTTATCATTTTTATTATTATTTTTTAATTAAAAAAACAACAGTAGATATTTTTGTAAAACAAACTTGAGATTCATGCAATGCATTTTTGTTCCTTTTTCATAGTTTTTTACTTAGCTAGTCATTTTGGTTTCATTGAAATTTCACTCCTCATTCGAATTTTATACACCACTCATATTTATTTTTGAAACTACCTGCACCGCAAGTCCCTATTCCAAAAAGCATGTCAAGTTTACTGCTAATCACCCACACGTGCCTTCCACATGAGCATGGACGGACCTTCAAAGGGGCTAGGGAGGGCTGTGACCCCCCCTCCTAAATTTTTTAAGTAGTTGGCTCTCCTAAAACTTTGGCATCTATAACTCAGCTCATCAATAAGACAAAATCAGAAAAGTGAAATGGCAGTGTATACATGTACTCTCTCCAATCCCAAATTGTCAACATTTGATTCTCAATATGCTTGTATTTACAAAATCAATATATCTGATATCTTGCTGTTTTTATTACTGTGCATATGATTTTAGCTTATGTAGTCATTAGTCAAGTTATCCATTGTCAAACATTTCAAGTATTGCTATTTTTAATTTAGCTTCAGCTTGGATGTTTGGATAATATCCGTGTCTTTTGAAATGCAGTTTCGTTGTATCATGGTTAAGTTGAAATTTGATTATATCTCTATATCTTCTAATTATAATGAGCTGATACTTGGTTGATATTAGTGACGCTACGTATTTACATGTTCTTCAAAATGTCATAATGTAATTCATAAATGAATTTCATTTTAGGTTTCATTGTTTTTTTTCATGTCTTCCTTTGATACAAATAACCATGTCTATGTTTTGATAAAGAAAAGCTAGTTAAAACTTCTAATAATTTCGGCCCTCCCGAGAATAATTGTCAAGTTCCATCTATGCACATGAGGGTATGAAGTATGATTATAATATTGCATTTGCTCTACCCATTTAAATATGCACTCAAACCGTTAAATTCACAATACATTCGTAATACATCTATAAGCTATAACGATACATACATAAAGTGATTTTAAAAGAGCACACACAATAAAGAAGAATTAAGAATGTATCACGATGTACTGCTGTGTGAACGGGTATGTAAAGGGGTAGAGCAAATGTAAGATTATGATCGTACCCTCATGTGGAAGGTACGTGAGGGCCAATAATGGAAAAACCTACATGTTTTTTAAAAATAAGGACTAGTGGTGCAAGTGGTTTCAAAAATAGGTACGAGTGGTGTAATAAAATTCGAATGAAGACTACCAATGAAATTTAGATGAGACTATGGTGACCAACTAAGTAAAAAACTCCAAAAATTGTAAGATAGAGTAAAAATAGGAGTGTCCTTGAAAATCTTATATTCATAGTGCGGTTAGTATGTTGAAGTTTTCTCCTTTTTATTCGCATGGACTATCGCAGCTCTATACATATCCAAAATGCATACTTTTATAAATGTTGTAAGCATCCATTTCAGTTTTATCATACTTTCTAATGAAATCTTGATGGGTTTATCACATTTTACTCCTTTTTATATTTGTATGTCTTTTGAAATTATCTTTTTGGGGCAAGTTTTAGGTTCTTGAATGCATATCAAGGTTTAAAAATTATCATTTTTGAATTTGTAGGTTCTTGAATTCATATTAAGGTTTAAAAATACCTTCATTTTTAAGAAACTTTCTATTGAATCACAGGCTTAGATCAGAATAAATTAAGTGTTACGTCTCGTCTGACATTTGATTTTTCATGGGGTGCATCGTCTCTAAAAGTTTTCTAGCCAACAAGCAACCAAATAAATCCGGAAAGGGGTTGTTGGGTACTTCAAATACATTGCTGGAGCTGTCCACTGAGGAGTATATCGCTTATGGCCCAGATTTTGTTGAGAGAGTACTGCTGAGAGCCCTCGGAGTCTCTGACTTTCAAGAGAAACAAATACCGGTTAGGTTTGAAGAGAAGCCTCAGTCCGAACAGGAGAACATATTAATATTGATATATATGTACATGAACTTGCAGGATTTCAAACAAGATTCTTTAGTCATCGAAGCATTAAGGGAGACAAAATTTGTAACAAATGGTGATGGAGACTTATATAAACCCAATGACTTGTTTGATCCATGTGATTCACTGTTAACATCGGTTTTCTCTGATGAGGCTCATAGGTTTCCTGGGGAAAGGTTTATGTCAGGTGGATGGCTTAACATACTAAGGGAAACAGGCCTTCAAAACATGGGCGATGCTGATATTGTTCTTGAATGTGCCAGAAAGATAGAATTGCTAGGAACCAAAAGTAAGAAGCGTTTGTGGCTGGCTGCCGACAACAAGCTAGACTTTTTAAAATTGACAAGTGAAGTTTCTGTTGAAATTTGGTCGTTGGCTGAAACTCTTATGAGTTCTGTTCTTAAAAATTTTGATGCTCTTTATGGCAACAATAGTTTCTGCAATTGCTTTGGCGAGATTGCGTGCATTCCTGCAGAAACAGGGTTCCCATTTGAGAGTGGAAAGAAACGTGGAAAAAGAGTGCTTTGTTCATACAGTGAAGCCATTTTGCTGAAAGATAGCCATCTTGCTTGGAGCGTTGCTCCCATCCTTTATAAAGAAAGCTTGGTTCCACCAGAGTACTCTTGGGGAGCTCTGCAATTGAGAAGCCCTCCTCCTTTCACCATCGTTTATAAGCACCTTAAGGTTTCGAACAATAATAATAGAGGTGGTAATTTAAGACCTGTTGGTTAAATACAGGTCAAACTGGTTACATATTTATTATGGGATGGGTCTTGTTGGGTCTTACTAAATAACTGAAATGTGGGTCTAATTGGATATTTGATGTAAAGCTCAATTGTATAACAATCAACCGATGGGCCTAGGGCGGGTCAAAGAAAATTAGAATTTAATTTACTTTATAATTTTGAACTCATAATTAACTTTTTTTTCTTTTTTGAAAGCGAACCCCTATGATCCGGACCCGTTTAGACCCGTGCTCCCAAATGACTCCCCATTTAGATAAAAACCTGTTAAGACCCATGACCGGACCCGGCCCACTCATTTTGCCACCTCTAAACAATATAAATGCCCTCTCTTTTGATCATTTGAATTGAACATTGATGGCTATAATGGATGGATGTATTAAGCAAGCTAATGATCATTTCAGGGTGTGAGGCATACTGAGTCAAGTGATTTAACTATAGAGGATGCTATCGTTGAGGTACTTCAGTATCTAGAAAGAATTTGGGATACACTATCTTCCTCAGGTAATTTCATTTTTTTTTCTTGTGTAAGGTGATCATTTGAGTGAATTCACCAACCAGATTCACTGTTGCCTACATAACTTTGCATTTCCTGGCCTGCATGAATGCTGATAATCATAAAATAGCTATTGGGCGTGCCACAACGGCGCCTTTCACATGTTGATTCTGTGCAACATAATTTGATGATGTCCAATCACTCATCATTTTTTCAGATATGTTTTATGTATATCATCATATTGATAATTGAACAGATAACTCCAAGAACCACTTCATGTCTTCACATGTTTACATAGAGTCTCTATGACGTGATTATCGCAAAATATTGTTGTGTTTGGTAAAACTGTCATGTATACATGCATGTCTGTGTTGAGACTGTTGGTTCTAACAATAAAAGTTGCCCTCTTGTTTTGAGCCTACTATACTAATTTACTCTGGCTATCGCTTACTTTGGACAAGAATAACATATATAGTTTAGTGCATCTAGCCAAGATATGCAATGTGACCGTCCTGATAATTTCAATACCTTGACTAATAGGAGCAAGTATTGGTGGAAGTTATGGGACTACAGGGAAAATACAACTGAGAAATAATTGAAACAACATGATATCTAAATGACTCATACGTACATACTTATGATTTGGTTTTGCTATCTTACAATATATGACACTGTGGCATTTAATAAGATGTGTGGTACGTTTGAACATACCTAAATATTGATGTATATTAATTTACAAAATTTCAATTTAGGTGGACTATTTGAATTTTACTGTGCCTTTAATTTTAAAAGTTAGAAATGAAAAGAACAATGAAAACATCCTTTTTGATATGTAATATGACAAAGACTAAACTTTTCATTTTTTTTTCAGATATTTTGAAGTTGTGGAAACTGCGATTCATTCCAGTTGCTAATTCGACATACTTGGTGAACCCCGTTTGTATCTCTTGCCATCCAAAAGTAGACCTTTTCCCACTTACATTTGAACTTCCTTCTCGCTACCAGCCATTTATAAAAATCTTGAAGGAACTGGGTCTGCATGACATGCTATCTGTTTCTTTTGCAATGTCTTCCCTTTCTTGTCTCCATAAGTACCGTGGTTATGAGCGTCTTTGTCCAAATGAACTACGTGGAGTGATTGAACTTCTTAACTTTATCTTTAATGAAACCACAGATCAGCAGAAATCAGATGAATTCAACTTGGAATCAAAGTTGGTTGTCCCTGATGAAAGTTGCAGACTTGTTCATCCAAATTCATGTGTATATATTGATCCCTATGGCTCTCAGTATGTGAAGTATGCTGAATCTTTGAAACTGACGTTTGTTCACCACGATGTTTCAGAGAGATTGTGTTTTGCCTTTGGCGTAAGGAAGCTTTCTGATGTTGTTATTGAGGTACTGTACCTAATTAAACTTTACTTATTTCTGGCTATATATATTTTGGCATTATAGAGTTGAAATTCTGTTAAATAAGCCAAGTAACTTTTACCAAACAACCCCCTATAACCTTTTGTGTTCTAATGCCTACTAATAACACTTACAGTGAGAAAAATTTAGCATACGATTAGGTTGACCGACCCACGCCAAAAAACCACCAAGTACGTTTCATAAAAGCTAAACAAGACTTGTAACACAAAATTTTGAGGACTTGGTGCAATTTACGCTACTCGGAAAAACTCCATGTGCTTCACGGGAACCCAGTAACTACTCTAGGTCTGCTCCGGATGCAGGGCATGAATATGTTCCCGTTATTTTTATTAAGTTTGCCACATTTTATTTAAACGCTTGTGGGTTTTATTTTTGTGATCTCATTAATTGCGTCAGCTATTTTCCAGGAGCTTGATTGTACTGAGCCCCTTCAAACTCTTGTAGAGATTGGGTCTGTTTCATTGGATGCTATCAGACACAAGTTGTTAAATAGGTCATTTCAGATTGCTGTATCAAGGGTTTTCATCTCAAACAGTACTATCGGATCTTTCAATCCAAATTTCCAGGCAGTAAAAAAATCACTTGAACTTATTGCTGAAAGATTGCAGTTTGTTCAGTGCATCCACACCCGATCTTGGCTTCTTCCAGAGAACTTGGACATCACTCATGTGTCAAAGGAGTCCAATGTCATCAAAGCATGGGGAAGTCGATTTAGTCATAGAGTACCCTGCTATATTGATCGTTCAAATACTTGTATGCTAATTGCTAAACCACCAAGTGGCGTTTCAGTTCTTGATCTTGTTGCAATTGTTGTGAGCCATGTTTTGGGTTCCCCAATCCCACTACCCATCGCTTCGTTGTTCCTCTGCCTAAAAGACTCCAAAACTACCCTTACTAATATTCAGAAACTTCCTTCTCATAAGAGAGTGATGGATACCGTGGGTTGTGGTAATGGTTTTCTGGGCAAGGAAGTACATCCAGAAGATGCCAAGAAAGCCTACTTTTGCCGACTAAAATTATTCTACAGAGGACAGATAGTGGCATGGAGAAGTTCAGAAGTAGGAGAGTTAAAATATGGTAGAATTTCGGAGGATGTAACTTGTAAGACAAGCTGAGCAAGCACTCCGTGGAATTAAAGTTGAAACTTCTCCAGGGAAGACCAAAATTATTAAATCTTCACTTGTTTCCAGGTTGGATTTAAGACCCCATTAATGTAATAAGCAGTGCGTCGAGCAACAAGACCATTCTGGAAGAGTATGTTGAGAAAACTGCTTTTGTTCACTACTAGAATAATTAGAACTGGCGACGAACAAAATACCGACGACAAAATGTCGTCGGTATATTTCACTAAACGATAAAAAATACGCTTGACCGAGCCAAACTCATGTTGAATTTTATGAATTTTAAAATACCGACGACATGACGTCGGTATTTTTATGGTCAAATTTGACTTTCCCAATAATTGCAAAAACTTGGGCGGGAATTTGACCCGCCAATCTTTTCCCGACGCCCTGTCGTCGGTATTTTCCTTAAATAAATATTTATTGCGATTAGAGTTTTAATTAGCGTTTATTATCGTTTAAGCAAAATTTGGTTTGTAAAAATGCCGACGACATGACGTCGGTAAAATATTGAACATGTTTTTTGTCGTTTGGCTTGCGAATAAAAGTGAATATTTTGGGCGGGGTTTTTTCCCGCCTATTTATTACCGACGACATGACATCGGTATTTTTTTCCCGCCTTATATTCCTGCCTTATTTTCCTTTGTCCCGCCAAATTTTTTACTATATATATACCAAGAATCATTAACTCGGTAAAACACACATAAACTCACAAAATTAAAACTCCTAAGTCCCATTCTCGATGTCTCGCAAAGATTTATCGCAACAGTTCCCAAGTCCTCCTCACAAGGATTTCTCGCAACAATTCCCAAGTCTTCCAAAAGAACCGGTGATTGTGAACACTCCAACTGCACAAAATGGAAATCAACAACAAAACAGTCTAGCTGAGAATGAACCGGTAAACAATCCACCAGTGGAAAACCAACCCAATACATTTGGCTTGACTGATTAAGAACTCTTCGAGCAAGATTTGCAATTCTGACGAGAGGTTGAAGAAGACGAAGAACGTGTGGCAGCTGCTCGTAGGGCTCGGGAAGCTGCTCATGCGGCGCGGATAAACAGAGAACTACCACGCCGATGGGCCATGGGGCTTGGCCCTGTACCATCAGAGTCTTCTTCGAGTGAGGAGGATGGCTGGGTCTCAGATGATTCCTTTTCTTAATTCGTAGTTTTATTTTAATTACCGTATCGTAGTTTCTATTAATCGTACTTTTGTATTTCATGTTTTAAGTTTAATGTTTAATGTATTTCGTGTTTTAAATGTTATGTTAGTTATTGCATTAACAGGAAGCTAGTCGATTTATGTCTGAATTAAAAAAATAAACACATTCGACATCAGTTTTCACAACAACTTCAACATTTTATTAAACAACAACAACAATAACACAACAAACAACAACAATAACACAACAGACAACAACAACAACAACAATAACAACAACAACAAAACTCCTGTATAACCAGGCATAGCATCTCGGATCGTTCGTTTAACATCTCGTGTATAACCAGCCATAACATCTTGTGATTAGTTAGATCTCACGAACCCTACTTTCTGAACCTGGTCACTGAGCCTGAACCCCACTAAATGAACTCCGGTCACTGAACCCCCTGATCATTTAACATCTCAACTCGTTCGTTTAACATCTCGTGTATAACCATTGCATCTCGACTCGTTCATTTAACATCTCATGTATAACCATTGCATCTCGACTCGTTCGTTTAACATCTCCTGTATAACCAGCCATAGCATCTCGGATCGCTCGTTTAATATCTCGTGTATAACCAGCCATAGCATCTTGAGATTAGTTAGATCTCATGAACCCTAATTTCTGAACCTGGTCACTGAGCCTGAACCCCCCTAAATGAACTCCGGTCACTGAACCCCTGATCATTTAACATCTCAACTCGTTCGTGTATAACCATATCATCTCGACTCGTTCGTTTAACATCTCGTGTATAACCATTGCATCTCGACTCGTTCATTTAACATCTCATGTATAACCATTGCATCTCGACTCATTCGTTTAACATCTCGTGTACAACCATATCATCTCGGCTCATTCGTTTAACATCTCGTGTACAACCATATCATCTCAACTCGTTCGTTTAACATCTCGTGTATAACCATTGCATCTTGGCTCGTTCGTTTAACATCTCGTGTAACACCATATCATCTCGACTCACTCGTTTAACATCTCGTGTATAACCATAGCATCTCGGATTGTTCGTTTAACATATCGTGTATAACCATATCATCTCGACTCGTTCGTTTAACATCTCGTGTATAACCATAGCATCTCGGATCGTTCGTTTAACATCTCGTGTATAACCATAGCATCTCAGATCGTTCGTTTAACATCTCGTGTATAACCATATCATCTCGACTCGTTCGTTTAACTTCTCGTGTATAACCATAGCATCTCGGATCGTTCGTTTAACATCTCGTGTATAACCAGCCGTAGCATCTCGGATCGTTCGTTTAAAACGTGACATGCAACCTACATTTGAAACCGTTTGTTAAATTGTTTTTTATTATTTGTACTTGAAAAAAAGTGACCGTCCGAAGTGACTTGCTCGTTTAACATCTCGTGTATAACCATAGCTGGTAGGGGTAGGGTGGTACCAAGTATTGGCAAGACAAGGTTACCCATGCCGCCAGCTTTTGATTCGTACACCACACCCGAGATTGACAAGATGTTTGCCGAAAAAGAAAAAAAGATCAAGGAAGTTGAAGAAGAATCTAAGGAAACTAAGCGCCAACTCAAGGCAGTTATGAAAGTAATGAAGACAAACCCCGATCCGTGGTCCCAGTTGATGAGCTAGATGGTGTCTCAAACCGAGGCAGGATCGGGGAGTGGGACTGGCGTGGGCACGGCAAGATCGAGGAGTGTGAGTGGGAGTGGCAGTGAGAATGGCTCGGGGAGTGACGAGGCTGACTTGGGTAGTGGTGATGAAGACAGTGATTGCGATGTTGACGAGGGACAATGAGGTATATTTGTATGGGTTATTTTGTAAACGTTAACATTTTCTCCATCCTTATGCTTGATCCTCATCCGTATGATGTACACTTTAACACTTAACACCTTGACTTTGTCCATCCGTATGCTATTGACTCATCCGTATGTTATTATTGTAAACTTTGGCATTTTGGCACCTTAAACATTGCGGATATAGCAGCTTTTGTGCTATTGGCAGCTTGATAACGCCCATTTTGTAGAATTTGAAACGTTTTAATGTATTTGGGGGTGTTTAGCGATTATATATAAGAGTTTTAGCCGTTACAAGTTGTTTTGGCATATTGGCATGTTGGTATAGAGGTTTGGATTGTGTATACAGGTTTGGATTGTGTAGATTTTTTCCGGGAAAAATCTGGAAAAAAGCTACATTACAGGCTGCTATGCAGCCTGCATAAACAACAAATACCGACGACATGTCGTCGGTATATTATGGCCCAATTTTGACTTTCACATTTGACTCTTTTGACTTTTTTAGTATGACTTTTTGTATACCGACGACATGGCGTCGATATAATAAACGTTGACCGTTTGACCTTGTTGACTTATTGACCGAGTAATTAACGATTTTTGTTAATTGTAATTAAAATACCGACGAATAGACGTCGGCATATTATTTGTCAAAACAAGTTTTCGGTTGACTGAAAATGGCTGTGGGCCCCACTTTAGCGTCGGGAAATATCGTCAGCACAGTAAGTCCCGACAAGGCATTACCGACTAACATAGGCCGACGAAGTTTCATCGGCATCAGACTCTTGCCGACGACAAGGCGTCGGGTCAGTCGAAAAAAATTCGTCGAGAAAGGTGTGTTATGTACTAGTGTGATCACAGGATCTAAAGTTATTTGGGTGCACTAATAAATTATTCCAATCATGTTTGTAATAAACTTTAATCATGACTCAAAGTTAGAAATCCTTTCTTTCGGGCATGGATACATCTACCCATTGGGTAGTTTACCCGGATGAGGTGGCACTGATTCATTGGGAGATAAGGAACAATATTATCCTCTTTCCTTCTAACAAAGCATTAATTGTGTTTTAATTGTGTTTTTGTTCCTAGTGGGTAGACTACCCTGTGGGTAGCTTAAGTTTTCTCCTTTTCTTTTATTAAGGATCGGACTCTTCGTAATTAGTATATATAAATCCTTCTTGAAAAGTTATTACTCGTATGGTGTGTTTAGTTCTAGAAAAGTTTTGTAGGGAATCTTTTGAAAACCGAAGATTTCTGAATTCAAGTTCTGTAACTCATAGTTATTATAGGAGAAATGGTTTTCCGTTTTTAGTAGAGAAATTTCAAAAATACTCATTTTGAACATATTTTCTATCTGAAAAATGGTTGTTGTGCCATATATGATACAGTTGTACAAGTGATTTATGCATTAGACATATTTTTAGGCTTTTGTTGTAGGTGTAAATTTCACCATTCTTTCTGTTTTGTGTGTGTTTCTTGGAAAACCTTTTTGCAAAACTCATTTTCCAAACAACTAAGCACACCCTTACGATCCATTCTCGAGATTTTGTTTAGGGGAAAATAAGGGATAATAAAGGGTAGAAAAATGATTGGAAATTTTTTGTTTTATGGGTGTTCTTGAGATGAGAGTAATAAGGTACTAAATTTATATACTTCATCCGTCTCATATTTAATGTCATGTTTGAATTTTCAAGGTCTTTCATTTTCAAATTTGACCTTAAATATTTTTGTTTGTGTAATATAATACTTCATACAAAATATATGAATGAATTAAGTTTTAAATTTATTTTCATTGCGTATAATTTCTATCAAATACTATATAACACAATTAAAAATAATTAAAGTCAAAGTTGATAAATAAAGACTTAAAAAATCAAACATGGATATTTAAATTAGACGGAGGGAGTGTATATATATATATATATATATATATATATATATATATATATATATATATATATATATATATATATATATATATATATATATATATATATATATATATATATTATATAACAGGAGGCATTTGAAGAATATGCCACCTCATTATCCAGTAATTCATTATCAGCCATGTCATCATATTTTATCCATATAAGCAAATTTTATAATTTTTTTGTATTTTTAAAATTTATTTCGAAATTCTTTATATTTTTTTTAATTTTTTTTTGAAATTTCTGTGTCCAGCTAAGCAAAGAGGGATTAATTTGTTTAAAAAATTGAGGATAATGATGTTTGAACCTGTGCCTTTTACATGGTATGCAAACATCTTAACCAATGGAGCCACTCCATAAGTCGTGATGAAAATCCCAAAATAAAATTTATATCTTATAATAATACCTGATCTACAAAAAAGTAAAATAAAGTCCACTCTATTCATTATACGGTGTATTTTTTTTCCCAAAACCTCATTCATCTCTCACACACACGATATTTTTTTCCCAAAACCCTAATATCACACAAACGATATTTTTTTCCTTTCTGATTTGATGTGCAGGTTTCTTTTCTGATTTGATGTGTAGGTTGCCTTTGCCTTGCCTTCGTTTGTCAAGAGGGAAGTGAACTTTATTTGAAGATTATTAATTATTATGCATGAGCACCAATTATTACGTTATGGTGTAGTTATCTAAAAAAAAGACCTGCGATTTGTATCCATTGACAGATTTTGTATCCATTGTGATTTGTATCCATTACCCTCTCATGATATAGAAAAAAAGAGGTAAATTAATTATTGTTTCAAGAACTATTGTTGTAGGATGATGAGGTAAGGATATTTTTTTTATTTGCTATGCACTCCATTTATTTTATTGCAAAGCCATATTGATATGAATATATGATACAAGTGATGCTAACATGATTTTTTTTGTAAAGAAAACTCCATAAGTGAAGCATTAAAGGTTCGGTTATGGGTTGAATGACAACTTCTTCCTTTGAAGGTATAGTTTTTATGATGATCTTTTGGAGTCAATGGTTATTAAACTACGTTATGTATGATCTTATATCAATACATGTTTTTGCATGATTTTTCCGTAAAGAATAACATGATTGAATAGATTAAGGTTTTGTGGAGACGATACATAGATTATTTAAAGAATAAAGAAGAGTTGCTTTGTGTAGTTTTTATTATTTAAGCTCAAGCGAGAATGAGTTTTCATGTGTTTGCTGGCTACTTATATGTTTGAATCCAGACAATTGAGTTCTGGAGAGATGCTGACATTCTGTCAAAGCTTCACAATCCAAACGTTGTGGCACTTTATGTAGTACAGGATGGACTATAGAAGAAAATTAATAGACAGCAACATAGTTTCAATTTATTTATAGATTGATCACCAGATGTTAAATGGTGTTACTAAAAGCACTCTGATTTTTTGAAATAGATCATTATGATTTATGAGTACTTTCGTTATCAAAAACTTATATAACTGTTTTCATAAGTTTTAATGGTTTTAAACTATGTGTTCGTTATTTTAGGTAAAGATGAAGTTAAGGAGGAGAAAGAGTCTCTAAAAGGAAGCGCTAAACGTAAAGGAGCTGTTGACCGTGACCAGAAGTTAAAGATTCGACTATTAATAAAACTTCGTATCCTGTAATAGAACCAATAAGTACACAATTGCAGTTGGTTCAATGTGCTTCCATAAACCGGAAGAAAAATCAGTGGATATTCCTCCTGATACTCTCGATAAGGTATTCTACCTTAAGTTCATAGTTTATTGTAATTATCTCAGGAAGCCATGGTTTTTAGTGGTAATCATGAGCGTGACTGGCCAACCTCAGGATCTTTTTTTGAGAACAATGACTCAAAATATTGAAACAGTAGAACATAAAACAAGTCACAACTGTCTTGTCGGGGGCTTATATAATTGGATGTTTAATCCGTGTAAGAACTTGTAAGGAACCCGCGGGCCGTGGAGCCATGTCAGAAGCTCTTATGTGGGCCAAACTTCCAAATTCAAAAGCCCCCAAAATTGGTCTAGAATGTGCAAAGCCCCTCAATTTTGGTCTATTTCCTTAATTTTCTGTAATTTATGTGGTCTATTTTCATTTTATTTTATTTGAGAGGTTCAACATTGTCATCCATGAAAGATCTTTAATGTTTTTAGGATTTCAACATTGTGCAAGGATGAAAGAAACTCAACAAGAGTTGCTAGAAGTTTTTCACAATGTAAACAAGTAAAACATCAAGGAAGTAAAGAAATTACCAGTTTTGCAAAGACAAAAACCAAAAGCAAGTTTATTCTAATAGGATCTTATTTTAGCATTTTGCGGTTTTCAAATCTCTATAAGCCAATAAGCTGCTTAAATAAGTTTTCTTAAACACCCCCAATGTTGAATGAATGATAGGTCTCAATGATTCAAAGTCATGGAAAAAACCTATTGATTACGCATCTGATATCAATACTTGCATTTGTTTGGTGTTCTAGAGGGCATGTAACATGTTGTCATCGACAAATTATAAAAGCTTTGTGTCTCCCAGTATGTCAATAACAACGGCATTTGTGCAGCCTTTCGAGGTAAATGTGGTCATAAGTTTTTTTCAGTAAAGATCATTGCAGGCAAGATATACATAATGTATCAGATTTTATTAGCCTTTTGTGAACTGCTGCTGTTATAGGTGCCACTCACGGGCCGACTATAGGTGCTACCAGTTCGCATGGGAATGCTGAATGCCGACGTTTTATGTCACAAGGTAGGTTAAAGTTATTAGTATTTGTTTAACTGGGATGGTGTTTTGTGTTGCATTTATTTTTTACAATTGCATACGGGTACCTCTTCTCTTCTTCTTGAAATTTAAGACGTGTCGTCAATCAACGTCTTATATTGATGACACACACTAGAGCCTTAACAAGTAAACACGGATGTCGATGGTAAAATGGATATTTGGTTCTAAAATGTATTTTTAGTGTTCATTTTGAAAATTTGGATTCTTTATTCAGGTATTTGAGATGCTGAAAGAACAACAATTTTATCAACCGAAGGTGGGAACTTACATGAAGCTTATTATTCTACTTGGAAGATATGGGCAACCCCAACATGCACGAAACCTCTTTAACATGATGATTGAAGTGGGACTTGAACCCACTGCAAAGCTCTATACAGCATTGCTTGCTGCTTACTATCGAAGCAACATCATTGATGAGGCATTAAAAATTCTTGACCAAATGAAAACTCTTCCTTTGTGCCAACCTGATGTCTATACATATAGTATACTCATCAAGGCATGTGTTGATGTTTCTCGCTTTGATCTTGTGGAATCTCTCTATGAATAAATGGCTAAAAGATCCATAACGCCAAATACTGTTACTCAAAATATAGTCTTGGCAGGATATGGAAAGGTTAGGAAATTTGATTTAATGGAAAAAGTGCTACTTGGAATGCTGGATAACAGTACCTCTAAACCAGATGTATGGACAATGAACACAATTCTCAGTTTGTTTAGCAACATGGATCAAGTTGAAACTATGGAGCAATGGTATGAAAAGTTCAGAAATTTTGGGATTGAACCAGAAATGAGAACGTTTAACATTCTAATCATGCATATGGAAAGAAAAAGATGTGTGATAAAATGTCGATAGTAATGGAATACATGAGAAATCTTTCATTCCCGTGGACAACTTCTACCTACAATGATTGAGGCATTTTCAAACATAGGTGAACATGGAATACACGGTTTGACCAAATGAGAGGAGAGGGTATGAAGGCAGACACCAAGACATTTTGTTGTCTAATAAGAGGGTATACAAGAACATTAGATGGTTAGTGTTAGCAAACAAAAACATAAACAATAATATACAAATTTTACAACTACAATCCTCCCCTGAGGCATATGCCTCCCCTGAGGCTTATGCCTCCCCTCAAACTTTGCAGTTAAGGGTTATGGACAACTAAGTGTTGAAAGCTAGGTCCATCAAAAGTTTTAGTCAATAAATCTGCCACATTATCATCAGTGTGAATCTTAACCACTTTAATCAAATGTTTTTCATATGCATCTCTTATAAAGTGGTGCCTGATCTCAATATGCTTAGTTCTATTATGAAAAACTGGATTTTTAACTATGCATATGGTACTTTGATTATCAATAAAGATTGTGGTGTTCATGAAATTAAACCCATAATCCAACAATTGATTCTGTTTCCATAGAACCTGTCCACA
The DNA here is from genome assembly GCA_030686995.1 of Artemisia argyi. Lineage (NCBI taxonomy): Eukaryota > Viridiplantae > Streptophyta > Magnoliopsida > Asterales > Asteraceae > Artemisia > Artemisia argyi. Next base: position 120,972,866 of record CM060698.1, on the reverse strand, counting down.
ACAATTGGCAACAGCAACATACTCTGCTTCAGTAGTTGAGGTAGCAACAATAGTCTGTTTCTTGCATTGCCAAGAAATCAATCTTCTTCCAAGAAATTGGCAACCTCCAGTTGTGGATCTCCTATCCAAATTTGCACCAGCATAATCACTATCACTATATGCTTCCAACCTAAAAGGAGACTCTTTTTGGTACCAAAGACCTAAATTGGCTTGGCCTTTGAGGTACTTGAAGATCTTTTTGACTGCATTCAAGTGGGAAGTAAGTGGAGTAACCTGGTGTCTAGAACAAGCACTCACAGCAAATGTAATGTCAGGCCTTGAAGCTGTCAAATACATCAATAAACCAATCATGGATCTGTATAAATGAACATTCACAGCAGGATCTGGTTCAAGATTGTTCTTTGGTTTTGGAGCTTCATAAGGTGTAGTGGTAGTTCTGACATTTTCCATATCAAACTTCTTCAATATGTCTCTCACATATTTATCCTGACTGATAAATATACCATCAGGTTTCTGCTCAACTTGTAAACCCAAAAAGAAAGTAAGCTCCCCCCATAGCACTCATATGAAACTCTCTCTTCATCAATTCCTCAAACTCCCTGCACCATTCTTCTTTAGTGGAGCCAAAGATGATGTCATCTACATACACTTGCACAAGAATGATATCTCTGGAATTTTTCTTTAGAAAGAGTGTTTTGTCAATGGCACCCCTTAAAAATATATACTTGCCATCTCTTTAATCCAGTAGGTGTAACACCCCCAAAATTTGGTACAGCGGAAGACTCAACAAGCTTTCGAGGTGTTACGGGGATTGGTATCCAACACAAGACATAAAAGAACGAGATAAAGTAAACATGAGAAAAACACAACCAAACGGGGTTTTAAAGTTTACATTTATCCCAAATTCATTCAGAGTCAGGCCCAAAAGAAATAAACATAGGTCCAAAATTAAATATCAGAGTTTTAGAAAATAGATCCATAAACCAGGTGCCATAGCCAAGCCTTCCAATCCATGCATCCAAATCATCACTTAATTACCTGAGAAAACGTGCTAAAAGTCAGCTTTCGCTGGTGAGATCATAGGTTTAAATTCATAATTCAATATAGTGGACATATACGGAAAACGCTTGCTAGCTAGACTAGGGATTCACTAAAAACCTGCGGATACCCTCCGCTCCATCATAAATACACGGTTACTTTCCGTAATAAACCTGCGGATACCCTCCGCCACAACATAGATACACGGGTACCCCCCCCGTAATATCATAAATACTCGGATAACCTCCGAAGTATCAATATCCTATAGGTGCACGCTATAGTATCTATATAAGCCAACCATAACTAGTTCACACAAAACTATGTGACTAAAGTTGACAATTCATCCTAGTCCATACGCATAGCAAGCTTTAAAAGAATATAAAGCGATAATAGTCCACATAAAATAATTTGCACGTTTCTCACCCCAAGTATTGAAAACAAAGTTTAAAAGTAAAAGTGGGGCTATGACTCACCTCAAGTCCAGAAATCAGCAAGAAGAAATCGGTAGAAGTAAGATGTATAGTAACTCAAATGACGGCAACTACGGACTCGACACTTCCTAACAATATCAGCTCGTTCAGAAATCATTTCTTCAAAATCAAATATTCCCAAACCCGAACGTATTCCATTTTACTTTCCGAAAATCCATTTCTTGTATTATCTCGTATTAGTTTGGAGTTTGGCATTTGGTATCCATACGGGTGGTGGGTCGACACAACTCAAACCAAAAAGTCACGACAAAAAGGATAATAAAACCATCTATAGGTCTAATATTAGCCCAATATACTATTTAAATAAATCATCAAAGTTTATCAAATCCGTCGAATTGGTAATCTCCCATATTTATTTACTTAATATATCACTCCAAGATCATACCCAAATGATGAGGCGAAAAATGAACCACTTTTAGGGGGTCATTTAAGCCTGGAATTGAATTTATTTGATCAAATATTGCCCTAAATCGTTCATTTTGTGATTTTAGGTACTTTGGGAGAGAAATCTGGAAAAGGAAGCAATTCGGACGTTTTTGGAGCATAAAAGTGAAGAAAACGCCAAAGTCTTAATTTTCCTTGCTGAGAACAGTAGGTGACGGCGTCAAGAAGAAAATCCTGACGGCGTCAAAAGTAATTTTCATGACGACCCAGTACAGAATTGAAGGCGTCACGAGGTAGAGCGTCAAGAGTAAAATACGTGACGGCCTGGAAAATGTTATAACGTGACGGCGTCAAAAGTAGACCAAGGCAGTCCGAGAATTCTTTTGGCGGCGAGATGACGACATCACCAATTTGGTCTTGATGCCGTCAGCCTCAATTTCCTATATATAGTTTTCTAATTTTCATTCATAAAAAAAAAAGAAGTTTTGGAGAAACCCTAAGGCCGAACTTAGTACGAATTTTATAGGTTTTTCAAGGGTTCTCATCCCTTGAATCCCTTCATGTGTTATTGAGATAAGTATTCTTTTAATTCAATCAATATGTCTATGTGTTGGTTGTCTATATCTTGTTCTTGTCTTAATTCCATCATGCTAGGCTAGATCTATCTTATGTTTGCTTGGATCTAATGAAACCTAGATGATAATTATGTGTTGATTACTTGTTTATGGTTGTATTGGATAAAGATTTCGATGTTAGGCTTAAGAAAACTGGCAGATCTCCAAATGGTAACATACTTGAACGTCTTAGGAAACATGAACTGACGTGCACTAGGTTTTATTGGTTGTATTTAATGCATGAGTAAATTCTAATGATCCTATGTTTGGAGCTTCTTAGCCGGCTCGACACAGGAGTGAAGTAGGCACTCATAGGATTGGGGAATTAAGTGCGCCACCCCATGAATGGTATTAAGGAATACAATCCGTCATCTACGCAACTATAACAAGTAATTAACGTGTAAAAGATATCTAGGGAGTAGTGAAATCTAAGTAAACACAACTTCTCCACTTATTGCTCACAACCTTAGTTTAATTTAGTTTATTTTTATTTCTAGTATTTTATTTTGATTGCATCTTTAGTATTGGGTTAGTTGACTAGCAAATAATTCCGCCCAAATCCTTCAAACCCCGAGATTTTTACTTGCTTTCTAAAAAATATAAAAATACAAAAATAATCATCCTTCATCTCTAGAACTAGTATTTAGGTTTTCTAATCCTAGCGACACTATTCCTAGCTGAACGATCAATCCCCCGGTACTTGTCACTATACTATACTACAACGATCAGGTACACTGCCTGGTGGGGGTTGTAAGCTTCTCAAGATCCCTTGAGAGGTAAAGCCTGGTGCGATTCCCACGTATCAAGTTTTTGGCGCCGCAGCTCAGGGAATAGTTATTGTCTAGGTTAGAATCTCTTTTTATTAGGTCTACTTGCTAGATTCCTTTCTAGTAAAATTTTATTTTTATTTTTAGGTTTTCTTTAGTCTATCTTATTTCTTTGTGTTTTTGTTCGTAACTCTTCACCACCCGACATCATGGACGATGGGAACATCTTTGAACCCGTCATCCCACCACAACAAAACCCACCACTAGAACCTCTTAGGCCCCGAACCTTAGGAGAGTATTCCCGACCTAGCCACCAAGGCTACCGAAACACCATTGAGCTCACCGGAGCCAATGTGACCCCCTTGCGATCCGACACCATCTGGTTGGTGCAAAGCGGATGTGCATTCCATGGACTTCGTTCCGAAGATCCAAACCAACATCTTAAGGACTTCCTTAAAATCGTAGATTCCATAGACCTAGATGTTGATACTAGAGAGACAAACCGATTACGCCTATTCCAATTCTCTCTACGGGATCAAGCTAGTCAATGGATTGAACGTTTACCCACGGGATCCATCACCACATGGGATGATCTCACCACTCGTTTCCTTGCTCAATTTTTCCCACCGGGGAGAACTACTAAGCTTAGAAATAACATCTTGATGTTCCAACAACGTCAAAATGAATCTCTCTATGAAGCATGGACTCGTTTCAAGGACTTACTCCAAAAAGTCCCTCACCATGGCATAGATCTTTGGCTCAAAGTCCAAATCTTTTATGACCATATCGATCTCTCCACGAGGCGAGCCATTGACCAATCGGCCGGTGGTAAGCTACGTGATCTAAGTGCGGAACAATCATGGGAACTCATAGAAGATCTTGCTCTCTATGACAACGAAAGTTGGAATGATCCCCATGACTTAATTCCCCAATCCTATGAGTGCCTACTTCACTCCTATGTCGAGCCGGCTAAGAAGCTCCTAACATGGGATCATTAGAATTTACTCATGCATTAAATACAACCAATAAAACCTAGTGCACGTCAGTTCATGTTTCCTAAGACGTTCAAGCATGTTACCATTTGGAGATCTGCCAGTTTTCTTAAGCCTAACATCGAAATCATTCATCCAATACAACCATAAACAAGTAATCAACACATAATTAACATCTAGGTTTCATTAGATCCAAGCAAACACAAGATAGATCTAGCCTAGCATGATGGAATTAAGACAAGATCAAGATATAGACAACCAACACATAGACATATTGATTGAATTAAAAGAATACTTATCTCAATTACACATGAAAGGGTTCAAGGACTGAAAACCCTTGAAAAACCTGTAAAATTTGTACTAAGTTCGGCCTTAGGGTTTCTCCAAAACTTCTCTCTTTTTTTGAATGAAAATTAGAAAAAAATATATAGGAAATTGAGGCTGACGGCGTCAAGACCAAATTGGTGACGCCGTCATCTCGCCGCCAAAAGAATTCTCGGACTGCCTTGATCTACTTTTGACGCTGTCACGTTATAACATTTTCCAGGCCTTCACGCATTTTACTTTTAACGCTCTACCTCGTGGCGCCTTCAATTCTGTACTGGGTCGTCATGAAAATTACTCTTGACGCCGTCAGGATTTTATTCTTGACGCCGTCACCTACTGTTCCCAGCAAAGAAAATTAAGACATTGGCGTTTTCTTCACTTTTATGCTCCAAAAACGTCCGAACTGCTTCCTTTTCCATATTTCTATCCCAAAGTACCTAGAATCACAAAAGGAACGATTTAGGGAAATATTTGATCAAATAAATTCAATTCCGGGCTTAAATGACCCCCTAAAAGTGGTTCATTTTTCGCCTCATCATATACCCTTACACTTGAGATTTGCTTGTCCTCAAGCAAATGCGCTTTTATTCTATTCAAAATACAAGTTAGGGGTCATTTAACACTAATATAAAAGTAATTACAACAAATAATCGTTCCACTAAAGACCAAAGACAAGCACGGAGGTCATACACAAGCACCTCACAAATAGTGTTTAGATACTCACATCTCTCGGGTGTAATAAAGTATAAACTACAATATGGAAACGGAAGATATCTCTTACTACCTGTCATAGCAAAATAGATTACCATAGGCTTGGGAAAGGATCAAACCTCCACCACATGGCGTAAGCACCTAGGATAAATTATCAAAGAGGTCTTGTAAAGGGTTGTAACATTAGGTGTAGGGATATGAAATACACGGTTTTGTTGGATAAAGGCAGTCTTTACTGGTGGCGAGTTAACAATCTTGGTTAATTACATGTACAATATGGCGTTGCTAAGCCAAGACTAGACTCGACTTAAGCTAATAAATGAAAAATAACGAAAACATAAAACAAACATAGAATGAAACGGGATGGTAGTCCGTATGTTTTTTCTCTTTTCTTTTTCTATTTTTTTTTCTTTTTCTTGATTTTTCGATTTTTTTTATTTTTTTTATTATTATTTTTTTTTGCATACACTCTTACCCTACCATCCAAAATAATACATCTTAGGGAATGAACATTTCCCTTACACTTGAATTTTTACATACTTTACAATAAACTAATCTAATGACTAGAATTAAGAAAATCAAAACACTTGGAGTACTTTTAAGATTAACGCACATATGGGGGTAATAAATGATGTTCTTCCCCATTACTCCATAAAATAAGTACTTTACCCATGAGTCCCAATCGTCCCAAAATAATATGTACAAGGATATGACTCGGCTTAGCAACCATGTAATCAATTAGATAATTAACTTAGGGTTTAACAAATAACAATAGTGCACTAAAGATGAGTGCATACACGGAAGGCTAAGGCGATTTGGTTGTACATTTAAGTGGGGTGTAACAAATTCTTCCTTTAAGTAAAATGCTTAAAGTTAGAAACGAAAAGATAGGCTCGGAGGGGTGTACTAGGGGTTTCGTGTACTAAAAATGAGTACAACGCTAAGGGTGTGGGAAAAATTAGTTGACTTAACTAGCCAAGTAATATGAGTTAAATGGTCAAGTAATTATAACATGGGTTTAACACAAGGGTGATCCTAATGCCTCTTATCATGTAGTAAATCCTACTACACAAATGTAGTCTCACTAGCGGTCTCGGGATGCATCACTAACGCAAGTTCTAGAATCTAAATGCTACCGGTACACTCATAAGCACTAATAATAAATGCTTTTCCTATCAAATCTAAAGGCGAATCTCACATATTTGGGTGGAAAATTTTTCTGAATATACGGTTATGTGCTAGTCATATAATCTCCTATCCATGAGACACTTGCTATGGCTAAAGTTTCACTCCTAAATGTTGTAAAAAAATTTTAATTTGGCGCTAAAATTGCACTAACAAGTATTTCTCATAGTTTTATTACACATCTACCATTAAACAAACAAACTCAAGCGAAAGTGTATATTTAAGGTATCATCGTTTTACCCTCCCCTTACACTTAAGATGAACATTGTCCCCGATGTTCAAGTAAAGAATGTAGAAATTAAATAAGTAAAACAAATGAAATCAAATACTCCCCTGATTCGCTCGGTATGGATAATAAGGTGGCCAGGTTAGATCTTCCTCCAAGAAAATGAACAATCAAAGCTTTCCTTCCAGAATATAAATCATCTTCTTGTCATACATAACCTGTAAATCCTGAGAAAACAAACAAGGCAACCTCGCATAAAATCGGCGGCAATCTATATAAGTTACTAAATCCTAGAAAACAAGATAAGATATAATGCTTGTGGAATGAAGTTTGCAGATTTCCTGGAGATTATAAAACTTAATAATTCACAAAAACCATAAGACTCCGTTAGAAAAACAAAACCGGTAAAATTTCCAGATTTTTACACGTGACGCCGTCAAGAGTTAACTCGTGACGCCGTCAGAAGTGACCTGCAGAAATTCTTATGTTAAGTTTCCGAAAAATTTCTGGAAAGACTTGGTCCTACTTCCTGGAAAATCCTGCAAAACTTCATTATGACTCGATACAAGCATTTGACTCAACAAATACGAATATACATGTTCATTTAATATTGTGGAGAATCATGATCGGTTTGTTTCTTAAAAACATATTTGGGGTTTCCCCTTACACTTATCTTTTGCAAAAATACTTTTAGGTGGAGTTAAGACTAGGCCAAAACAACAAAGTAAAGTATTTCCACTATTTAATTGAGAAACATGATCTACCAACAATAAAAATAAAGCATGCATACGGAAGCAAATAACAAACAAACAAAATAAAATCACACAAAACGAAGAACATTACTACAAGCACATTCAATTATTTCAAGTAAACGTAAACATGAAAATAAAATTGTTCAAGGCCAACAGAGGCCGCATCCTAAACTATTACAGCATAAATTGTTTCAAATTACACAACCATCAATGAATTGTTCAGAAATAACAGACATCAAAAGAGATCACTGGGGAGGAGGACCGAAACGGTAGTCATAGCCAGGAGGGAGGCGTTCGGTGTACCCGTAGGGAGGGTAGTCAGTCTCACGGCCGGGGAATGGGTCAATCTGCAGATGAGGCTCAAGCTGATCACGGGTGGAGAGGTGCTGCATCTGGCGGATGGTGTGATCATACATCCAATCAAAGCGCTGGTCAGTGGTGGTCCGCTATGCGTCCACCTGACCCATCCAGGCACCCTGGTGTGCCTGCCAGTCTCCCCGACTCATGTGTTGGTAGTAGTCAGCTGTCCCCTCCTCATAACCCTGGAACTGATGCTGCTGGGGTCCTACCTCATCATCATCATCATCATCATCATCCTCATCAGCAGGCCCCCTGCCTCATACCAGTTATAGGTCCAATTCCTCTCTAGCATCACGATGTTCATCTGCCTGAGGGATTTAGCCCTTACTACCCTACAAGCCCCACAGTCACTCAAGTATCCTATGATCAGAGGAGTAAGAAGATCATAAGAACGAGCCAACCGGGTCACGAACATCCCCACATACACCTTATCGATATCCCTCTCACCCACACTGGTCCTCAAATAACTAGCTACCTAAAATGGGATGCTGCAGTAGACATCCGCTGAAAAGATGGTGTGCAGGTAGAAAAGATCTAAAGCAGTGACACGGTGAGTGATGCCATGACGTCCTGACAGGCTGTATGTGATGCATCTGTGGACCAACCTAACCATGGAATCCCTGATGGATGCTGCCCCAGTAGTCGAGGTGTAAACCCCGTCCCCAATGGTCGGCCAAAAAGTGACACACCTCATATCACTCCTCTGAGTCTCCCCATTCAACAACCTCTGCATAAAACCTCCATCAACCACCTCCTCCCTAGTGTACAACCCTATCCTTCAACCAAACTCAGTAACCGAGCATGATCGCACCTCACCTCCCAGCCTAAAATAGATAGTGGTGCCCCCCATGTCCGTCCTAGCCTCAGCCTGATCAAAATGGAAGGTCGCAAAGAACTCCCTCACCAACTCACTATACACCGTCTCCCTAATCCTAAACAACCTTTCCCATTGAGGACCCGCAAACCCATCACTGTGGATCCTCTCCAGAAACGCAGCCTCCAACCCTTGGGACCTAAGAAACTCCCAATCAACCACGGCCCCAACATCATATGATGGTTACAAAGCTCCGCATACTTGGTGGTGGCGCCAACAGTGTCAAACTCGCCCCAATTATGGACCAATTCTCCATAGTTAACTCGTTGGGACCTAGAAGAACTGCCACGATGTTGACGAGATCGCTTGCTTATTTTCCTGGAAAAAGATAGAGTGAACGGAAACAATTAGAACAAGAATTTTATTGATTTTTTTTGCTGTCAGACACATCTGACGCCGTCAGGAGGGGTCCTGACGCCGTCAGACCTAACAGAATCCGAACCATGCAAATGCGGCGTGTAAAACTTGATACGTGGGAATCGCACCGGGCTTTACCTCTCAAGAGATCTTGAGAAGCTTACAACCCCCACCAGGCAGTGTACCTGATCGTTGTAGTATAGTATAGTGACAATTACCGGGGGATTGATCGTTCAGCTAGGAATAGTGTCGCTAGGATTAGAAAACCTAAATATTAGTTCTAAAGATGAAGGATGATTATTTTTGTATTTTTTTATATTTTTTAGAAAGCAAGTAAAAATCTCGGATTTGAAGGATTTGGGCGGAATTAGTTGCTAGTCAACTAACCCAATACTAAAGATGCAATCAAAATAAAATACTAGAAATGAAAATAAACTAAATTAAACTAAGGTTGTGAGCAATAAGTGGAGAAGTTGTGTTTACTTAGATTTCACTACTCCCTAGATATCTTTTACACGTTAATTACTTGTTATAGTTGCGTGGATGACAGATTGTATTCTTTAATACCATTCATGGGATGGCGCACTTAATTCCCCAATCCTATGAGTGCCTACTTCACTCCTATGTCGAGCCGGCTAAGAAGCTCTTAACATGGGATCATTAGAATTTACTCATGCATTAAATACAACCAATAAAACCTAGTGCACGTCAGTTCATGTTTCCTAAGACATTCAAGCATGTTACCATTTAGAGATCTGCCAGTTTTCTTAAGCCTAACATCGAAATCATTCATCCAGTACAACCATAAACAAGTAATCAACACATAATTAACATCTAGGTTTCATTAGATCCAAGCAAACACAAGATAGATCTAGCCTAGCATGATGGAATTAAGACAAGAACAAGATATAGACAACCAACACATAGACATATTGATTGAATTAAAAGAATACTTATCTCAATTACACATGAAAGGGTTCAAGGGCTGAAAACCCTTGAAAAACCTGTAAATTTCGTACTAAGTTCGGCCTTAGGGTTTCTCCAAAACTTCTCTCTTTTTTTGAATGAAAATTAGAAAACTATATATAGGAAATTGAGGCTGACGGCGTCAAGACCAAATTGGTGACGCCGTCATCTCGCCGCCAAAAGAATTCTCGGACTGCCTTGATCTACTTTTGACGCCGTTACGTTATAACATTTTCCAGGCCGTCACGCATTTTACTCTTGACGCTCTACGTCGTGACGCCTTCAATTCTGTACTGGGTCGTCATGAAATTTACTCTTGACGCCATCAGGATTTTCTTCTTGACGCCGCCACCTACTGTTCCCAGCAAGGAAAATTAAGACTTTGGCGTTTTATTCACTTTTATGCTCCAAAAACGTCCGAACTGCTTCCTTTTCCAGATTTCTCTCCCAAAATACCTAAAATCACAAAAGGAACGATTTAGGGCAATATTTGATCAAATAAATTCAATTCCGGGCTTAAATGACCCCCTAAAAGTGGTTCATTTTCGCCTCATCAACCGCCTTTGTTCAAAACAAGTTGCCTAAAAAGCTTGATGATCCGGGTATATTTGTTTTGCCTTGTAAGATAGGAAGATCCGAAGCTTTCGACACACTACCCGATTTAGGGTCAAGCCTCAACTTGATTCCCTTATCCTTATTCACCGCTCTTAAGCTAGGAAAGTTAGAGGAAATGGAGGTATTGATAGGGCTAGCGGATGGGAGTATTGCCCACCCGGTTGGAATGATTAAGGATGTAGTTGTTCACGTAGGAAGGTTAACTATATTAGCGGATTTTCACGTGCTAGACACGGTTAGTGACACTACATGCCCATTATTGGTAGGAAGAGGATTTTTAGCAACCGCTAGCGCCATGATAGATTGTAAAGAGTCTAAGATAGCGGTAGGTGAAGGCGATACTTGGTCGGTGTACGATGTAAAGAAGCATAGTTATGATTGTGATGATGAACCGACACCGCATTGGGTAGAGATGAATAGGAGACCGTCTAGATATGGACCTTGGATAGAAAGTGTTAGGTCACCATTTCTACAACATAATCACTTAAGAATTCTAGAGAGAGAAAGTAAGTAGAGAGAGAGAGTGGAAGGAACACCTAATGAAATTAAGAGACAAATAACCTTACTAGTGAACCAACCAACCTCAAAATGAGGTTATACATAGATATTTATAGGTAAGGATTAGGGCTTCTCTAAACTTAGACAATATGACATACTTAGCCCTTAGACTTTATCCAAACCTATAAACCAAGCATAAAACTTACAAAATACATAAAATAACTAATGTTATAACTAAGTAATGCAACCTATACCAAAACTCAATGACCGACACTTGAAAATAATAAAGTCTATTCCCAACAATCTCCCCCTAAGGGTCGGTCATCAAAGGTTGCTTGACGTCGTCATCTTCGATACTTTGACTTTGTAGTCGACGTCCTCAAAAAAATAGTTAGAATAATCTTTCATCGTTCTCTGTACTTCGTTCCTTGTTGATGTGATGATGATCATGTTATGAAGTTGTCTGCCGATCGTCCCTTCGGTGTCTGTGGTGGTTGTCCGCCATTCCAACATGCTCATACATCTTTGGACTTTGACTTATGAAAGCACGAAGTTCCTTTTCATACACTTAGATCTTTAGTCTTTATACTTTGCAGATTCTTCTTTTTGGCGTAGAATCTTTCTTTGAACTTTGTGGTGCTAAGATCTTTGGGGGAGCGTTCATTTGCTTCAAGATGTATGTATAAGCATGCTGGAATCTACCATCATGGAGGAGATGTACCTTCAAGTAAACAGTTAGCAATAATCAACCAGTACTTACAGATAAGGAATTAGAGCTTGTCAACAGCATATTGTGAAGACTCCTTCTAATCCTTATCCAGGCCGTTCCCATATCAGATACTCCCGAAGGAGCTTACGAGACCTACTAGGTAGCTCAATGACTGGGTGAGTCGCTGGGGATCACTCCACGACTGTAGATCGCTAAAGAACCACCACGAACACTAAGCGTAACCCTTGTGGGGTTACCGAAGTGACCTGCTGTCAGGGCTGTTTGATGTTGACCCTGGCAGGAATTTCCGTTCAATCATTGAGAAATACATATGTAATTCACTCATAAACGTTCTCGGCAGATTGCTAAGATCTGCGAAGGACTCGATAATTCACAGCTGGTGCCCATTGATGTAGAACACCAGTTGTAGAAATACTAAGTGTTCCTAAGAGATCTTTGATGTATCTCATGGCTCTAGACTCGATAAGTGCTCACTTAGGTTTCCTATACGGAGACTAGGGAGGGATCTCCTGCTTCAATATCAACTATCTCTAAGAGATAAGTCGATAGATTACACTGGTTCCCCGTGAGAATGAAACAAGCTCTTTTAAGAGAACTTGAGTGGTTAAGAAGGTTTAGTGCATTGCGTCACTGGGTCCATGACGACTTAATCTTCAATACCGGTGTTGTCTTTGCAACAACCAGTAGCATATGAATTGAACCCGGTGTCTGCCCTAAGGTTGAACATATGGAGGGCTATTTCTTTTCACCCTTTTCTTTACTTTTCTTTTTAATTCTTTAACTCCTTCTTTCCCCTTTCATTCTTTTCTCCTTTTTTTCGTATCATACCTAAGGACTTCTAAATCTAACTGTTGATCCCAGTTGAGCTTAAACGATCTTATATAGAAGTTAACTTGAATGAATACTTAAGCTAATACGCGGAATATAAAAGCTTAACTTAAGAAGAATTATGATTCTTTTTCAACACTTCAATATTATTAATACGAGCACTCAACAATGCTAGGGTTTTACAACCTTGAAGTGAATAATAACACGTACATAAACTAACCCTAGGATCCTCCTTTTATAGGCCAAGGAGTCCTACTAGATTTACAATACCTTTCTCTACAAGATAAGTATATTCTAGATAAATATAATATTTACACAATCTATTCTATATTTATCTAAACCGTATACATCCTTATCCCATTAGCAGCAGATTCTGTCAGCAGCATTTATCCTCAGCAGCACTTTGACATTAGCAGCAGAATCATTACTACTAGCAGCAGTTTCACTTAGCAGCAGTTTGACTCAGCAGCAGTATCAAACCCAACAATCCTCCCCTAAACTTATTATTTATTTCTAAATAAGTAAGTTTCTTCTAAGCTCAATGAATCACTTGGAGGATGCTTCCAAACACTTCAAACCTTTAGAATTCATTTGATCAAATATCTTCTTATATTTTGTTAGCAAATTGAATGCTTGATCATCAGAATCATAGTCTTTCTGCAACTTAAGTGGTCTATCATTATTAACCATCTGATTGACAATATTCCAGTATCTTACCACTGGATAATCCATTTCAGCTAGCATATACAAAGTAATTGGTCCAATAGTTAACATATGAACTCCAGAATCTTGAAAGAGTCTCCATCTTTTTACCTTGTAATCAGCTATCTCTGTCCATTCAGAATCATCCATTGAAGGTTCAAACATAAGTTTAAGAGCTCTCCACAAAACATTATCAGAAGAAGTTAAGATATGATCAATTTGATCTATCTCATACTTTTTACCATCAAATTTCTTAGCTCCAAACTTTGCCTTGTACAACTTCCACAAGTCTTCAACATCCTCTCTATCAAAGTAATGTAGCATCTGTTGAAATCTGTAAGACTTACCATCAGATCTCTGGATATCATGAAATGCTCCAATATTAGTATCATATCCTGTAGTTACTTTGATAATAGGATATTTGACTCCTACTGGTTTAGCATCAACAACTTCAGGATCTTCCATCCTGCCAACCACAGTATACTCCTTCAATTTTTCTTTAAGATGCTCAGAAGGAATGTGATCAAGATCATGTTGAAACATATCTCCTTCAGGCATAGAACTGCTTCCTTCTCCAATCTTTCTCTTCTTCTTTGCAACTGATTTATAAACAACACCTTTTCTCTTATCACCTTGCACAGAAGAATTAGTCTTTGCTGCATCACTCTCAAGCTTTTCAACAACATTAGCTTCTTGAATTTGCTCTGCTTCAGCTATCTTTTCAGGCACCAACTTCTTGTTCATCTGAGCAATTTGTTCCAAGTCCTCAGCACATCCCATAGCATAAAAAGTATCTGTTCTCTTCTTTGTTTGTTGATACAGATCAAAAACTTCTTTATCAGAATAAGCTTTCAACTGCACCAATGTCCATCCACCCATATTCTTTAGATACCTTTCATATTCTTTCCTTTGCTGTTTAACAGTTGGACCTTTAAATATCTTAATCTTTCTTCTAGCAGCAGCATTCTCTTTTCTCTTCTTAGAAGTAAAGTCACTATACCAAGATTGCACATTAAAAGTTGGAACTTCATTATCTTCAATCTTGATCAGCTTATTTAGCTCAATATCAGCAGCAATTCTGATCTTTTCATCAACCCATTCATCATACCTTCTTAATCCTTCAGCCTTCTTCTCAGCCAATTGTTGATCTTCCAAATTAAACAACTCTTGTGCTTTAAGAGCAGCAGCTTCATCATGTTCAACTTGCAATGGCTTAGGCCAAGAATCAAAAGGTACATCAGTAAAATCAATCCCCTTATACATTATCCTTGGGGTTTCAATTTGCTTGCCCTTTCCTTTATCAGTAGAAGATGCAGTAATAGTCTTCTTTTGTTGAGCAGCAGGTTCTTTAATCACAATCCCTTTTTCAGGTTTTCTAGAGACTGATGATTTGATTGTTGTTGTTGTGAGTTGTGATAGTGAAGGAGTTGGTATTAGGGTAGTCTTCTTGCTCAGCAAAACCATAGCTTCAGCAGCAGCATTGTCACCAGACCCAACAGCAGAGTCTTGTGCATCAGCAGATCCACTAGCAACAGAATTAGTTATTTCCTTAGCAGTAGATTCTTGAGCAGCAGAGTCAAGACTATCTCCCAACTTCATCAATGTTTCACCCATCAACCCTGTTGCCTTTACTAATTGCTCAGGCTCCAAAGTTGTGAGTTGTTCTACCACCTTTTCTTGTGTAGCAATCACCTCTTCCATAACAACCTCATTCCCTGATTTATCAGCAACAACAAAATCTCCAGCATCCTGATGACTTTCAACATCCATATCACCAATCACTTGAGCCTCCCCTGAAACCAATCCATCATTAAAACCTAAAGCCCTATCAGCATTTTCAACATTTTCCTCCCCTGAACCCATTGCCTCTTCATTCCTCCCCTGTTTGGAAGCATCATCTTCCATGTGAGTAGAGACTTCAGGAGAACTAACAACCTGAGAAGTGCCCACTTTCTTCAATCTTTTCAATGAGGCTGAAGGTCTTGATCTTTTTAAGGTCTTTATCTGTTTTTGCAGACTGATGATGGTCTTGTCTTGATCAGCAACAACAGATGAAAGAGTAGTAACCTTGTCCTCCAAGGTAGTACATTTCAGCCCCAATTTGGTACAAGTAACCATCAATTCCTGAATTAGTTTCATAATAGTCTCATCACTTCGACCTGTATTACCTGGTCCGAGAGGTGAATCATGGACATTGTCATCATGTACAAGATTTTCCGTCAATTCATTGGTCACTGGTCTGTCCTCATCACTTCGACCTGTGTAACCTGGTCCGAGAGGTGAATCTTGGGACATAAACTCAGTATCAAACCTAGTTTGATCATCTGAGCCCCCTGTTTTTGCCATTTGGCTAGGGTTACCATCCTGAGAATTTGATTCATTAGAATCATCATCTCTAGATGTTGCCTTGGTTTGGGTCTTATTTATGTTATCACTATCCTGCTCTGCTGCTAAGCTAGAAGCAGTAGTGACAGCCCTTGCCAACATGTCCTCTTCATCACCTAGGACAGCCTCATCTGGTACAACCATACTAACACTATCCTGAGGAAGATCAGTGTTCTTTTTGGTGTTCCTACGGGTATAGAGTATTTTTGGTTGTGTAGCAGATGCAGAAAAGTTGGGTGTGTGATGGGATTCAGTGGGATTTCCTGATCCTTCACCCTGATTGTTTTGCATAAGTTGCACCATGGAAGGTGTAAGATTTGTGTTTTTGCCTGAAAAACCTTTTCCATGTTTAACCAAGAAAGTAAAAGTTTTAGAAACCAATTTTGGTGCATCATAGGTAGAAACATGGCCTCTAAACTTGGTAAGCTGTTTTAGAACAAAGAGTTGGATAAACCTTGGATAAAGCAAATATGAACCAGACTCTTTAATAGTTTGAAACATCCCTTCCAAAATCATTCTTGAAAAATTAAATGGGTGACCTTTGCTTAAACATACCATTGCAGAAGCAATAGTAGTACTAAACTCATGCCATCCAGAAGTTTTAGGACTCAAACAATGAAGAAGAAGATGTATCAAAAACTTGTATTGAGGACAGAGGAGAGATTTTTGAAATTTTAAATTTGTATGATTCCCCTCATATCCCAAATCTTTTAGCCCAGAAAAAATAGCAGAATTAGCAAGGCAAGTGGTCTCTGTTTCATCATTTAAGAGAAGAGTTTCTCTTATGGATGATTCAGTTACACGAACCTTTTGCCCATCTACTAAAGCACTGACATGTTTTTCCCCATTGAAAGTTTTGATACGTGCAGTAAGCCAAAACTGTTTGATGTGGGAAACAAATATAGTAGGATTCACAGTGAGTGCATACTTAAGAGAAGTAGCATTCAAAAATTTTACCATGTCTGTGAGTTCTTCATTAATTGATTCAGCATCAAGAACCACTACACTGTTGTGTTGCTTTGCCCAGGTACGAACGTACTCCATGAATTAGGGTTTAGGGAAATTGGGAATTA
This sequence comes from Artemisia argyi, assembly GCA_030686995.1. NCBI lineage: Eukaryota > Viridiplantae > Streptophyta > Magnoliopsida > Asterales > Asteraceae > Artemisia > Artemisia argyi. Next base: position 120,955,991 of record CM060698.1, on the reverse strand, counting down.
TTGACTTTGAGAGAAATAAAGTATTAGGGTTTGTGATAACTTCAATTTGTGATGTGAGAAAACCAATTTGAATGAGCAATTAGGTTTTAAACTGATTCAGGAAGTTACACATCCCACCCTCACACTTTCAACCGTAGCAGCACAATAACACCAGCAACAGAGTCATAAAACTAGCAGCAGGGTGAAATAATCCAGCAGTAGAATTGACTAAACAACCTTGGTCAAAAAGTCAAAGATCCTCAGCATTTAATGTGAGAATAAACCGTAACCCCTATAAAAACGGACCAAATCTTTTCACTAATTTATCACAATCAAACCCTAATCGCAATCAAAACGCCAATCAACCAAATCAAATCTTCACTTATCTCCAATCAAATCAAATAATCATGAAATCAACCCCCGAAATTATCAACATCTCTTCTGATTCATCATCCGAAGATGAGAGCCCATTTGAAACTTATGTACCACCATTCCGTCCTCCTCATGACGGTTGTAGAACCAAGGAGCAAGCAAGGAAGAGAAAACATGATCTTCCGGTGTTCAAAGATCTCCTCAACTTGAATCAAACCCCCAGCACTTCCAGGGGTAAAGCTGTGATGTCCCCACAATCTCCATCATCTTCAGAGTCATCAGAGGATACAGCTTGGATACCTGTCAGACAACCATCACCAAGAGAGCTTGTTTCCCCATTTATCTGCACTTCTTCAGATGAGGATGAGCCTCCAAATCAACCACCTTCCACTCCTGAGAGGCCTCAGTCATCAAGGCCATGACCAAAGAAATCCACCAAGGCAAAGAGGACAAGAAAGACAAACTCCCCTCTTCCAAAAGAAAGAAAGATTGTTCTTGGACTGCCATGCCCTAGGAAGTAGTGGTTGTAGGTTGTAGTCATCTGATGTTCTTGCACACTATAATAGTTTCAGAAGTTGTTTTTGTAATCTCTTATGATGTATAGACTTCTGATTTTAATGAATAACAAGTGTGCTTCCTTTTGTTATCTAAATATTGTGCTTTGCAAATCAGCATCAAGACTTATTCCTGCACAATATTAGACAAAACACCACAAAGCAAACAAACATATGTACTAGCAGTAGAGTTAGCAGCATAGTACATTGCAATACAAATATATGCTTTATGATAAGCAACAGAGTAACAAGCAGCACAATGTCTTTACACACTTATACAAAAACAAAGAGATAAGTTTTTCAAAGATTGATCATACCAATATTTGCAATCAAGAATTGAAATCTCCCCACATCAAAATGTTTAGTGAGAAGATCAGCAACATTGTTATCAGTATGAACTTTAACAATTTGAATCAACTTCTTTTCATAGCAATCCCTGATAAAGTGATGCCTTATCTCAATGTGTTTTGTTTTAGAATGAAAAACAGGATTTTTAATTATGCAAAGTGTGCTGTTGTTATCAATATGAATTTTGGTATTCATGAAATTGTACCCATAATCCAATAATTGATTCTGCATCCAGAGAACTTGTCCACAGCAACTTGAAGCAGCCACATACTCAGCCTCAGTTGTAGAATTAGCCACCACAGTTTGCTTCTTACATTGCCATGACACCAATCTGCTTCCTAGAAATTGACAACCCCCTGTTGTAGACTTTCTATCCAAAGAAGCTCCAGCATAGTCACTATCTGAGTGGGAGACCAAATCAAATGGTGAATCCTTAGGATACCAAAGGCCCAATTTTGGTTGATGCCTCAGATATCTAAAAATTCTCTTCACTGCATTGAGATGTGATTCTTTGGGACACACTTGAAATCTTGCACAGGCACACACAACAAACATGATATCAGGCCTTGATGCTGTAAGATACATCAATGAGCCAATCATTGACCTGTACAAGTGTATATCCACCTCCTTTCCATATTTGTCCTTCATCAATGGCTTATTAGTGTCCATGGTAGTCTTGGCAGGTTTAGCATCTTCAAAACCAAATTTCTTCAAAATGTCATTGACATACTTATCCTGACTAATAAATATGCCATTTTCTTTCTGTGTAACTTGAAGACCTAAAAAGAAAGTGAGTTCTCCCATTGAACTCATAGCAAACTTGTCCTTCATAAGCTTCTCAAAACTAACACACATGGCTTTGTTTGTGGACCCAAAGATGATGTCATCAACATAAATTTGAACCAGCAAAATATCATCCTTTTGTCTTTTGAGAAACAAAGTTTTATCAATCTTTCCTCTACTAAACCCAGATTCTAGCAGATATGTTGACAAAGTATCATACCAAGCTCTAGGAGCTTGATGTAAGCCATACATTGCTCTATTCACTTTGTAAACTTTGTCAGGGTGATCAGGGTCTTCAAATCTAGGTGGTTGAGACACATACACCTCTTCTGTAATGGTCCCATACAGAAAGGCACTTTTTACATCCATCTGATACACTACAAAATCTTTGTATGAAGCATAAGCCAAGAATATTCTGATTGCTTCTATTCTTGCCACTGGAGCAAATACCTCATCATAATCAAGGCCTTCTTGTTGTGTGTATCCCTGTGCTACTAACCTTGCTTTATTCCTTATGACAATTCCTCTCTCATCTCTTTTGCATCTGAAAACCCATTTTGTGCCAATTACTCTTTTTCCATTTGGCAGTTCAACCAAAGTCCAAACCTCTTGCAGCTTAAATTGTAGAAGCTCTTCTTGCATTGCTTCCACCCAACTTGCTTCTTGTAAGGCTGTGTAAGTGTTTTTGGGTTCAATTTGAGAAAGAAAACATGCAAACAGGCAATTTTGAAGATCTTTATGACTATTTCTTTGATGCAGTGATCTGGCAAAGAAACTTTGATGTTGAAGATCTTTCAAAGCTTTAGTCATCTGCCTAGTTTGAATAGATGATTGTGGATCACTTAGAATTTGATCTTTTGGATGATCCTTGTGTATTCTTGTGGTAGTTGTAGGGCTAATAGGAATATTGAGTTCCAAGTTAGTAAAATCTGCAGAAGCTCCAAATAACTGACCATCAAGAACATCATCATCTGTGTCATAGTAAATATTCTCAACAGGAGGCATATTTGGATCATCAGGGTAGAATGAATCAACAATGGGTCTGCCTTGAGAGTCCAAATGAGGAAACACTGAAGTAGCAGTAGAGTTAGTAGGCTTGGAAGCAGAATGTGGTGGAGCAGTAGTTGTAACTTTTGGCCTAGCAGTAGAGTCTGTTGAGTTAGCAGCAGAGTCTTCTGTCTTTGAAGGAGAGACATCAACAACTATTTTGGGATCCACACTTGTTTCTTTTTCTGCTTCAATAGGAATTTCAATATCATCTTCAGTTTCCTTAGTTTTCTCTTGAGTAACCACATCATCTTTAGGACCTAGATCAGTCTGAGAGGGTAGTAAAGTAGGACCAACCTTAAGTTTCTCAAACAAGACAAACTCTTCTTGTGGCTTGTCAACACTAGCAATAACTGGTACATAGTTCATTGTCTTGGTAAGCATATCCACATTAAAAAGCCATTCTGGTCCTTTTCCATCAGGATTTGATGTGTTCTCAGAAAACTTAATATGCAAAGTCTCCTCTACATGTTTGGTCCTCTTATTGTATACTCTGAAAGCTTTACTAATCACAGAGTAACCAACCAAATTTCCTTCATCAGCTTTTTCATCAAATTTGCCTAGCTGATCCTTAGTGTTCAAAATAGTAACAGGACATCCAAATGGTTTGAGAAAGTCAATCAGTGGCTTCTTTCCATGAAATAACTCATATGGAGTCTTATTATGAGGCTTGACTACCTTACTTCTATTCTGCACAAAGCATGCAGTGTTCACAGCTTCAGCCCAAAAAGGAATTGGTAGTTTTGAATCAGATAACATTGTTCTTGCAGCCTCAATAAGTGTCCTGTTTCTTCTTTCTGCAACACCATTCTGTTGTGGAGTTCTTGCTACACTGTACTGTCTTCGAATTCCTTTCCCCACACAGAATTGATTCATCACACTATTCTTGAACTCAGTACCATTGTCACATCTGATAATCTTCACCTTGTGATTGTACAGGTTTTCAACTCTTGTAATAAATGCCTTGAGTATTTCTGGAGTTTCATCTTTTGTAGCAAGAAAGAATACCCAAGTAAACCTGCTAAAGTCATCAGTGACAACAAGACAATATGACTTCTTGTTCAAGCTTTTGACAAATACAGGCCCAAATAAGTCCATATGCAATAGATGTAGTGGCTCAGTATTTGTATTCACAGTCTTAGACTTGAATGAAACTCTGTGTTGTTTACCCTTTTGACATGCAACACAAATTTCACAATTTTCAAAAGTCTTTGTAGGCATTCTTCTGACCAGATTTCCTTTTACCGATTTGTTCATGGTCTTGTAGTTCAGATGTCCCAATCTTCTATGCCATAATTTGGACTCATCAACAGTGGCTTTTGCAATTAGACAAGTCAAAGTCCTCTTAGGAACAATGTTCTTAATATGGTCATTGTATATATTCTCTTTTCTAGGGACCTTCAAAAGCACAGATTTGTCATCTGGCAATTGATAGTCAGGAGAAAGGATCATACACTCAGTGTCTGTAAAAAGAACAAAGTTCTTTTTGTCACACATTTGTGAGACACTAAAAAGATTAAACTTGAGTCCTTTCACAAGAAACACCTTCTCAAAGTCCAAATCTCCAGTCTTTAGAGTTCCTATTCCAACAATCTTTCCACCTTTTGGATCATTCCCAAAAGCAACATATCCACCATCAAAAGCCTCAAAGTCTTCAAGTTGAGACTCATCTCCTGTCATGTGACCAGAACATCCACTGTCAACAATAACCATATCCTTAAGCTCATCCAGTAGATTGACCTGCACATGAAAAATAGAGACATTAGTTCCTCTTGACGACCCAAGCCATTACTGATTTGGATCTGCCCTGTGCATCAACATAATCAAATTTCTTTAAATCACTTGATGCACTACTATCCTTGGAAACAGAATTTGAACCATTTGTTTTTGGTTTCCAAGTCCAGCAAGCTGAGGCCTTAACAGCATAAAAGTGATTACCAACAACTGTATTTGTTAAAACTTTTGGCCAAGAAGTAGAAAGTTTTGTACTAGCAGCAGATTGCTTGCTAGCAGCAGAGTGCATACTGGCAGCAGAATACTTACTAGCAGTAGAGCCAGTAGAAGAACTAGTTGTTGATTTGAAAACACCAGTTGATTTAGCAGCATAAATAGATCTAGTAGCACCAGATCTCAACAAAATAGCTCTTGGAACCATGTTTCTATTAGGATGTGAGTGAGTTTGTTTAGTTACATATTTATGATTCACCCTAGTGTATTGATTCCAAACAGGCTTTTGGTGTTCAGGACATCTAACAATCAAGTGGTCAAAGCTACCACACTTATAACAAGCCTTCTTTTGTAATTGAAACTGATTACCTAATCTGTTTGAAACTAGGTTATTGAAGTTTCTCTGGTTACCCCTAGGCTTATTATTGAACCTTTCCATCTGTTCTCTAGGTATCTCATTGTATTCTACCATTTTCCTAGAGAAGTTATTTCCTAACACAGGTTTGACAAACTTAACCTGTTCAATTTTAGGTTTAACCTTGGTAGGAATTTCTTCCTTTTTCACAGTTTGTGGTTGTTTAACCTGTTCCTCATCACTGTCAGTATCAGAATACCAATCCTCAATAATTGGTGCTTCTGGAAATTTTCTATCCTCAACCTTAGGTGTTTCAATTTTACTTGTACTGCATTCACCTACAGGTTTTTCAATACTTAGCTCACTAATGAAGGATAGTTCTTTTCCTGGTGGAGCAAAAGCACTTTTGGCTGGAGGAGCCACTTCATTATACCCAATTCCACTACCTTTTCTCATCAAATTATTCTCAATAGATTTATGAACCATATCAGAAGCAAATTTTTGTTTTTGAACTCTTACTACATGTTTATCTTTTTCAGCAAGAGCTTCCTCTTTTTCTTTTTCTGCTTCTAACAACTTATTTTTAAGAACTTCTACTTCACTGTTTTTCTTAAAAATTTCTATATCTCTGAGATTAAGTTGATCTACATATTCCTTCTCACACTCTTTAAGATATTCTAATCTTCTTTCAACATTTTGAATACCTACTTTGTAACCTAAGTTATCAAGTTTTAGGTGTTCAATTTCTTTATTTAAGCTCTCATTCCTAGACTTAAGTTCTTCTCTAGTGTCAGCACAAGATTTAAAAGAACACATAGATAAGTCTGAATCATTAGATACCTCAGAGTCAGAGCCTGATGATGAACCATAGGCCATAAGTGCAAAGTTTTGCACCTTGGGTTGATCAACAGCTACCAAAGAGAAGTTTGGTTCTTCTTCAGCCATATCACTCCAATCATAATCTCCCAGTCCATCACAAGACACTAGTGCAGTAGTCTTTGATTCTTCAGAAACTTTCTTTGCAGCATCATCATTCTTCTTTGGAGCTCTACATTCTCTAGCAAAATGTCCCTTCCTGTTGTAGTTGTAGCATTCTATCTTTGATTTGTCAAAGCCTGGACTATCTTTAGCTTTATACTTGACTTCTTTTCCAGTCTTTTTCAAGAACTTTCTTGCCCTCAAAGTTAACATAGCCATTTGCCATTTAAGATCAATTTCTTCAAGATCATCAGGATCAATGTAATCCAAATCTTGATTTAAGACATGTGATCTTATAGTAGTTGTGAGCTCAGCCAAGAATTCACACAAAGCAATATCACTAGTAGAGATCTTATCATTTGAACTGGCAGCAGATCCATCAGTAGCAGAGACTCCATAAGCAGTAGAATGAGCAGCAGAGTGAGGTTCTTTTCCTTTAGAGGATACAAAGGCAAGATTTTGAGTACCAGAGGATGAAGTAGAAGAGGTAGACAATTCTGCTTCATACACTCTCAAGTTGTTATAGAGACTCTCTAACTTCGTAGATTCAAAATCTGGCTTATTTCTCCAAACAACTGTGTGCATACTCCATTCAGGTGCAAGACTTCTAAGAAATTTTAGATTTACATCTTCTTGTGGAACCACATAACCAACAAGCTTTAGATGGCTAACAAGTTGGTTCAGCCTGTTATATGTGCCAATAATCTTCTCTCCACTTTCAGAAGTAAAATTCTCAAACTGATGCTTCAGCATGTTTTTCCTTGACTTCTTAGTAGCATCATTCCCTCCAAACCTGAATTCAACAGCATCCATCAATTCTTTTCCTGATTCACAGTCATCAAAGTCCATTTGAAATTCATTAGGTATTCCCATTAAGAGAATACTATGTGCTTTGATTTCCACCTTCCTTGCTGCATTAGCTTCAGCAGACTTGATTGGTATCTCCTTACCATCAACACTCTTCTCATGCACAGAATCACCATTAACAATAACATTCCACATATTGAAATCAATCATGCGAATGTATTGTCTAATCCTTTTCTTCCAAAGCTCATACTCAGCAGGATTCAGCATGGGAACCCTTGAAGCAGTCACCATATGAGTTTCATCACCCATCGTAGCAGTAGATTTGGAACAACAAACTTTTAAGAAACAAAATCTTCTTGTTAATAACTTCTAGATCACAAGCTCTGATACCACTTGTTGATCCCAGTTGAGCTTAAACGATCTTATATAGAAGTTAACTTGAATGAATACTTAAGCTAATACGCGGAATATAAAAGCTTAACTTAAGAAGAATTATGATTCTTTTTCAACACTTCAATATTATTAATACGAGCACTCAACAATGCTAGGGTTTTACAACCTTGAAGTGAATAATAACACGTACATAAACTAACCCTAGGATCCTCCTTTTATAGGCCAAGGAGTCCTACTAGATTTACAATACCTTTCTCTACAAGATAAGTATATTCTAGATAAATATAATATTTACACAATCTATTCTATATTTATCTAAACCGTATACATCCTTATCCCATTAGCAGCAGATTCTGTCAGCAGCATTTATCCTCAGCAGCACTTTGACATTAGCAGCAGAATCATTACTACTAGCAGCAGTTTCACTTAGCAGCAGTTTGACTCAGCAGCAGTATCAAACCTAACACTAACTATTGGAGATGTCCTTGGGTAGATCCCTCTGGCTCTGGCGGATCATAGGACGGTTTTTTCCTATCTTAATCACCTTATAACTCCATGATTATCCGACAATAGCCAAGAAACCTTTGAAAAATCTCTCAAAGTGTTTGTGATTATCAAACATTTTGTTTAACACTTTGAGAGTTTTGTGTTTACTTATGAAGGGCTCCCCCTTCACATGTGCTCATGATTATTTAAGAAATTTGCACATGCGGGAGGAGCAAGCACTTTTTGAATTGATCCACTTTCGGTGAACAAGACCGATTCGAGACACGCTTACATCACTAGTTAGACTAGCTTGAAGTTATTACCCGGCCTGGTCAAGTCCACAGAAAGTTTCTCGAAATGGTACATTTCTACTAAGACAAATCCTTTTCGAGACACGCTTACGTGGCTAGTTAAAGAGTTCCATTGTCAGCTTTTAGGCGACAACTAGCTCTAGTAACTAACTTGATGTTATTACCCGTCGAGGAAAAGTCTTTTCGAATTTACTATCTTTTATGTTTCGTCAATTCCTGGGTGAATCTGAGTCTAGCTCGCATGAGGTTTGACATTTAAGCAACATTTAACTTTCATATTTTAATCACTTTCACTTTTCTCCCCCTCAAAAATAGCATATAAGATGTTGTTTTTGAGAAACATTTGATTAAAATATGCTTTTTGAGTCTTATGGGGAGAAATCAACAAGAACTTATGATTTTGAGAACGATGAGTTTTCAAGTGCTCCCCCTCAACAAGTGAATACTCATTGAGGTGAAATACTTGTCTTTTGAGTAGAATTATGAAAATCAGAAAATGTTTGATTAATTCTACTCAAAAGTAAGAAGCCTTCGCTCCTTATATAAGGATTGAGGCACTGAAGCGTACCTCAGGGTCCTTTAAATTACAAGCACGGGTTGTACACTGTTATGTGTGCACAAACCAAAGTTATGGATGAAGAAAAAATAAAGATGAAACCAAGTTAATGTTATACCAATCTGATCATATACGAGGAGTGTCTGGATGGCGGTAAGTGAGTATATTCTGAATAGGTTCCCTTGCTCAATTAAACTCTCCAAAGTGCGTATCTGCTCCCTGAACCTCAGCTTTTGATCAATCCTAGCCAAGAACTTAAGTGCTTCTTTCACATCTCTTTTATTCCATCCACTTTAATCCCACTATCATATTCTTTGAGCTTTTCATTTAGTTGAATTCTGACAAATCTGAGAGTCTGATCCCCGAACTTATGAACCTCTTCGTATTTTATGAAACGGTAACCATCGTTGTGCGGATAAACCACTCCAAAAGGTTTCTTGTTGAAGATGAAAGGTCTTAAATGCGGGATGTCAGGAGGATATAACTGTGGAGCAGTAAAGTTGAGTGAATTTTGGTAACTTTCGACCCCGAGTTGTGCATCTTCGACTCTTGCTTTGATAATGGTTTGGCGCATGAAGAGCAAAATGGAGTTGATGACATCATACTGAAGGCTACCGAACAAGTTTTGAAGTTTGCCTTGAACCTTGAGCAAGTATATGTCAGCAATGTCATTGAGGTTCAAGCGATGATAGTCAGCTTCACTGAATGTATAAAGTTGGTCATCACTTCGGCGGACCTCAATTTTATCAAGAATGTTATATCCATATCTCTTCTCGGTATTTGGGACTGCTGTGATGGCAAGAATGCGATGATTCGAGAAGACTCTATGATTGGATCGGAATGTCAGCTTGTATTTGTAGAACCATTTACGCATCTCTGGCCAGGGAAGAGTACATAAGGCAGCTTCATGATTATATTTGGAGATAGAGGTGGAATGCAAGCCTCTCATTTGATCTTCGAGTGTTTCAAGAGGATATGAGGCAGCTCTGAATTTGGTGAGAGATGTAGCATAATGGTGGAATGCAAGCCTCTCACTAAGTCAGACAGCTGAAGTCTTTGAGTCTGCATCACCTTTTTAATTCTTTTTGTGAAGCCTATAATTGATCCTTCAGTCATTTCTTCAGCTTCAGTGTCATCAGGGTAAGCATCAACCATTTCATTGAACCGATTAAAGGAAGGAGCATCAGGGTTAATCCATTCAGGAGCTGGAATTAACTGAGCATCCTCGGGCGGTTCCGTGATGGTTTCGGTGATCAGTGGAGGGATTTCATCCACATCGACATCAGCATCTTCAGTAGTTTGTGAGGGGTGAGGATCTGCAGTAGATTGTGGAGGGTTTGGATCAGCAGAAACATTAACGGTTGTGGTTTTGGTAGGAGCACTGGAGGTGGAACTGGACACTTTCTTCCTCTTATCAGGTTGTGGCTGATCGTCAGGGTCGGAATCATCATATCGACGCTTAGTGGCAATAGTCTTTTTGCAGGATTCGCTTTTCTTTTCAGCTTTCTTGATAGACTTGATAAGTTCCTTGCGTAGATCATTTTCTTCCGGATCATTCATAATAGCTTCCAGTAATTTACCTTTGAGATCACTTATGGAAGGTTTTGGAGGTAGAGTCTGAACAGTGATTGGTGTGGTTTCAAACCTGTTAGAAACGAGCTCTGCAAGATTCCTGTTGTCATAATGTCTCACAGCAGAAGGAAGTTCCTTCTGAACATACTTCTGAACTTCCCTCGGTAACATCAGTTTTACCTGCTCCTCAACTGCCTTATCCACATTGTAGATTTTGAAAGCTTCAACATCACGTTGTTGTTCTTGAACTTGCTGTGCAAGTGCTTCGTATTGGTCGTGTAGTGATTTTAACAAACTTGAGTGAACAACAGTCGTGTTAGGGCTTTGTTGAGGATGACTTTGAGGTTGTGATAAAGGTTGTTGTTGTGGTTGAACTTTTGGTGGTCCTTCATCAATACCTACAATGTCAAGAGAGGTATCCTGACTTGTTTCGAGAGGTTCATCCTTTTTCTCACCATCCGATTCCTCCTCATCATCATCATTCACATCTTCTTCATCATTAACTTCTTCACTTTCCGATTTATCTTCCTCATCGCTACTTTCTTCATTCTCGGATCCTCATCGTCTTTGTCTTTTGAAGCTTCAACTTCAACTTCCGATTCAGCCGGTTTATCGAGTGATTCGTTTTGATCAGAACTTGATGACTCAGCTTCATCTTCAGAGTTATCATCACCTTGTTCAGAAGATGATTCAGTTTGTGAATGTGTTTCTTCTGATGTTTGATCATCTCTTTCTGATTCTGGAGTTGGGCTTACCTGCTCTTGAGTTCCAGAACCTTCACCTTTCTTAGTAACTTTTGCAATTCTTTCCTCTTCTGATTCTTTGCTTTTTCTTATGGTGAGTTGCAGTTGTTCATCTTCTTCGGATCCAGACATTGGTGAGGTTACTGATTCTTCTTGAGTTACTAAAGCTTTTCCCTTATCTGCCTTCTTGCTTGAAGTTTTTGCGAGTTTTTCAGTTTCTGTTTCCTGTTGAGCATCTCCTTCATCATCTGTAGGTTCATCTCGAAGAGTAGTCACTTTCTTCTTAAGCTCTCTTGTGACCTTTTTGGTTCTTGATTTGGGAATGGTTTTGATTGTAGATGCTGTTGAAGTTGTCTTTTTAGAAGTTCTCCTTCTCTTCGTCTGAGTCAAACCCACTTTACCAATTTTCTGAGCTTCATTATACAAAATGTATGCCTCAGTGTCACGAACATCATCAGGTATAAGACTATCGGGAATTCTCATTCCTTGTACTTGAGTGTTTGTCTTCTGAATCCTGGTTTTAGAGTATTTATGATCCACAGAAGGGGTGTGTTTCTTGTCTTCCGATCTACGATCAATATCTGGGTATTTCTCCATGAAATGAGCAATGAGACACTTTGTGAATCTGTAGAATGGAATTTTTGAGGTAGACGATTTGAGAAACTGTCTTGCGTGATTAACCATGTCCACCCAAATTAGTTTAGCATTGTCTATTTGAGCTTGTTTGACAACCCCCCAGAAAATCTGCATCGTTTCTAGAGTAGGATGTTCATGTCCAGTTTCTCTGCCCGTTAAACTGTTGGCGAGAATTGAGTAAAGTGTGAGCCAAGGTTGTGGAATGTATTTCCTGTCAACGTGGGATATGTTTTTGAGTTGGATTATTGATTCATCATACTGCAGTTCTCGAAGAAGTCTGATGACATCTGATAATGACGGCATATGAGAGAATTTCTTGAGATTAGGCAAACCGAGAACAGTACGGAGAGTTTGTACATTAAACACAACAAGTTTGTGATCAAGATGAACCCCCAGTGACTTTTCATCTTTACTGATTTCAACAGTCTCCCAAAACTGTGTTAAGTAGACTTCAGGTACTTTAGTGGTGATGGTGAGGAGGTTGTAAATGAAGTGTCTCTTAAGTATTTCCAGAATGATTGCACAAGTATCATGACATGTGATTGAGTCAAGATCTATCCTATGGTTTGTCTTAGCGATTACTCTTTCATCTCCTTGAATCAATTCGTGTCTAGGTGTTGATTTCTTTGCCATATCGAGACCCTTTTCAACGTGCTCTTTGATTAAGTGATATCGGAGATCGATGTGTTTCGATTTGCAATGATGGACTGTGTTGCAGGAGATAGCAATGGCACTCTTGGAATCACAGTAGATTGGAATCTTGTTGAATAGGTAGCCATAATCCTTAAGTTGTGATCTCATCCATATGACTTGAGCACAACAAGCAGACATAGCTACATATTCAGATTCTGTTGACGACAGTGATGTGCAGTCCTGCTTCTTTGATTGCCATGACACAAGTTTATCTCTGAGAAATTGTAATCCACCAGATGTACTTTTGCGTGTGTCTAAGCATCCTGCATGGTCAGCATCTGAAAAAGCAATTAGTTCAAAACCAGAATCCTTCGGATACCAGATTCCCAAATTAATGGTTCCCTTTATGTATCGAAGGATTCTTTTGACCTCACTGAGGTGTTTTTCAGTTGGTTTTGACTGATAGCGAGAGCACATATAGACAGCAAATACTATATCAGGTCTACTAGCCGTGAGATACATGAGGGACCCAATCATACTTCGGTATTTGGTAGGGTCAACAGGTGTCCCATGTAAGTCAGCGTCTAGTTTTGTGGTATAGCCCATCGGTGTATTATAAGTATCACAACTCATCATCCCATGTTTTTTAAAAATTTCAAGAGCATATTCGGACTGATTGATAAAAATTCCACGGGGTGATTGATGAACTTGTAGTCCTAGAAAGAACGAAAGTTCACCCATCATGGACATTTCAAAATTATCTTTCATTAGTTTTGCAAAATCATTAGAGTAACTTCTTTTCGTTGAAGCAAAAATAATGTCATCGACATATATTTGAACAACGAGTAAGTCCTCCCCGTAGGTTTTTGTAAAAAATGTTGGGTCTACCGATCCTTTAGAAAATTTATTGGTCAGTAAGAAAGTAGAAAGTTTGTCATACCATGCCCATGGGGCTTGTTTGAGTCCGTAGAGTGCCTTTTTGAGTCGGTAAACGTGATTAGGGCGCTCAGGATCAACGAAGCCTTCTGGTTGGCTTACATACACTTCTTCACGGAGGTATCCATTGAGAAATGCTGTTTTTACATCCATTTGGTAAACAACCATGTTCCTGTGTGCAGCATAGGCCAAAAAGATCCGAACAGCTTCATGTCTAGCCACTGGAGCAAAGGATTCAGCAAAGTCAAGTCCTTCTAGTTGGGAGTATCCTTTCACTACCAGGCGTGATTTGTTACGTATGACAGTTCCTTCTGCATCTAGCTTATTTTTCCAAATCCATTTTAGCCCAATGACAAAGACTCCGTCAGGTCTTTCAACTAATTCCCAGACTTCCAATCGGATGAACTGCTGAAATTCCTCTTGCATAGATTCAATCCAGTTGTCATAGGTCATTGCTTCTTTAATGTTCTTTGGTTCCTCTTGACAAACTGTGAGTGCATAGATACAAGTTTCTCCATCAGTGTGAAGTCGTTGTCTTGTCATTACAGGTGCATCTGGATGACCAATAATATGAACTAGTGGATGGTCTCGAGTCCATTTGTTTGTTGAAGGGTGTAGTTGATAAGTATCTCGCATGTTAGCAGGATCCAAATTGCGTGTAGATGACTCAGCTATATCAGGAAATGGAGGAGCCGGTGCAAACCGATTAAAGAACGCATCAGGATCATGCTCTGCTGGTTGTGGAACTGATGGTGGTGTTGGATCTTCAGCTGAATGTCGGGAGTTAGAGACAGTTTGTTCTCCTGTAGATGGTGATGCAATTGGAGGACCGTCTTTCTGAACAGTTGTAGTAGTTTGTTGAGGTGATTCAGGTACTGGAATATTATCAGGTTGAGCAGCGGAATTAGGTGAGACCTCAGTAGAACGGTATTCAATTGTATCATCAAAGAGTGGAGCAAACAAGGTTTCTAATTCTTTGCGGTTGAGTGGCAATGGTTCAGCCGAAGAATCCGGAGAGTGAAGACGGTTGAATTCGGGTCCTAAGCTGTGTTGCTCAGAAGCCATCTGCGTGAGTTCATCAAAATTAGCGTGAATAGTTTCTTGAATTTCTCTTGTTCGACGATTCCAGATTCGAAAACCTTTAGAATGTTCACAGTAACCAACGAACACTCCAATGTCGGCCTTTGCTTTAAGTTTACCTAAATCATCACAATCATTTTTCTGATAACAAAGTGCTCCAAATACATGAAAGTAGTCGATGTTTGGTTTCCTTTTGTGAACAATTTGATAAGGTGTTTTGCGATGGCGTTTTGTGATCATGCAACGGTTTTGGGTATAACATGCAGTTGAAACAGCTTCCGCCCATAAGTAATCTGGTAATTGAGCATTAATCAACATAGTTCAAGCAGCTTCCACTAACGTCCTGTTGCGTCTTTCAACAACTCCATTCTGTTCTGGGCTTCTAGGAATAGATGTTTGATGTTCAATTCCCACTTTCTCAAAATATGACCGAAGTGTCTGATTCTTAAATTCAGTTCCATTGTCAGTTCTGACTATTCGGACCTTGTTGCGTAACTGAACTTGAATTTTAGTGAGAAAGGTGATGATCATTGAAGGAGCCTGATCTTTACTTCGTAGAAAATAAACCCAAGTCCATCTGGAGTAATCATCCACAATTACAAGAATGTAGCGTTTACCGTTGATACTTTGAACACGCATCGGTCCATACAAATCCATATGAAGCAGTTGTAGAACATGATTCGTACTGTGCTCTGGTTTAGAAGGAAAATGAGCTCGAGTACTTTTTCCTTGTTCACAGGCTGAACATAAGTGATCTTTGGTAAATCGGAATCTTGGAAATCCATCAACAAGTTTATAACGAGCAAGGTCAGTCATCGTTTTGAAATTCAAGTGCGAAAGACGTTTGTGCCATAACCAAGATTTAGTTGATTCTGCTTTGGAGAGAAGGCATATCGGAGATGTAGCAATCATATCTGACATTGATATAGTATAAATATTAGATCCACGTGAGCCAGACATCAGATCGTTTCCTTGTAAGTCACGAACGAAACAAGTTTTCTCTCGGAATGCAACTTCTAGATCCCCATCACAAAATTGACCAACAGAGAAAATGTTGTGTCCAAGGCCTTCCACATAATAAACACGACTGATTTCAATGTTCCCACTGACATAGTCACCATATCCCATGATTAAAGCGTAATGATCATTCCCGAATCTGACAGTACCAATGAACTTTGAGACAAAGTTTTGTAACAGTTTGAGATTGCCTGTCATATGTCGGGTGCATCCGCTATCAACAATCCAGAGAACAATCTGTACCACCTGCATCACAAGAAGAAGACACGGATGGAACAGGAGTAAGGGTGGAACCCATTGAAAGTGCGGGTTCCTGTTGGTTAGAAGCACATGTATTCAACAATTTAGGAATCCATTTAAAGTCTGGTTTTTTTTTTTTAACCAACGTTGCCAATTCCAACTAGTTCGTGCTTTCTTAATGGTGAATTCACTAGTGGTTGGTGTATTCCTAGATTTGTCCTCGGCACTTATGGGGGTAACTTCTACTTCATTAGAAACCGTAGAGGGCGGCTTTCCTAAAATAGACTTAGAGGCAGTAGTGGGCCTAGAAGGAATGCGTGTCCTATGTTTCTTATGACGATTAAGAAGAGAATTAGCTATACACTTAGTATGTTCACCAGATGATACGCTTTTACGACAAAACACACAAGATGCATTAATATTCAAAACATTCAAAGGTTCATCATTCGTTACATTTAGATTTTGATTAGAATTTGCTAGATTAGAATCTAAATCTGATGCAACATGAGTTTTATTCAAATTCCTAAGTTGATCTTCTACTCCTTGAGCTTCTAGTGATCCTCTCTTACGTTGCCAGAGCCTATTCGTTTTTTTACTTTTTCGCTTGGGTCTGCTAACGCTATTAGGGGAGACTAGTCCTGTAGAAGTGGAGTTAGCAACATTAGTATTTTGAACAACCTTTCCTTTATTAGTTTTGTCTAATTTATACATTCCTGGTGCTATCACCGTGGTGTCAACCATCTTTCCTTTTTCGAGTATCTTAATTTTCTCTTTCAAATCAATGATGATGTGATTCTTATCTTGAATATTTGACTCAAGTATACCATTGCAATATTTGATATCTTTGTGGTTTTGTAGAAATGCGTCATTTTCAATTTTTAAATCCGCAATTTCTTTCTCGTATTTGAGACACAAACTTTTGAAAGACTCATTGTTTTTGCAAAGCTGACAAGAGTTTGAAATATTTTGATTTTGAAGTTTCAATTCCTTTTTAAGACTTTGAGCTTGACACCATTCAAGCCTTTGTTTGAGTTGACAAATTTCTTTTGAAAACAGTATTGTCACATCATCATTCTTTATTCTCAGCTTGTCATTCTCATGTTTAAGTGTCTCTAATTCCACTTTCAACAAGTTATTATCCACGCAAAGATCATCCACAAGCATAGAAGTACCAGATTTATAAAGATCATTCATGATAACAGACAAAATATCAGCACTGAGAACTTGTTCCAAGAGTCGATCAGCATCATCTTTGAAAACTCTATTTCTTTGCTTTTGAACCAAAATCTCATTTTCAGTTGAGTTGAAAACGTTTATCATATTTTTGACCTCGTTTTGAAGTTCCTGATCCCAACGTGTAGCACAGAGACGGAGGTGTTTGACAATTGGCAGCATTTGTTTTTGAAAAATATCTCTCTTTTCTCGCTCGTAAGCGGATTGAAAAGTTTCAATTTTTATTTCAGAATTACGTGTAATTGTTTCCTCCAAAATTTCGATGTCTTCCATGAAAGTTTTGAAATAATTTAAGACACGACAAGTTTTTGGTAATGGTGTAAGTTCACCGGATGATGGTAAAGGACCATTTATTTGTGCTACAGTTTGGACAGGGGCCGCATTAGAGGATGAAACATATGACTCTTCGACAAACCATGATTTCTCAGGTAATTCCTTTTGAGTCACAAAAGATTTAGAAAGAGGTGGAGCTTTTGAATAGTCATATGGTGTCCAGTATTGAACATAACCCATTTTTGATCGACTCTCGTCTTCAAGTTCTTCCTCTTCCTCAGTATAAAAAACAACAGCACGCACAATCGAATTATCAAGCATGTGGTCCATACTGTAAATCTTAGGATTTTCTTTGAATGCTTTGTGAAGAAACATTGATTTAAAATCGCAAAGTGCAAATCCTTTATCGGGTCTTGGTTTTAAAGAAAATTTCTGTATTGTTGTGACAGAGTTCCTGTGTTTGTAAACAATGTGACGAAATTCTTTGAGTTGTTTTTCAAGATCAACAATCTCACCAAGTAAGTCGTTTATATACTTTCTTTTTCGTATTTTATGTTCACAAAACTCCTTTTTACAACTTGACAATTCTGTTTCTGTTTTTGAAAGTACTGTTTGAAGACGTTTAACTTGCATTTTTAATTCACACTTTTCACTTTCAAGTTTAGAAATCAACTTTCCGTTTGACTCAATTAAATCTTGCATTTTGTGTTGAAGATCTTGCTCTTTGTTAAAAGAATCTTGAAAAGCTTTTTCAAAACTTTTTGTATGTTTAATTTTGTCTTCCTGATTTGAAAGCTGAATTTTATAGCACTCAATATCTCGTGCAAGTGACGCATTTTTGTCTTTTAAAGCTTTGTTTATCTCGTTGCATTTTTTGATTTGCAATTGTTGAGCATTCAGTTGTGCACTCAGTTGTTTAGATACCAATATGAGGTCAGGGTCTGGATCAAATGATGGTTCATGTTGTTCGAAATGATCATGTTTATCATTCTCAGTAGGATTATCAAATGAAACAACTGTGTCATCATCAAATATGATAACTGTGCTTATTTGGTCATCTGTTTGAGATGATGAAGATGATTCAGATGGAACAACTTGCGCCGTATCTGATTCATAAGCAGAAGGTGAGATTATATCATTTATAAAGCATGCATTGAGGTCATGTACCTGAGACAAGCCGTCAGTGTCATACACTGGACCTGAATCATTAAGCTTAAGTTCCTGCATGTTGGCCATAAGCATCACAGCTACATTGGCTTCTAGATCTTCCATGTCATCGTCATTGTGCACATTTGCCATGAAGTTGTTGTCCTGTTCAGGGAAATGTCCATCTTTTTCATCTTGAAGAGCCATGAGTAATGCCTGCTTGTGAAACTTACTACCCCGAGTTCTCGGTTTAGGACATGCAGTCGCTATATGACCTTGTTCATTACATTTATAACACCACACTGCATTCCCTGAGTTGGAGTTCCTAGTTGCAACTGGTTCAGACCTTTGCTGAGAAGAGCCTGAGTTGTTTCTGAACCCTCCATTGTTGTTAAACCTCTGACCATTCCCAAAATTTCTTGAAGAACTTCCTGAACCAGGTCGACCAAAGTTACGATTATGAATTTCCACCCTTCCATCATTGACAACAGCTTGATTCCTTGTGTTAGAAGATGAACGTTGACGGTTGTTTGTTTTGTAGGAACTTTATAGGACCTCAATGCCCATTTTATCTAGAAAAAGATTTCATTGAGAAAACACATTCGGTGGAACAACTCATAGCTAGAGATGAAGAGCTAGATCCCTTTGAGGACCCCTTAGTCTTTAGGAAGATGATTTAGTTCTTGAGCGTAATGCCTATTAATATAGAGATGAATAAGTGGAAAAGAGAGGGAGACAAGTGTAAATGGAGGTGGGACAAGCCACCTAAAGAAGGTGACAGATCATGGCATATGAGGATGACTTTGTATGATCCGGATGGAGAAAAGTTTGAAAGGTCATACCATACTAAGGAAACCGATAGGAAGTTGAAACCTAAGTTTGATCCCAAGGACGTCCTCAATGAGGAACTCACCCGTATCACGTAGTAACCCATGACCTTGAGTCTAGCTACAAGACTCGTAAATAAAGAAAAGCGCTTCTTGGGAGGCAACCCATGTTTTGTGATTTTATTTTGTTTGTTTGTTATTTGCTTCCGTATGCATGCTTTATTTTTATTGTTGGTTGATCATGTTTCTCAATTAAATAGTGGAAATACTTTACTTTATGGTTTTGGCCTAGTCTCAACTCCACCTAAAAGTATTTTTGCAAAAGATAAGTGTAAGGGGAAACCCCAAATATGTTTTCAAGAAACAAACCGATCATGATTCTCCACAATATTAAATGAACATGTATATTCGTATTTGTTAGAGTCAAATGCTTGTATTGAGTCATAATGAAGTTTTGCAGGATTTTCCAGGAAGTGAGACCAAGTTTTTCCAGAAATTTTCCGGAAACTTAACATAAGAATTTCTGCAGGTCACTTCTGACGGCGTCACGAGTTAACTCTTGACGGCGTCACGTGTAAAAATCTGGAAATTTTACCGGTTTTGTTTTTCTAACGGAGTCTTATGGTTTTTGTGAATTATTAAGTTTTATAATCTCCAAGAAATCTGCAAACTTCATTCCACAAGCATTATATCTTATTTTGTTTTCTAGGATTTAGTAACTTATATAGGTTGCCGCCGATTTTATGCGAGGTTGTCTTGTCTATTTTCTCAGGATTTACAGGTTATGTATGACAAGAAGATGATTTATATTCTGGAAGGGAAGCTTTGAATGTTCATTTTCTTGGAGGAAGATTTAACCTGGCCACCTTATTATCCATACCGAGCGAATCAGGGGAGTATTTGATTTCATTCTTTTTATTTTTCACTTTTACATTCTGTACTTGAACATTGGGGACAATGTTCATCTTAAGTATAAGGGGAGGGTAAAATGATGATAACTTACATGTACACTTTCGCTTGAGTTTGTTTTGTTTGATGGTAGATGTGTAATAAAACTATGAGAAATACTTGTTAGTGTAATTTTAGCGCAAAATTTAAATTTTTTTACAACATTTAGGAGTGAAACTTTAGCCATAGCAAGCGTCTCATGGATAGGAGATTGTATGACTAGCACAAAACCGTATATTCAGAAAAATTTTCCACCCAAATATGTGAGGTTCGCCTTTAGATTTGATAGGAAAAGCATTTACTATTAGTGATTATGAGTGTACCGGTAGCATTTAGATTCTAGAACTTGCGTTAGTGATGCATCCCGAGACCGCTAGTGAGACTACATTCATGTAGTAGGATTTACTACATGATAAGAGGCATTAGGATCACCCTTGTGTTAAACCCGTATCATAATTACTTGACCATTTAAGTCATATTACTTGGCTATTTAAGTCAACTAATTTTTCCCACACCCTTAGCGTTGTACTCATTTTTAGTACACGAAACCCCTAGTATACCCCTCCGAGCCTATCTTTTCGTTTCTAACTTTAAGCATCTTACTTAAAGGAAGAATTTGTTACACCCCATTTAAATGTACACCCAAATCGCCTTAGCCTTCCGTGTATGCGCTCATTTTTAGTGCATTATTGTTATTTGTTAAACCCTAAGTTAACTATCTAATTGATTACATGGTTGCTAAGTCGAGTCATATCCTTGTACATATTGTTTTGGGACGATTGGGACTCATGGGTAAGTACTTATTTTATGGAGTAATGGGGAAGAACATCATATGTTACCCCCATATGTACGTTAATCTTAAAAGTGCTCCAAGTGTTTTGATTATCTTAATTCGAGTCATTTGATTAGTTTATTGTAAAGTATGTAAAAATTCTAGTGTAAGGGGAATGTTCATCCCCTATGATGTATTATTTTGGATGGTAGGGTAAGAGTGTATGAAAAAAAAAATCGAAAAAATCAAGAAAAAGAAAAAAAAAATAGAAAAAAGGAAAAGAGAAAAAACATACGGACTACCATCCCTTTTTATTCTATGTTCATTTTATGTTTTTGTTATTTTTCATTTATTAGCTTAAGTCGAGTCTAGTCTTGGCTTAGCAACGCCATGTTGTACATGTAATTGACAAAGATTGTTAACTCCCCACCAGTAAAAACTTCCTTTATCCAACAAAACCGTGTATTTCATATCCCTACACCTAACGTTACAACCCTTTAAAAGACCTCTTTGATAGTTTATCCTAGGTGCTTACGCCATGTGGTGGAGGTTTGATCCTTTCCCAAGCCTATGGTAATCTATTTTGCTATGACAGGTAGTGAGAGATATCTTCCGTTTCCATATTGTAATTTATAATTTATTACACCCGAGAGATGTGAGTATCTAAACACTATTTGTGAGGTGCTAGTATATGACCTCCGTGCTTGTCTATTGGACTTTAGTGGAACGATTATTTGTTGTAATTACTTTTATATTAGTGTTAAATGACCCCTAACTTGTATTTTGATTAGAATAAAAGCGCATTTGCTTGAGGACAAGCAAATCTCAAGTGTAAGGGTATATGATGAGGCGAAAAATGAACCACTTTTAGGGGGTCACTTAAGCCCGGAATTGAATTTATTTGATCAAATATTGCCCTAAATCGTTCCTTTTGTGATTTTAGGTACTTTGGGAGAGAAATCTGGAAAAGGAAGAAATTCGGACGTTTTTGGAGCATAAAAGTGAAGAAAACGCCAAAGTCTTAATTTTCCTTGCTGAGAACAGCAGGTGACGGCGTCAAGAAGAAAATCCTGACGGCGTCAAGAGTAATTTTCATGACGACCCAGTACAAAATTGAAGGCGTCACGAGGTAGAGCATCAAGAGTAAAATACGTGACGGCCTGGAAAATGTTATAACGTGACGGCGTCAAAAGTAGATCAAGGCAGTCCGAGAATTCTTTTGGCAGCGAGATGACGGCGTCACCAATTTGGTCTTGACGCCGTCAGCCTCAATTTCCTATATATAGTTTTCTAATTTTCATCCATAAAAAAAAAGAAGTTTTGGAGAAACCCTAAGGCCGAACTTAGTACGAATTTTACAGGTTTCTCAAGGGTTCTCAGCCCTTGAATCCCTTCATGTGTAATTGAGATAAGTATTCTTTTAATTCAATCAATATGTCTATGTGTTGGTTGTCTATATCTTTTTCTTGTCTTAATTCCATCATGCTAGGCTAGATCTATCTTGTGTTTGCTTGGATCTAATGAAACCTAGATGTTAATTATGTGTTGATTACTTGTTTATGGTTGTATTGGATGAATGATTTCGATGTTAGGCTTAAGAAAACTGGCAGATCTCCAAATGGTAACATGCTTGAACGTCTTAGGAAACATGAACTGACGTGCACTAGGTTTTATTGGTTGTATTTAATGCATGAGTAAATTCTAATGATCCCATGTTAGGAGCTTCTTAGCCGGCTCGACATAGGAGTGAAGTAGGCACTCATAGGATTGGGGAATTAAGTGCGCCACCCCATGAATGGTATTAAGGAATACAATCCGTCATCCACGCAACTATAACAAGTAATTAACGTGTAAAAGATATCTAGGGAGTAGTGAAATCTAAGTGAACACAACTTCTCCACTTATTGCTCACAACCTTAGTTTAATTTAATTTATTTTCATTTCTAGTATTTTATTTTGATTGCATCTTTAGTATTGGGTTAGTTGACTAGCAACTAATTCCGCCCAAATCCTTCAAACCCCGAGATTTTTACTTGCTTTCTAAAAAATATAAAAATACAAAAATAATCATCCTTCATCTCTAGAACTAGTATTTAGGTTTTCTAATCCTAGCGACACTATTCCTAGCTGAACGATCAATCCCCCGGTACTTGTCACTATACTATACTACAACGATCAGGTACACTGCCTGGTGGGGGTTCTAAGCTTCTCAAGATCCCTTGAGAGGTAAAGCCTGGTGCGATTCCCACGTATCACCAAATCCTAAGTCATATTGCACATAACGTACTATATGGTATATATCAAAGTTTAATGAATTATCTAATTATAACGTTAAGTTTGCTAAATTCGTCAATTTGGCAACCTCACGAGATACTTAGTAATTCATTATTCAAGTACACATACCACAACCTATGAGCGTCGTAGGATACGATGCCCATTAATATACTCAATTTAAATAACGAAATAGCTCTTATTTAACCCGTCGATTAAATAAGTTACGTAGTTATCGAAAATGAATGTATTAATCGTCATATATCCGTGACAACACGAACATCACAAATAATATAATCAACTTGGACTCAAGTGACCACGACCCCGTATAACTCGATAGTTTTCCTCGTTTATTAAAAGAAATTATTTTATTTAATATTTATTCAACGTCAAGATTTCATCGTTATTTATAATGTTTAATTATAATAACGCTCCCAATATTTTTACACTATTTTCATAGTATAATACTTATCGTCACGTTATTTTTATAATATTTCTCGTGATCGTTTTATTTTTAATATACGCATTTATATATTTATATATACATTTTTCACGTCTATATACTTATATAAACGTTTATATTACCAATAATATTATTACGAGTTTTATTATTAGCGTTTGATTATAAATATTTATCGAGTCATACGAAATGGTCACATGTCCGAGTCATCACTCTCGGCTCATTGTCGAAGTCTAAAAATAAAAATAACCAAGTCACAATCAATTAATCCAACTCCGTCCAATCAATACCCATATCACGTGCTACAACAATAAGGTCCGACTACGGTACCCGACTAACCTATCTCCGTCATCTAATTTGACCGTCTCACAATCGGTCCCCACATTTACCATTCGACAACAACTCCTCAGTCATCACATTAAATCCATTGTCGAGACCACAATGGTCTCGACCCAACCAAAATATTCGGCCAATTCAAAGTGCCACAACAATACTAATAACAATATGAACCACAACAAGGAAAAACATTAAAATAGGCTAGTTCTGGGTTGGTTTACCAAGCCAAACCCGAGCCATGTAACCCACTTGGGTCATGGCTAAACACATGAGTCACAAAGACTCAAAACCAAGACCATGAGGTCTCGTTATATGCTAAAAATCTGCCAAGAGACCCCCCCTTGGGTCGCGACATACATCAACAATGTAGCCTCTCGTAATTTTCCCAACGGTTAGTAAATACTTACAAGTTATTACGTTATTTAAATACCCACTTTTACGTATGATTTTTTTTATTAGACTTGATATATAAATCACAACGGTAAAATTTTGAATTATCTTTTGCTTAGAAACGTTGCTTGCACACAAACCTAGATAGTCTAAATTATCGCGAATATATATATTAAAAACATTTATATTTTATAATATACGTTTCGTATATTTAAGGTACAATATTTATATATTCCCGGAGCCTACGAAAATTCCCGAGATCACTCATTAATATTATTTGATCGTAACCCGACTCTCAAAACACACCAGGTGGGCCCCATTGACTCATTGGGCCTTAAACCCAACTAACAAACCAAACGGACCCTTTTTATATATCTTGTTTTCTTTTCTGCTGGGCCAGACGAAAACACAAGCCCAAAGGGCTCAAAGCCCAAACACACCCTTATAATTTTTTTTTCTTTTCTTTCTTTGTTTGTGCCAGTCGCGACCAAGCCAAGGAGACCCTCGTTATTTTGTGATTTCCACACACGACACCATACTATTTTTACATGTCTTGATTTATGACCCAGCAAGCATTTAGGAATAACAAATCTCGTTCCATAACTCTCACGTTTAGTCATCCAAATTTAGCCAAAGTAAACTACCAAAATCGTGTGTATATAAAACCAAAAACGTGTCACAAACTACTATTAGCCACCCATGCCTCCCCAATAACAACAAACCTGAACTATGCAACGTCAAGAATGAACATGAGACAGTCTTACACATTCCTTTTGTGTTTACATTCGATTGGATGGAAAGGAGGTGCCACACTTCACCAACGAGCCAACACATAACTTACTTGGCATGTTTCACTTATCACAACACTCAAAACTTCCTATAAAACCTCACCATGCAAGCTCAGTTGAAACCACACCCTCAAACGTACCATAGTTACATATTCGTGAAGTACTAGTGTCAAGTTTGGGACAAGAAGTTGGTGAGGAGTACGAAGTGCACAAGTGATCCAAGGAGGAACCAAGTTTGCTCGTTGTGAACCTTACTAGGAGCGGACCATCGTACCATTGATCCTACGTACCTACTCGAACCATACGAACCATTTTACCCCACCTTTTGAGGTGAAGTAAGCCAACTCGAAACCTATTTAATCCTTTATATTTTTTTTATTTCATTATATTTTGCACGTTTACTTTGATAATTTATTTTGTTATATACAAACGTAACATATATATGTTTTTCCTTCTCTTCATTTTTGAACACGCTAAAAACCGAGTATGATAATATTTTTGAGCTAATAATAACGTATACGTACATTATATCACACGTTCCATGTATACCTTGACCCATTCGAATAAGCACAAACACTTAGAATATTTCTAAGTATTGAAACTGTTTTCAAAATGAAAGTTTGCTCGATCACTTTGCCTCGTTATTTCTTAATATACGAACGTAACATATTATTATTTTTGGAGACATTAATTATTTGGAACGTTGTCAAACGAGATGTAAAGAGTTTCGAGTCTAAAAATAACGGATACTCAAAATATTCGACCCCTTTTGAGACCCACTGAACTTTTCGAATAAAGTCTCAACACTTAGAATATTTTCAAGTGTTGAGCAGTTTTTCATAATGAGTTTCATACATGAACTTGGCCTCATTAATTCAAAATGTAAACACACGACCCACACTTTTTATAACTCGATCTCATTATCACCTTGGTAAACAATTGGGAAACACTTTTCATTCGACCTAACAAGCTCATTTGAACTATTTACTCGACCCTTTTTGAACCCGCCTAAAACAGTTTTCGTATAAAACAAATAAGCCATTAACGTTGGGCTTATCTCAAGCCCACTAAGCCAACGTGATACACTGGGCCTGGGAGCCCAACTCCAGTGTTTTTGGCATCCAAAAATAAGCCCAAGTCAGGGCCCAAACCTTTCGTAAGCCCATTGGATCACAAAACGTTAACGGGCCTTGTAATAGACTCGTTAAGGCCCAATTTAGAAAATAAGTGAAAAATAAGCTAATAAGCTGTTGTAATAAACTTATTTGAATGTCCTGAGCTTATTTAAGAAGTCAAAATGTTGAACTTTTAATTTGGTGAAATTTGGACTAACTTTGCAAAATTTCTTAAACCGAGGGACTAAAATTGTCAAAATGGTAAACTATGGGTAGAAACTGTCAAAACAGAAAACTTTGAGTTCTAAACTGTTAAAAATGATATTTGGAGTTGAAAAATGTAAATATTGATACTTTTGGACCTAAAATGTAAATTATATATATTTTGGACTAACGGTGTAAAATATATATCGTTAGGGTTAAAAATGTAAATTTTGGAAACTTAAAGGAATTTTCTATAAATATTACTTTACAAGATAATATTAACCTTTTACATATATATAAACATATATAAAACTTATATATATATATATATATATATATATATATATATATATATATATATATATATATATATATATATATATATATATATATATATACGATATATATTCGTAATTATAATTAAACGATATAACAATACGTTATTTATTTCTTGTAAAACGATACGTTTATTTCCATTATAAAAAAACTAACTTTATATCAATCATCGATCATTTTACTTACGAGTTATAGGTATATATAACGTTGTTTTTAAACTTTAGGCACTTAAACAAACACGAGATTCATTCGTAACTAAATAACAAGCATTCGCGATAAAAACCAGATTTAGACTATCAACTGAAACTTGCATTATCTTTTAGGTTGTGTTGTGTGAAGCCGTTTCCTTGCTTTGTTGAGACTACGATACCACTGTACTACTAAGGTGATTTCATAGCCCACTCTTTAACTATTTTTCCCGTGGGGGAGATACATGCTTAAAACTCGATCACAAGTCTTTTATACCGGGTATTGAAATACCGTCAGGCAAATGTTACTTGCTTAAGTTACTATTGTCAGAAGTCCCTCGATCATGAACCTTAATCACCTGAAGGGTGAACGTAAATAATTGTGGATAGTACTATTAGTGATTGACAATCCTCGTTTGGTTGTTGGGGAAAAAACCAGGCGCACTTTATTGTTCTTATAAATAGGTTATTGACAAATACCTATCTTTGGGGGCCTATTACTTACCATCATAATTCACATTTATGATTGGCTGTTAATCGTTGAGTATCATGAGCTTAAGGCAATAACAGGAACATTTTTTTTTTTTTACATATTGATGGTATGTGATTACAATACATTCTTAACTTGTGATTCAAACTCTTAAACTCAAACATATGAATATCACTCAACTTTATGTTGACTTTAGCATGTTTATCTCAGGTAACTAAACAAGACGGATCTGGATGGCACGGAGTGGGCAAAAGCATGACAAGAATCATAATAAACTACTTATTTTCCTTCAGAATAAAACACGTTCTTAACTTAATAATGTCTTGTATCCCAGATATTTGGTATTTTGAAATAAATTAAACTTTAATACTTCACTTTGTGTTGTCTACTATGATTGTGACAAAGATCCTTGAAGTAATACCCCGAAAGTCTTCCGCTGACATGTTAAGTCTTCCGCTGTTATTAACGACTTTTGGGGGTGTTACAGATTGGTATCAGAGCCACGGTTATAGAGAACCAGATGTTTTTAAACATTGGACTATAACTACACTTTAACTGGACCATTTTTACAAAATACCACTTCATGCCCTCCGTGCCTACATTCCAACACCTGGTAGAAAAGTTACTTCTCATTATTTCTTACTTATATAACTTGATATATGCTTACATGTTATGATTATGCTAATAACTATGTTTACTAATCGGGATTATTACAGTACCATGTCTTCCAAACCCAACTTCATTGTTTTGTTATCGGATTCGGAAACTGAGAGCTCTACACCTATTGTACCAACTCTTGCTCCAATGACTGTGTCACCTACAACAGACAAGAATAAGGAAAGTCAGCAATCCTTTACTTCACCTCAAGCATCATCTGGTCCAATCAGACGCAGTAAGCAAACTTCTCCATTCCAGCCTTATGAACCAGCCACTGCTGGAAAAGCTCTTTCATATGCTGAAGAAAAAGACATCTGGGATGATACTAAATGGAAAAAGGAAAT
Organism: Artemisia argyi; assembly: GCA_030686995.1. Classification (NCBI taxonomy): domain Eukaryota; kingdom Viridiplantae; phylum Streptophyta; class Magnoliopsida; order Asterales; family Asteraceae; genus Artemisia; species Artemisia argyi. The sequence goes on along the minus strand of CM060698.1, from coordinate 120,927,440 downwards.
TGCTCCAACTGCAGAACCAGTGATACTACCTAGTATATTTTATCAGCAGACTACTACTGTACCAGTGACAATCAACAGTCCACCACCTGTGAAAACTTCCAGTACTCCTCTGCCTTATCAACCAAGGAATTACCAGATTCCTCCTACCTCCTCAGATCCTTACTATTATGCAAGAACCAACCATAAGGCTCGTAAGCGGGTCAATGCTCGCAAATGGTCATTCCTACTACCAATCCTTAAGTATTGGAGATCTCAAGAAGGTACTCCCACCAACAGAGAACTTGGTGAAAGATCATCATTTGCTGCATCTAAGATCCTTCCAGTCACTGGAGAACCCATTCACCATACCATACCACTCTTGGCAGCTAGGTTAGTAAGACATGAAGACAGGTTAGACGCCATAGCTACCTTGGTGAACAACATCCTAATGAACTGATAGAAGTCATGTCAGCTGAGATAGAACAACTTGTGATGGGACACCTAGAGATGGGAACCATGATTGAACAACTAAGTACCCAATTCGGTGAAGCTATGGAATTCATCGGATTACTTTGCTCTGCTAACACCGTAAACAAGGACATCATGTGTGACATCGATCAAGCTCTCGACACCACAAGAGCCCAAGTCATGTCTCTGCGACGTGTACAACAAGAAACACAAGCTAGGGAGAGAGACCGAGACCAAATCATAGAAACCATGGCCGCCAAAATTCAGGAACTAGAACGTCGTCTTGATGATAACCAAGGAAAACCCTAGAATGCCATAGATTGTCGACGTAGCCTCACCCACATCACAGTAATAACTTGTATTTGAATGTCCTAGAGATATGTCAACAAGAATAAATAAGTGATGTAAACTCAAAACGACAATCTAATCAATGATGTTATGTTTGCTTTATTTTCATAAGTGTTATGATATCGTATATTGCATCGTGATATATGTGACACTATTATAACTTTGAACCTATTGATGTTACTAAATAGTCTAACACAAGATGGTTATTATGAAAATTCTGAAAATATACTCTCATTTTTAGGAATATGCCACCTAAGAGAACCGCGACCACTACCTCAGCAGCAACCATGACCCCGGAAGAAATCCAACAAGCAATCTCCAATGGAATCAATGCAGCCTTAGCCGAACAAGCAAATGCTAACGCACAACCGGCAAGAAATGTTGCTCCCGCACCTCGCCAATGTACCTATAAAGACTTTATGGCTTGTCAGCCGACTTACTTCATGGGTACTGAAGGGATAACTAAACTCGCCCATTGGTTCGAGAGATGCGAAACGGTATTCCAAAGGAGTGGATGCTCAGAAAACAACAGGGTCACATTTGCCACAGGAACCTTAATGGATGACGCTTTGTCATGGTGGACCGCTACAACTCAAACTTTAGGTACAGAAGCAGCGTACAGACTCTCTTGGACGGAATTCAAAGCCAAGATCCTAAAGAAGTACTGTCCTCGATCCGAAATAAGGAAACTGGAAGACGAATTCCATGTCCTTGCAGTCAAAGGAATCGATCTTAGGGCTTACAACAGAAGATTCCACGAGCTGATGGCATTATGTCCTTCTATCGTACCAGATTTAGAGAAAACTCTGGAGAAGTATATTGAAGGTCTTCCCCGGAATATTGAAGGAAACGTCACAGCATCCAACCCACCATCACTAGAAGTCGCAATGGAGCTAGCACAAAAACTCCTAGACCGCGAAATCAAGTGCAACGAACTCAAAAGAAAGCTCGATGACAGGAGAACCACCCACAATCAAAACCACAATCACTACCACAACGGCCATCGCAACAACAACCATCACCACAACAACAACAACTACAACAGGATCAACCAACAACAACACCAGAACAAGAACCCACATCGTCAACAACAGAACCAACGACAAGAACCTCCTAAGATATTTACGGCAACCAATGGCAATGGATATCAAGGTATTAAGCCACAGTGCAACCGATGCAAGCTCCATCACAATGGTGCTTGTACAGTAAAATGCCATAAATGCCAAAGGATAGGTCATGCCACAAAATATTGTAGGACCCCTGCTACCGGCAGCAACCTACAACCAATAGCACCAACATGTTACTCATGCGGAGAAACTGGACACTTCAAGAACCGCTGTCCAAAAGGAAATGGTCAGAACACTGCACGAGCAAGAGCATACGTGATGGGAAATGAAAATGAACCACAAAACCCCGACGTTGTCACGGGTACGTTCTTATTAAATCATCATAATGCTAGAGTATTATTTGATTCTGGAGCAGATAAGAGCTTCGTGTCAGATACGTTTGCCCCTTTCATTAACTCTAACCCTTCTAAGCTAAACACCACATACGAGATAGAAATGGCCAATGGGAACTTAATTAGCACCAACTCTGTTTTAAAAGATTGTACCTTAACCCTCGTAGGAGAATCCTTTCCTATTGACCTGATGCCTGTCCAACTCGGTAGTTTTGATGCTATCATCGGAATGGATTGGTTATCCAAACATCATGCTAAGATTCATTGTGACGAGAAAGCCATACACATTCCTTTTAAGAATGAAACCCTCGTTATCCATGGCGACAAGAATAAAAACCGATACGGAATCATCTCATGCCTCAGAATGATAAAATACATGAACGAAGGATGTCATGTATTCATGGTTCAGGTGACGGAAAGTAAGTTAACCGAGAAACAACTTAAAGACGTACCTATCGTTAAGGAATTTCCCGAAGTATTTCCTGAAGATCTACCCGGTCTTCCACCGACTCGTCAAGTAGAGTTCCAAATTGAACTAGTGCCTGGAGCGGCACCAGTAGCAAAAGCACCTTACAGGTTGGCACCTTCCAAAATGGAGGAACTATCGGAACAACTAAAGGAATTATCCGATAAAGGTTTCATTAGACCAAGTTCATCACCTTGGGGAGCCCCAGTTCTATTTGTTAAAAAGAAAGGCGGATCATTCCGAATGTGCATAGATTACCGAGAGTTAAACAAACTCACTATAAAGAACCGATATCCTTTACCTAGAATAGACGATTTGTTTGATCAATTACAAGGATCGAGTGTATACTCGAAGATTGATCTAAGGTCGGGATACCATCAATTGAGAGTTCGGGAAGAAGATATTCCCAAGACAGCCTTCAGAACCCGTTATGGACACTATGAATTTCAGGTAATGCCATTTGGTCTAACGAACGCACCCGCCGTGTTTATGGACCTAATGAACCGAGTATGCAAGCCATATTTGGACAAATTCGTGATAGTATTCAGAGACGACATACTGATCTACTCTCGTAACAAAGAGGAACATGCCAATCATTTGAGAACTATCCTAGAGTTACTTAGGAAAGAAAAGTTGTACGCGAAATTCTCAAAATGTGACTTTTGGATTCCCACGGTGCAATTTTTGGGACACGTAATCAATAGTCAAGGAATACACGTGGATCCTGCAAAAATAGAGGCAGTTAAAGAGTGGTCATCACCTACAACTCCCACAGAAGTATGTCAATTTTTAGGTCTTGCAGGTTACTACCGGAGATTTATTGAAGGTTTCTCTAAAATCTCAAAACCATTGACTAAGTTGACCCAAAAGAACGAAAAGTACGTCTGGGGACAAGAAGCAGAATCAGCCTTCCAACTGTTAAAACAAAAGCTTTGTGAAGCTCCAATACTAGCATTGCCCGAAGGAAGCAAAGATTTCGTGCTATATTGTGACGCTTCGTACCATGGTTTAGGTGCAGTTTTGATACAACGGGATAAGGTAATAGCTTATGCCTCACGTCAACTGAAGAAACATGAGGAAAATTACACAACCCATGATCTAGAACTAGGAGCAATAGTATTCGCTCTCAAGTTATGGAGACACTATCTATACGGCACAAAGTGTATCGTGTTTACAGATCACAAAAGTCTCCAACACATCCTAGATCAAAAGGATTTAAACATGAGACAACGCCGTTGGTTAGAATTGCTTAGCGATTATGATTGTGAAATCCGTTATCACCCAGGAAAGGCTAATGTAGTAGCAGATGCATTAAGCCGGAAAGAAAGACTAAAACCTCTCAGAGTTAGATCGTTAGGCATGACTATTTGTTCACCCCTCCCAACACAAATCATTATCGCCCAGAGCGAAGCTCTCAAGAAAGAAAATCGACCAATTGAAAAGATTTTTGGTATGCCGGAAAACGAAAACGGATTTGTGAAAAGATCAAATGGAATGCTTTGTTTCAAGGAAAGAAGCTGGATTCCTCTCTTCGGAGGTATTCGTGACCTTATCATGCATGAGTCTCACAAGTCAAAATACTCCATTCACCCAGGTTCCGACAAGATGTATCAAGATCTTAAGAAACTATATTGGTGGCCGAACATGAAAGCCGACATCGCCGAGTACGTCAGTAAATGTCTAACATGTTCAAGAGTAAAAGCAGAATACCAGAAACCCTCCGGATTACTCACCCAACCTGAACTCCCCATGTGGAAATGGGAACGTATTACAATGGACTTCATCACCAAACTTCCCAAAACCTCTACTGGCTACGATACGATATGGGTTATCGTTGATCGTCTCACCAAGTCAGCTCATTTCCTACCAATCAAAGAAACTGATGAAATGAACACACTTGCTCAGATATATCTGAAAGAAATTGTGTCACGACATGGAGTGCCAATTTCTATTATATCAGATCGTGACAGTCGTTTCACGTCTCATTTTTGGAAATCATTACAAAAAGCTTTAGGAGCAAAGCTGGATATGAGCACAGCTTACCACCCACAAACCGATGGTCAAAGTGAGAGAACTATACAAACCTTAGAGGATATGCTACGCGCTTGTGTCATAGACTTCGGAAAAGGTTGGGACAAACACTTACCGTTGGCAGAATTCTCATACAACAACAGTTATCATACCAGTATCAAGGCAGCACCATTCGAAGCACTTTATGGCAGAAAGTGTAGATCACCCGTTTGCTGGGCAGAAGTCGGAGAAGTACAACTCACGGGATCGGATCTAGTTCATGAGACAACCGAGAAAATCATCAAAATCAAACAACGTTTACAAACCGCTAGAGACCGACAGAAAAGTTACGCCGACCTAAAAAGAAAACCCATGGATTTTCAGATCGGAGATAAAGTTATGTTAAAAGTATCACCATGGAAAGGAATGATACGATTCGGAAAGAGGGGAAAGTTAAACCCAAGATACATCGGTCCATTCAAAATCCTAGAAAGAATTGGACCCATGACATATAAACTTGAACTACCCGAAGAACTTAGCCGAATTCACAACACTTTTCATGTGTCAAATCTCAAGAAGTGTTTATCCGATGAATCTTTGGTCATTCCATTGAAAGAATTACAACTTGATGACAAACTCGTTTTTACCGAGGAACCAGTAGAAATCATGGATAGAGAAGTCAAACAACTGAAACAAAACCGTATCCCTATCATAAAAGTTCGTTGGAACTCTAAACGAGGACCAGAGTATACTTGGGAACGCGAGGACCAGTTTCGCACCAAGTACCCACACCTCTTCTCTTAGACACCCTTGGCAACCCTCCTAAACTCGAATTCCGGGACGGAATTCACTGTAAGATGTATGTACTGTAGCCTCTCGTAATTTTCCCAACGGTTAGTAAATACTTACAAGTTATTACGTTATTTAAATACCCACTTTTACGTATGAATTTTTTTTTATTAGACTTGATATATAAATCACAACGGTAAAATTTTGAATTATCTTTTGCTTAGAAACGTTGCTTGCACACAAACCTAGATAGTCTAAATTATCGCGAATATATATATATTAAGAACATTTATATTTTATAATATACGTTTCGTATATTTAAGGTACAATATTTATATATTCCCGGAGCCTACGAAAATTCCCGAGATCACTCATTAATATTATTTGATCGTAACCCGACTCTCAAAACACACCAGGTGGGCCCCATTGACTCATTGGGCCTTAAACCCAACTAACAAACCAAACGGACCCTTTTTATATATCTTGTTTTCTTTTCTGCTGGGCCAGACGAAAACACAAGCCCAAAGGGCTCAAAGCCCAAACACACCCTTATAAAATTTTTTTTTTCTTTTCTTTCTTTGTTTGTGCCAGTCGCGACCAAGCCAAGGAGACCCTCGTTATTTTGTGATTTCCACACACGACACCATACTATTTTTACATGTCTTGATTTATGACCCAGCAAGCATTTAGGAATAACAAATCTCGTTCCATAACTCTCACGTTTAGTCATCCAAATTTAGCCAAAGTAAACTACCAAAATCGTGTGTATATAAAACCAAAAACGTGTCACAAACTACTATTAGCCACCCATGCCTCCCCAATAACAACAAACCTGAACTATGCAACGTCAGGAATGAACATGAGACAGTCTTACACATTCCTTTTGTGTTTACATTCGATTGGATGGAAAGGAGGTGCCACACTTCACCAACGAGCCAACACATAACTTACTTGGCATGTTTCACTTATCACAACACTCAAAACTTCCTATAAAACCTCACCATGCAAGCTCAGTTGAAACCACACCCTCAAACGTACCATAGTTACATATTCGTGAAGTACTAGTGTCAAGTTTGGGACAAGAAGTTGGCGAGGAGTACGAAGTGCACAAGTGATCCAAGGAGGAACCAAGTTTGCTCATTGTGAACCTTACTAGGAGCGGACCATCGTACCATTGATCCTACGTACCTACTCGAACCATACGAACCATTTTACCCCACCTTTTGAGGTGAAGTAAGCCAACTCGAAACCTATTTAATCCTTTATATTTTTTTTATTTCATTATATTTTGCGCGTTTACTTTGATAATTTATTTTGTTATATACAAACGTAACATATATATGTTTTTCCTTCTCTTCATTTTTGAACACGCTAAAAACCGAGTATGATAATATTTTTGAGCTAATAATAACGTATACGTACATTATATCACACGTTCCATGTATACCTTGACCCATTCGAATAAGCACAAACACTTAGAATATTTCTAAGTATTGAAACTGTTTTCAAAATGAAAGTTTGCTCGATCACTTTGCCTCGTTATTTCTTAATATACGAACGTAACATATTATTATTTTTGGAGACATTAATTATTTGGAACGTTGTCAAACGAGATGTAAAGAGTTTCGAGTCTAAAAATAACGGATACTCAAAATATTCGACCCCTTTTGAGACCCATTGAACTTTTCGAATAAAGTCTCAACACTTAGAATATTTCTAAGTGTTGAGCAGTTTTTCATAATGAGTTTCATACATGAACTTGGCCTCATTAATTCAAAATGTAAACACACGACCCACACTTTTTATAACTCGATCTCATTATCACCTTGGTAAACAATTGGGAAACACTTTTCATTCGACCTAACAAGCTCATTTGAACTATTTACTCGACCCTTTTTGAACCCGCCTAAAACAATTTTCGTATAAAACAAATAAGCCATTAACGTTGGGCTTATCTCAAGCCCACTAAGCCAACGTGATACACTGGGCCTGGGAGCCCAACTCCAGTGTTTTTGGCATCCAAAAATAAGCCCAAGTCAGGGCCCAAACCTTTCGTAAGCCCATTGGATCACAAAACGTTAACGGGCCTTGTAATAGACTCGTTAAGGCCCAATTTAGAAAATAAGTGAAAAATAAGCTAATAAGCTGTTGTAATAAACTTATTTGAATGTCCTGAGCTTATTTAAGAAGTCAAAATGTTGAACTTTTAATTTGGTGAAATTTGGACTAACTTTGCAAAATTTCTTAAACCGAGGGACTAAAATTGTCAAAATGGTAAACTATGGGTAGAAACTGTCAAAACAGAAAACTTTGAGTTCTAAACTGTTAAAAATGATATTTGGAGTTGAAAAATGTAAATATTGATACTTTTGGACCTAAAATGTAAATTATATATATTTTGGACTAACGGTGTAAAATATATATCGTTAGGGTTAAAAATGTAAATTTTGGAAACTTAAAGGAATTTTCTATAAATATTACTTTACAAGATAATATTAACCTTTTACATATATATAAACATATATAAAACTTATATAAACATAAACATATATATATATATATATATATATATATATATATATATATATATATATATATATATATACACGATATATATTCGTAATTATAATTAAACGATATAACAATACGTTATTTATTTCTTGTAAAACGATACGTTTATTTCCATTATAAAAAAACTAACTTTATATCAATCATCGATCATTTTACTTACGAGTTATAGGTATATATAACGTTGTTTTTAAACTTTAGGCACTTAAACAAACACGAGATTCATTCGTAACTAAATAACAAGCATTCGCGATAAAAACCAGATTTAGATTATCAACTGAAACTTGCATTATCTTTTAGGTTGTGTTGTGTGAAGCCGTTTCCTTGCTTTGTTGAGACTACGATACCACTGTACTACTAAGGTGATTTCATAGCCCACTCTTTAACTATTTTTCCCGTGGGGGAGATACATGCTTAAAACTCGATCACAAGTCTTTTATACCGGGTATTGAAATACCGTCAGGCAAATGTTACTTGCTTAAGTTACTATTGTCAGAAGTCCCTCGATCATGAACCTTAATCACCTGAAGGGTGAACGTAAATAATTGTGGACAGTACTATTAGTGATTGACAATCCTCGTTTGGTTGTTGGGGAAAAAACCAGGCGCACTTTATTGTTCTTATAAATAGGTTATTGACAAATACCTATCTTTGGGGGCCTATTACTTACCATCATAATTCACATTTATGATTGGCTGTTAATCGTTGAGTATCATGAGCTTAAGGCAATAACAGGAACATTTTTTTTTTACATATTGATGGTATGTGATTACAATACATTCTTAACTTGTGATTCAAACTCTTAAACTCAAACATATGAATATCACTCAACTTTATGTTGACTTTAGCATGTTTATCTCAGGTAACTAAACAAGACGGATCTGGATGGCACGGAGTGGGCAAAAGCATGCCAAGAATCATAATAAACTACTTATTTTCCTTCAGAATAAAACACGTTCTTAACTTAATAATGTCTTGTATCCCAGATATTTGGTATTTTGAAATAAATTAAACTTTAATACTTCACTTTGTGTTGTCTACTATGATTGTGACAAAGATCCTTGAAGTAATACCCCGAAAGTCTTCCGCTGACATGTTAAGTCTTCCGCTGTTATTAACGACTTTTGGGGGTGTTACAGATTGGTATCAGAGCCACGGTTATAGAGAACCAGATGTTTTTAAACATTGGACTATAACTACACTTTAACTGGACCATTTTTACAAAATACCACTTCATGCCCTCCGTGCCTACATTCCAACACCTGGTAGAAAAGTTACTTCTCATTATTTCTTACTTATATAACTTGATATATGCTTACATGTTATGATTATGCTAATAACTATGTTTACTAATCGGGATTATTACAGTACCATGTCTTCCAAACCCAACTTCATTGTTTTGTTATCGGATTCGGAAACTGAGAGCTCTACACCTATTGTACCAACTCTTGCTCCAATGACTGTGTCACCTACAACAGACAAGAATAAGGAAAGTCAGCAATCCTTTACTTCACCTCAAGCATCATCTGGTCCAATCAGACGCAGTAAGCAAACTTCTCCATTCCAGCCTTATGAACCAGCCACTGCTGGAAAAGCTCTTTCATATGCTGAAGAAAAAGACATCTGGGATGATACTAAATGGAAAAAGGAAATTGCTCCAACTGCAGAACCAGTGATACTACCTAGTATATTTTATCAGCAGACTACTACTGTACCAGTGACAATCAACAGTCCACCACCTGTGAAAACTTCCAGTACTCCTCTGCCTTATCAACCAAGGAATTACCAGATTCCTCCTACCTCCTCAGATCCTTACTATTATGCAAGAACCAACCATAAGGCTCGTAAGCGGGTCAATGCTCGCAAATGGTCATTCCTACTACCAATCCTTAAGTATTGGAGATCTCAAGAAGGTACTCCCACCAACAGAGAACTTGGTGAAAGATCATCATTTGCTGCATCTAAGATCCTTCCAGTCACTGGAGAACCCATTCACCATACCATACCACTCTTGGCAGCTAGGTTAGTAAGACATGAAGACAGGTTAGACGCCATAGCCACCTTGGTGAACAACATCCTAATGAACTGATAGAAGTCATGTCAGCTGAGATAGAACAACTTGTGATGGGACACCTAGAGATGGGAACCATGATTGAACAACTAAGTACCCAATTCGGTGAAGCTATGGAATTCATCGGATTACTTTGCTCTGCTAACACCGTAAACAAGGACATCATGTGTGACATCGATCAAGCTCTCGACACCACAAGAGCCCAAGTCATGTCTCTGCGACGTGTACAACAAGAAACACAAGCTAGGGAGAGAGACCGAGACCAAATCATAGAAACCATGGCCGCCAAAATTCAGGAACTAGAACGTCGTCTTGATGATAACCAAGGAAAACCCTAGAATGCCATAGATTGTCGACGTAGCCTCACCCACATCACAGTAATAACTTGTATTTGAATGTCCTAGAGATATGTCAACAAGAATAAATAAGTGATGTAAACTCAAAACGACAATCTAATCAATGATGTTATGTTTGCTTTATTTTCATAAGTGTTATGATATCGTATATTGCATCGTGATATATGTGACACTATTATAACTTTGAACCTATTGATGTTACTAAATAGTCTAACACAAGATGGTTATTATGAAAATTCTGAAAATATACTCTCATTTTTAGGAATATGCCACCTAAGAGAACCGCGACCACTACCTCAGCAGCAACCATGACCCCGGAAGAAATCCAACAAGCAATCTCCAATGGAATCAATGCAGCCTTAGCCGAACAAGCAAATGCTAACGCACAACCGGCAAGAAATGTTGCTCCCGCACCTCGCCAATGTACCTATAAAGACTTTATGGCTTGTCAGCCGACTTACTTCATGGGTACTGAAGGGATAACTAAACTCGCCCATTGGTTCGAGAGATGCGAAACGGTATTCCAAAGGAGTGGATGCTCAGAAAACAACAGGGTCACATTTGCCACAGGAACCTTAATGGATGACGCTTTGTCATGGTGGACCGCTACAACTCAAACTTTAGGTACAGAAGCAGCGTACAGACTCTCTTGGACGTAATTCAAAGCCAAGATCCTAAAGAAGTACTGTCCTCGATCCGAAATAAGGAAACTGGAAGACGAATTCCATGTCCTTGCAGTCAAAGGAATCGATCTTAGGGCTTACAACAGAAGATTCCACGAGCTGATGGCATTATGTCCTTCTATCGTACCAGATTTAGAGAAAACTCTGGAGAAGTATATTGAAGGTCTTCCCCGGAATATTGAAGGAAACGTCACAGCATCCAACCCACCATCACTAGAAGTCGCAATGGAGCTAGCACAAAAACTCCTAGACCGCGAAATCAAGTGCAACGAACTCAAAAGAAAGCTCGATGACAGGAGAACCACCCACAATCAAAACCACAATCACTACCACAACGGCCATCGCAACAACAACCATCACCACAACAACAACAACTACAACAGGATCAACCAACAACAACACCAGAACAAGAACCCACATCGTCAACAACAGAACCAACGACAAGAACCTCCTAAGATATTTACGGCAACCAATGGCAATGGATATCAAGGTATTAAGCCACAGTGCAACCGATGCAAGCTCCATCACAATGGTGCTTGTACAGTAAAATGCCATAAATGCCAAAGGATAGGTCATGCCACAAAATATTGTAGGACCCCTGCTACCGGCAGCAACCTACAACCAATAGCACCAACATGTTACTCATGCGGAGAAACTGGACACTTCAAGAACCGCTGTCTAAAAGGAAATGGTCAGAACACTGCACGAGCAAGAGCATACGTGATGGGAAATGAAAATGAACCACAAAACCCCGACGTTGTCACGGGTACGTTCTTATTAAATCATCATAATGCTAGAGTATTATTTGATTCTGGAGCAGATAAGAGCTTCGTGTCAGATACGTTTGCCCCTTTCATTAACTCTAACCCTTCTAAGCTAAACACCACATACGAGATAGAAATGGCCAATGGGAACTTAATTAGCACCAACTCTGTTTTAAAAGATTGTACCTTAACCCTCGTAGGAGAATCCTTTCCTATTGACCTGATGCCTGTCCAACTCGGTAGTTTTGATGCTATCATCGGAATGGATTGGTTATCCAAACATCATGCTAAGATTCATTGTGACGAGAAAGCCATACACATTCCTTTTAAGAATGAAACCCTCGTTATCCATGGCGACAAGAATAAAAACCGATACGGAATCATCTCATGCCTCAGAATGATAAAATACATGAACGAAGGATGTCATGTATTCATGGTTCAGGTGACGGAAAGTAAGTTAACCGAGAAACAACTTAAAGACGTACCTATCGTTAAGGAATTTCCCGAAGTATTTCCTGAAGATCTACCCGGTCTTCCACCGACTCGTCAAGTAGAGTTCCAAATTGAACTAGTGCCTGGAGCGGCACCAGTAGCAAAAGCACCTTACAGGTTGGCACCTTCCAAAATGGAGGAACTATCGGAACAACTAAAGGAATTATCCGATAAAGGTTTCATTAGACCAAGTTCATCACCTTGGGGAGCCCCAGTTCTATTTGTTAAAAAGAAAGGCGGATCATTCCGAATGTGCATAGATTACCGAGAGTTAAACAAACTCACTATAAAGAACCGATATCCTTTACCTAGAATAGACGATTTGTTTGATCAATTACAAGGATCGAGTGTATACTCGAAGATTGATCTAAGGTCGGGATACCATCAATTGAGAGTTCGGGAAGAAGATATTCCCAAGACAGCCTTCAGAACCCGTTATGGACACTATGAATTTCAGGTAATGCCATTTGGTCTAACGAACGCACCCGCCGTGTTTATGGACCTAATGAACCGAGTATGCAAGCCATATTTGGACAAATTCGTGATAGTATTCAGAGACGACATACTGATCTACTCTCGTAACAAAGAGGAACATGCCAATCATTTGAGAACTATCCTAGAGTTACTTAGGAAAGAAAAGTTGTACGCGAAATTCTCAAAATGTGACTTTTGGATTCCCACGGTGCAATTTTTGGGACACGTAATCAATAGTCAAGGAATACACGTGGATCCTGCAAAAATAGAGGCAGTTAAAGAGTGGTCATCACCTACAACTCCCACAGAAGTATGTCAATTTTTAGGTCTTGCAGGTTACTACCGGAGATTTATTGAAGGTTTCTCTAAAATCTCAAAACCATTGACTAAGTTGACCCAAAAGAACGAAAAGTACGTCTGGGGACAAGAAGCAGAATCAGCCTTCCAACTGTTAAAACAAAAGCTTTGTGAAGCTCCAATACTAGCATTGCCCGAAGGAAGCAAAGATTTCGTGCTATATTGTGACGCTTCGTACCATGGTTTAGGTGCAGTTTTGATACAACGGGATAAGGTAATAGCTTATGCCTCACGTCAACTGAAGAAACATGAGGAAAATTACACAACCCATGATCTAGAACTAGGAGCAATAGTATTCGCTCTCAAGTTATGGAGACACTATCTATACGGCACGAAGTGTATCGTGTTTACAGATCACAAAAGTCTCCAACACATCCTAGATCAAAAGGATTTAAACATGAGACAACGCCGTTGGTTAGAATTGCTTAGCGATTATGATTGTGAAATCCGTTATCACCCAGGAAAGGCTAATGTAGTAGCAGATGCATTAAGCCGGAAAGAAAGACTAAAACCTCTCAGAGTTAGATCGTTAGGCATGACTATTTGTTCACCCCTCCCAACACAAATCATTATCGCCCAGAGCGAAGCTCTCAAGAAAGAAAATCGACCAATTGAAAAGATTTTTGGTATGCCGGAAAACGAAAACGGATTTGTGAAAAGATCAAATGGAATGCTTTGTTTCAAGGAAAGAAGCTGGATTCCTCTCTTCGGAGGTATTCGTGACCTTATCATGCATGAGTCTCACAAGTCAAAATACTCCATTCACCCAGGTTCCGACAAGATGTATCAAGATCTTAAGAAACTATATTGGTGGCCGAACATGAAAGCCGACATCGCCGAGTACGTCAGTAAATGTCTAACATGTTCAAGAGTAAAAGCAGAATACCAGAAACCCTCCGGATTACTCACCCAACCTGAACTCCCCATGTGGAAATGGGAACGTATTACAATGGACTTCATCACCAAACTTCCCAAAACCTCTACTGGCTACGATACGATATGGGTTATCGTTGATCGTCTCACCAAGTCAGCTCATTTCCTACCAATCAAAGAAACTGATGAAATGAACACACTTGCTCAGATATATCTGAAAGAAATTGTGTCACGACATGGAGTGCCAATTTCTATTATATCAGATCGTGACAGTCGTTTCACGTCTCATTTTTGGAAATCATTACAAAAAGCTTTAGGAGCAAAGCTGGATATGAGCACAGCTTACCACCCACAAACCGATGGTCAAAGTGAGAGAACTATACAAACCTTAGAGGATATGCTACGCGCTTGTGTCATAGACTTCGGAAAAGGTTGGGACAAACACTTACCGTTGGCAGAATTCTCATACAACAACAGTTATCATACCAGTATCAAGGCAGCACCATTCGAAGCACTTTATGGCAGAAAGTGTAGATCACCCGTTTGCTGGGCAGAAGTCGGAGAAGTACAACTCACGGGATCGGATCTAGTTCATGAGACAACCGAGAAAATCATCAAAATCAAACAACGTTTACAAACCGCTAGAGACCGACAGAAAAGTTACGCCGACCTAAAAAGAAAACCCATGGATTTTCAGATCGGAGATAAAGTTATGTTAAAAGTATCACCATGGAAAGGAATGATACGATTCGGAAAGAGGGGAAAGTTAAACCCAAGATACATCGGTCCATTCAAAATCCTAGAAAGAATTGGACCCATGACATATAAACTTGAACTACCCGAAGAACTTAGCCGAATTCACAACACTTTTCATGTGTCAAATCTCAAGAAGTGTTTATCCGATGAATCTTTGGTCATTCCATTGAAAGAATTACAACTTGATGACAAACTCGTTTTTACCGAGGAACCAGTAGAAATCATGGATAGAGAAGTCAAACAACTGAAACAAAACCGTATCCCTATCATAAAAGTTCGTTGGAACTCTAAACGAGGACCAGAGTATACTTGGGAACGCGAGGACCAGTTTCGCACCAAGTACCCACACCTCTTCTCTTAGACACCCTTGGCAACCCTCCTAAACTCGAATTCCGGGACGGAATTCACTGTAAGATGTATGTACTGTAGCCTCTCGTAATTTTCCCAACGGTTAGTAAATACTTACAAGTTATTACGTTATTTAAATACCCACTTTTACGTATGAATTTTTTTTTATTAGACTTGATATATAAATCACAACGGTAAAATTTTGAATTATCTTTTGCTTAGAAACGTTGCTTGCACACAAACCTAGATAGTCTAAATTATCGCGAATATATATATATTAAGAACATTTATATTTTATAATATACGTTTCGTATATTTAAGGTACAATATTTATATATTCCCGGAGCCTACGAAAATTCCCGAGATCACTCATTAATATTATTTGATCGTAACCCGACTCTCAAAACACACCAGGTGGGCCCCATTGACTCATTGGGCCTTAAACCCAACTAACAAACCAAACGGACCCTTTTTATATATCTTGTTTTCTTTTCTGCTGGGCCAGACGAAAACACAAGCCCAAAGGGCTCAAAGCCCAAACACACCCTTATAAAATTTTTTTTTTCTTTTCTTTCTTTGTTTGTGCCAGTCGCGACCAAGCCAAGGAGACCCTCGTTATTTTGTGATTTCCACACACGACACCATACTATTTTTACATGTCTTGATTTATGACCCAGCAAGCATTTAGGAATAACAAATCTCGTTCCATAACTCTCACGTTTAGTCATCCAAATTTAGCCAAAGTAAACTACCAAAATCGTGTGTATATAAAACCAAAAACGTGTCACAAACTACTATTAGCCACCCATGCCTCCCCAATAACAACAAACCTGAACTATGCAACGTCAGGAATGAACATGAGACAGTCTTACACATTCCTTTTGTGTTTACATTCGATTGGATGGAAAGGAGGTGCCACACTTCACCAACGAGCCAACACATAACTTACTTGGCATGTTTCACTTATCACAACACTCAAAACTTCCTATAAAACCTCACCATGCAAGCTCAGTTGAAACCACACCCTCAAACGTACCATAGTTACATATTCGTGAAGTACTAGTGTCAAGTTTGGGACAAGAAGTTGGCGAGGAGTACGAAGTGCACAAGTGATCCAAGGAGGAACCAAGTTTGCTCATTGTGAACCTTACTAGGAGCGGACCATCGTACCATTGATCCTACGTACCTACTCGAACCATACGAACCATTTTACCCCACCTTTTGAGGTGAAGTAAGCCAACTCGAAACCTATTTAATCCTTTATATTTTTTTTATTTCATTATATTTTGCGCGTTTACTTTGATAATTTATTTTGTTATATACAAACGTAACATATATATGTTTTTCCTTCTCTTCATTTTTGAACACGCTAAAAACCGAGTATGATAATATTTTTGAGCTAATAATAACGTATACGTACATTATATCACACGTTCCATGTATACCTTGACCCATTCGAATAAGCACAAACACTTAGAATATTTCTAAGTATTGAAACTGTTTTCAAAATGAAAGTTTGCTCGATCACTTTGCCTCGTTATTTCTTAATATACGAACGTAACATATTATTATTTTTGGAGACATTAATTATTTGGAACGTTGTCAAACGAGATGTAAAGAGTTTCGAGTCTAAAAATAACGGATACTCAAAATATTCGACCCCTTTTGAGACCCATTGAACTTTTCGAATAAAGTCTCAACACTTAGAATATTTCTAAGTGTTGAGCAGTTTTTCATAATGAGTTTCATACATGAACTTGGCCTCATTAATTCAAAATGTAAACACACGACCCACACTTTTTATAACTCGATCTCATTATCACCTTGGTAAACAATTGGGAAACACTTTTCATTCGACCTAACAAGCTCATTTGAACTATTTACTCGACCCTTTTTGAACCCGCCTAAAACAATTTTCGTATAAAACAAATAAGCCATTAACGTTGGGCTTATCTCAAGCCCACTAAGCCAACGTGATACACTGGGCCTGGGAGCCCAACTCCAGTGTTTTTGGCATCCAAAAATAAGCCCAAGTCAGGGCCCAAACCTTTCGTAAGCCCATTGGATCACAAAACGTTAACGGACCTTGTAATAGACTCGTTAAGGCCCAATTTAGAAAATAAGTGAAAAATAAGCTAATAAGCTGTTGTAATAAACTTATTTGAATGTCCTGAGCTTATTTAAGAAGTCAAAATGTTGAACTTTTAATTTGGTGAAATTTGGACTAACTTTGCAAAATTTCTTAAACCGAGGGACTAAAATTGTCAAAATGGTAAACTATGGGTAGAAACTGTCAAAACAGAAAACTTTGAGTTCTAAACTGTTAAAAATGATATTTGGAGTTGAAAAATGTAAATATTGATACTTTTGGACCTAAAATGTAAATTATATATATTTTGGACTAACGGTGTAAAATATATATCGTTAGGGTTAAAAATGTAAATTTTGAAAACTTAAAGGAATTTTCTATAAATATTACTTTACAAGATAATATTAACCTTTTACATATATATAAACATATATAAAACTTATATAAACATAAACATATATATATATATATATATATATATATATATATATATATATATATATATATATATATATATATACACGATATATATTCGTAATTATAATTAAACGATATAACAATACGTTATTTATTTCTTGTAAAACGATACGTTTATTTCCATTATAAAAAAACTAACTTTATATCAATCATCGATCATTTTACTTACGAGTTATAGGTATATATAACGTTGTTTTTAAACTTTAGGCACTTAAACAAACACGAGATTCATTCGTAACTAAATAACAAGCATTCGCGATAAAAACCAGATTTAGATTATCAACTGAAACTTGCATTATCTTTTAGGTTGTGTTGTGTGAAGCCGTTTCCTTGCTTTGTTGAGACTACGATACCACTGTACTACTAAGGTGATTTCATAGCCCACTCTTTAACTATTTTTCCCGTGGGGGAGATACATGCTTAAAACTCGATCACAAGTCTTTTATACCGGGTATTGAAATACCGTCAGGCAAATGTTACTTGCTTAAGTTACTATTGTCAGAAGTCCCTCGATCATGAACCTTAATCACCTGAAGGGTGAACGTAAATAATTGTGGACAGTACTATTAGTGATTGACAATCCTCGTTTGGTTGTTGGGGAAAAAACCAGGCGCACTTTATTGTTCTTATAAATAGGTTATTGACAAATACCTATCTTTGGGGGCCTATTACTTACCATCATAATTCACATTTATGATTGGCTGTTAATCGTTGAGTATCATGAGCTTAAGGCAATAACAGGAACATTTATTTTTTTTTACATATTGATGGTATGTGATTACAATACATTCTTAACTTGTGATTCAAACTCTTAAACTCAAACCTATGAATATCACTCAACTTTATGTTGACTTTAGCATGTTTATCTCAGGTAACTAAACAAGACGGATCTGGATGGCACGGAGTGGGCAAAAGCATGACAAGAATCATAATAAACTACTTATTTTCCTTCAGAATAAAACACGTTCTTAACTTAATAATGTCTTGTATCCCAGATATTTGGTATTTTGAAATAAATTAAACTTTAATACTTCACTTTGTGTTGTCTACTATGATTGTGACAAAGATCCTTGAAGTAATACCCCGAAAGTCTTCCGCTGACATGTTAAGTCTTCCGCTGTTATTAACGACTTTTGGGGGTGTTACAAACAACAAGGCCAAAATACAACTCAATCGAGTCAAAATCATACACCATTGCATCGACCATCGGTAATCAAGAACACAAGGTCAAAATCATGAAAATAACGAGCCACGAGGCTCGTACCCACATCAAGTCGTGAGCCGAGGCTCACGGTTCCATCGACCCTCACGGTGAGGTGTTAACCCGGATACCAAACGATGATTTCATTACATTTTATTCAAAAACCAACTTGTATAACATGTTTTAAATCGAAATAATCAAGAAAATTCCAAAACCCATCAATATATACTCCCTATCATACGGATCTACGCTCACCGAGACAAGTTTACACTTGTTTCGGCGTTTGCTTACCTTCTTGGACCTTGAAACTCACGGATCTAGTGAAAACAACAAGATTAGAAACGGATTTGAAAGTATTCGTGGTGTTAGAATGGGTTATATGGCGCATGTTATATATCAAAAGAAAGAGAAAAAGATGATGAACAAGATGGTGGTGGTGGTTTTGTTGTGGAGTCGGCGGTGTGATGGTGGTGGCGAAGTGAGGGTGGCGGCTAGGTTTAGTAGAAGAAGAGGATGAGAGATGAAGGAGTAATATTTTGGTTTGTGTTTGTGTGGTGTGAGATGACAGAAACCACAAGGACGATTTTTGTAGGTTTACTCTTTTTATTTTTATTTTGTTTTCTTTCTTTTTGATTAACAATAATAATAGTGGTAATAATTTGATAATAATAAGAGTATTATTAACCTTTAAGGTTAAGGTGACTAGGTGTAAAATACACGGACCAAAACCCGAAAATCATTTCAAATCTTTAAGATCTCACGAGACGTTCCATAAATAAATATATATAGTCGAATCCGTAAACTCAAGACATAAAATTTCTGTTAGGTTATCTAGTGCCGGAGTCAACGTAGTGCCAAATGGGAATTTCAAATTAAATCACCACATATATTTCCATATCGAATCATTAAAATAAATCTCAAATTCCATAAGATTTTAAAATATAATCAACCATAATATAGGTTTTACAAGTTCGTTACGAATAAAATTTCAAATATAAATTTATAAACGAACTTTAACATAATGCTGGTTTTCAAAATGGCTCCCTAATTTTCCAGTTGTCACAGTAGGCTCCATGGAGTGATCACTGATGAAGAAAATCAAATATAACTGATTTGATGAAGAAATGGAATCACCCAACCTTGCATCTTATGTCTTGCACTATCCACGTGACGGCCTCTTGATAAACTCCTCATTGACTTATCCAATGAGACACTGAGCACAAATAACGTAACTCCTTCAAGTGATTAAAAATGTACGCATTAAGCACAATAAGATGGATCACCATACAAACCAAGCAAGTTATCTTAAAAAGCTGCTGATCCCTTTAAGACATGATAAGAACACAATACTTGGGAAAATCAATTACAACATCAAACAAGCGATAATCAAATGTCTTCGTCAAGTAATCTTCTCAACAAAATGATGATGGTTGATAACTCTGTCCTCCCTAACCATTAGTAATCTCACATGACTAGTAGAAACCAAAACCGACCAAAAGAAAAAGTATAAAACAAGCCAGCAGGAACCATAAAAAAGTCAGAAAGAACCATTAGTAGAAACCACCAGGAGGAACCGAATGTTATCAGCAGCAACAATTAAGTGTATCAGTAGGAACCAAAATTCATTGGCAGACACAAGATCACATCAGCAGAAACAAAGTACCCGAGCAGCAGTAGGAAGAATAAGATTGTAGTTGTAAAATTTGTATATTATTATTTTGTTTTTGCTGGTTGATCTTTGATTCTAGGTCCGAAGACGTCCTTGAATCTACATGTATCACTTGAGGGGAAACGTCTATGAGTTGCACAAGACCCCTATTAGATGATTACAAAAAGGGGAAGAATAGTTATGATGTGCAGCATAGCTTATTATTTGTGATGACATTGTTTCTTCATGCAGATTGTTTTGTAATATCAAATAGGGGAAGATTGTTGGAAATTACAGATTTGATAATTACAAAACCCACGAGAAGAATGAAGAAAGAAGAAACAATGAGGACTTAAGATGAAATATTTAGTTAGCTTTCATAGTAAGCTAGGTTTTTATGTAAACCCTAGCCTCTCTATTATATAAAGGGAGGCAGGGCATTAGTTATTAGTATCTCATTAATTCATAGTCTCTTCAATGAGAGTCTAGCAAACGCATAGAGCGTGTAGTAGTTTAGTAGTAGTAGTAGTAGTAGTAGTAGTAGTAGTAGTAGTAGTAGTAGTTTATTTTATATTCAATAAAGAAAACCTTGGAGTAATATTGATTATGTTCTTATTCCGCTGTGCAATCAATGTTACTATATCCTAGATGGGCTTAAACGATTCTTTACATGTTTGAAGAAGAAAAGAGAATTCTTAGATGATTTGTGTGTGAGTTGTGTGTGTATTCAGCATCTAAGGATATGTATTTATAGAATGATTTTTGGAAGTATCCCGCTCTCTGGTTTGAATTCAAATTTGGAAATTATCCCGCTCTGGTTTGAATTCAAATTTTGAAATTATCCCGCTTTAATTTTGAATTCAAATTTTAAAATTATCCCGCTTTCAATAAACCCCTATTAATACCATACTATACCATTCAGTTTTTCACACACTTCAATATTTACCATTCAATTTTACAATGGCTAATCGTTGGTCAATGGAAGAAGAATACTTGATAGCAACCGTATGGCTTGAAGTTTACGATTCTAAAGACCTTGTGAATGAACGTTCTTTTTGGAATGCAGTTACACAAAGGTTCAACAATCAGACTGATGGTCAGCACCATAATAAAAATAGTAATACGGCTCAATGGAATAGAATGAACCTTGAATGGCGTAACTATAATGCTATTTACAAAGAGTTGTTGCGTACAAGTGAAGGCCCTTGTCGTCTCAGCAATGCAAACTGTATTTATTATGAACGCTATGGGAAAGGGATTAAATATCAACATGTGTGGTTCGCTCTGAGAAACACGTTGGCATGGGACGGAGACGATGAGTAATGGTGTTTTATGTTAACTAATTCCGTATCGTGTGTATTTCTTTTCTGTATCGTGGGTATTTCTTTTCCGTATCGTGTGTATTTCTTTTCCATATTGTTGTAATGTTGCGTAACGATATTTTATGTGTACGTTTTTAATGAATTTGTGTTTCAAATTTAAACGTTTAACCGCCCTTTTATGTGAATTTGAATTTTGAATTTGAATTCAACACGTTTGAATATTAAATGTTTATTGCACACGTTTTTATTGTGTTTTTTGAATTTTTGAAATTTGAAATTTTAAAATTATCCCACTCAGGTTTTGAAATTCGAATCTTAAACGTTTATACACTCCTATATAAAGCATACATTATCATACAATGTTGCACACACTTCACTTTCTAAAGAAATTTAAAATGGCAAATCGTTGGTCTATTGAAGAAGAAAGCTGGCTAGCCGAGATGTGGCAAAACGTTCACGAATTCCATGCCAGCGAAGGACCTTTTTGGCAAGTCGTAACACAAAAATTCAATGAACAATCAGACGGTCCTTTTCGTAGCAAAAACCAGCTAACGGGTAAGTGGGCAAGAATGAACTGTGATTGCCAAAAATTTCATGAAATTTACTTGAATTTGCAGCCTACACGTGAGCTAGATGTTCGTCTTGAAGATGCAATGAACGTTTTCAAAGAACGCAACGGTGGGAAAGATTTCAAATATTTTCAAGTGTGGTTGATTTTGAGAAACAACACCACCTGGAACAGATATATGGATTAATGGCTTTTGTATTCCTGTATCGTGTGTTGGTTTATGTTAAGTATTTCCGTTTCGTTTGTGATGTTATGTCAGTTTAAGTTTGAGTTTGAATAAATGGCTTAACGGCTAGTTTCTCCAATAAAATTATCTAACGGCTAGTTTCAGTATAAGTAGCATCTTTACTCATCTTCTTATTGTCAAACAACTAAAACTAAATTCCACACACACACTATGGCTAACCTACCAGCTGAGGTGCAAACAAGAATACTTGCCCGATTACGCAATGAACAAGAAAATGAACTTAAGTTGATTAACAACTTGTTAGGTAAGATAACTTGTATTATTCGACAGAGAGAGTCTTGTGCTCCAGAGGTCGAAAGGTTACGTGAGCTGCCTCAATCCAATAGTCATGGTCGGTGTACAAACCCTTTTAAGAAATGATGAAACAGATTTGGAACTTCAAGTCGCATTGAGAATGGTTAGAGAACAAGTATTGCAAGTTTGGGAAGAAAAGTCAGCAATCATCGATAATTAAAAGTCTTTATAAATTATTGATGATGTTGCATATCGTATTTATCCGTTTCTTTATTTTCGTGTCGTATCGTTTTTTTTCCCACAAATTGTATGGTTTTTCCCCGTATTGTAACTTTTTAATTTGGATGAAATAAAATTAATATGTTGTGTTATTTTTAAGTATTTGTGAAATGAATTTAATTTATTTAAGAGTTAACTACATTTTTGGTCCTCGTGGTTTACCAGGTATAACACTTTTGGTCCAATAGTTTAAAAAGTAACGGATCTAGTCCAGAACCCGCTGTCCCGTAACACTTTTGGTCCAATTTTCGTTGACCATAGGTTTGACTAGTTAAAAGAACATGATATGACTAAAATACCCTCACCGTTACGCACATAATTTGCACCATTCGTCCCTGAGCTAACGGCCGTCAGTTCAAAAACTTTTTTTTTAATTAAAAAAAATCAAAAAAAAATTTTAGAAAAAAAATTTCAAAAAAAAAACTGAAAAGAAATTCAAAAAAATATTTTCGCTAAAAAAGGTTTCCAAAAAAATTTCAAAAACTTTTTTTCTCAATTTTTAGAAAAAAAATTTTTAAAAAAATTTTGAAAAAAAATTTCAAAAAAATATTTTTGCAAAAAAAAATTCTAAATTTTTTTTCTTATTGAAAAAAATATTTTAGAAAATTTTTTTTGAAAAATTAAAGAAAATAATTGAAATTTTTTTTCTATAACTTTTTTTTTTCAAAATTTGTTTTTCTATAAAATTTTAGAAAAAAAACATTTGAAAAAAAAATTCTATAAATATTTTCTAAAAAAAATTTAGAAAAAAAAAGTTTCTGAAAAATAAAATTCAAAAAAAATTACTAACGAAGAAATTCGGACAAAAACATAAAAATGCGGACAAAACCGTATGAAAACTTAAGAAAAACGGACGAAAACATAAAGAAGCGGAAAAAACCGTATGAAAACGTAAGAAAAATGGACGAAAATGAATAAGAATGGACGAAAAAATAAAAAAGCGGACAAAACCGCATGAAAACGTAAGGAAAACGGATGAAAACAAATAAAAACGGACAAACACGTATGAAAACGTAAGAAAAATGGATGAAAACCTATAAAAACATATAAAAACATATTAAAACGTAACAAAAACGAACAAAAACGTATAGAAACGGATTAAACCGTATTAAAACTGACAAAAAAGTGTGTAAACGTAAGAAAAACGGACGAAAACGTATAAAAACGAACGAAAACGTATAAAAACGGACAAAACCGAATGAAAACGTAAGAAAAACGGACAAAAACGACTAAAAATGGACGAAATGCATAAAACGGATAAAACCGTATGAAAACGTAAGAAAAACGGACAAAAATGTATAAAGGAATAACGATGCAAATGATTGTTGGCTAAATGGACTAACGTTGCCACATGATAACTAACAGAACTGACGGCCGTTAGCTCAGGGATGAATGGCGCAAAATTTTTTGCGTAAATTTGAGGGTATTTTAGTCATATCACGTTTTTTTAAAAACTATTGGACCAAAAGTGTTACGGGTTGTCGGATCTTGGACTGGATCCGTTACTTTTTAAACTATTGGACCAAAACCGTTATACCCGATAAACCACGAGGACCAAAAATGTAGTTAACTCTTTATTTAATGAAATAAATAAAAAAATAAATGTGTAAGATGTGGGGCTCTAATGAAGAAGTTGAGGCTTGTTGTTTGGTGAGGAGGGGGTTTGTTGTGAAGAGGTGTTGGGTGATGTGGCACAAGTGGGACTCGAATGAGGAGGCAAACCTTGCCATCTACACCTTGTGCTCTAATCTTGCATTTGCTCTACCCATTTAAATATGCACTCAAACCGTTAAATTCACAATACATTCGTAATACATCTATAAGCTATAACGATACATACATAAAGTGATTTTAAAAGAGCACACACAATAAAGAAGAATTAAGAATAATGTATCACGATGTACTGCTGTGTGAACGGGTATGTAAAGGGGTAGAGCAAATGTAAGACTATGATCGTACCCTGTGGAAGGTACGTGAGGGCCATTAATGGAAAAACCTACATGTTTTTTAAAAATAAGGACTAGTGGTGCAAGTGGTTTCAAAAATAGGTACGAGTGGTGTAATAAAATTCGAATGAAGACTACCAATGAAATTTAGATGAGACTATGGTGACCAACTAAGTAAAAAACTCAAAAAATTGTAAGATAGAGTAAAATAGGAGTGTCCTTGAAAGTCTTATATTCATAGTTCGGTTAGTATGTTGAAGTTTTCTCCTTTTTATTCGCATGGTCTATCGCAGCTCTATACATATCCAAAATGCATACTTCTATAAATGTTGTAAGCATCCATTTCAGTTTTATCATACTTTCTAATGAAATCTTGATGGGTTTATCACATTTTACTCCTTTTTATATTTGTATGTCTTTTGAAATTATCTTTTTGGGGCAAGTTTTAGGTTCTTGAATGCATATCAAGGTTTAAAAATTATCATTTTTGAATTTGTAGGTTCTTGAATTCATATTAAGGTTTAAAAATACCTTCATTTTTAAGAAACTTTCTATTGAATCACAGGCTTAGATCAGAATAAATTAAGTGTTACGTCTCATCTGACATTTGATTTTTCATGGGGTGCATCGTCTCTAAAAGTTTTCTAGCCAACAAGCAACCAAATAAATCCGGAAAGGGGTTGTTGGGTACTTCAAATACATTGCTGGAGCTGTCCACTGAGGAGTATATCGCTTATGGCCCAGATTTTGTTGAGAGAGTACTGCTGAGAGCCCTCGGAGTCTCTGACTTTCAAGAGAAACAAATACCGGTTAGGTTTGAAGAGAAGCCTCAGTCCGAACAGGAGAACATATTAATATTGATATATATGTACATGAACTTGCAGGATTTCAAACAAGATTCTTTAGTCATCGAAGCATTAAGGGAGACAAAATTTGTAACAAATGGTGATGGAGACTTATATAAACCCAAAGACTTGTTTGATCCATGTGATTCACTGTTAACATCGGTTTTCTCTGATGAGGCTCATAGGTTTCCTGGGGAAAGGTTTACGTCAGGTGGATGGCTTAACATACTAAGGGAAACAGGCCTTCAAAACATGGGCGATGCTGATATTGTTCTTGAATGTGCCAGAAAGATAGAATTGCTAGGAACCAAAAGTAAGAAGCGTTTGTGGCTGGCTGCCGACAACAAGCTAGACTTTTTAAAATCGACAAGTGAAGTTTCTGTTGAAATTTGGTCGTTAGCTGAAGCTCTTATGAGTTCTGTTCTTAAAAATTTTGATGCTCTTTATGGCAACAATAGTTTCTGCAATTGCTTTGGCGAGATTGCGTGCATTCCTGCAGAAACAGGGTTCCCATTTGAGAGTGGAAAGAAACGTGGAAAAAGAGTGCTTTGTTCATACAGTGAAGCCATTTTGCTGAAAGATAGCCATCTTGCTTGGAGCGTTGCTCCCATCCTTTATAAAGAAAGCTTGGTTCCACCAGAGTACTCTTGGGGAGCTATGCAATTGAGAAGCCCTCCTCCTTTCACCATCGTTTATAAGCACCTTAAGGTTTCAAACAATAATAATAGAGGTGGCAATTTAAGACCTGTTGGTTAAATACAGGTCAAATTGGTTAAATATTTATTATGGGATGGGTCTTGTTGGGTCTTAATAAATAACTGAAATGTGGGTCTAATTGGATATTTGATGTAAAGCTCAATTGTATAACAATCAACCGATGGACCTAGGACGGGTCAAAGAAAATTAGAATTTAATTTACTTTATAATTTTGAACTTATAATTAACTATTTTTTTTTTTTTTTTTTTTTTTTTTTGAAAGTGGACCCCTATGATCCTGACCCGTGCTCCCAAATGACTCCCTATTTAGATCCAAACCTGTTAAGACCCAAGACCGGACCCGGCCCACTCATTTTGCCACCTCTAAACAATATAAATGCCCTCTCTTTTGATCATTTGAATTGAACATTGATGGCTATACTGGATGGATGTATTAAGCAAGCTAATGATCATTTCAGGGTGTGAGGCATACTGAGTCAAGTGATTTAACTATAGAGGATGCTATCGTTGAGGTACTTCAGTATCTAGAAAGAATTTGGGATACACTATCTTCCTCAGGTAATTTCTTATTTTTTTTCTTGTGTAAGGTGATCATTTGAGTGAATTCACCAACCAGATTCACTGTTGCCTACATAACTTTGCATTTCCTGTGGCCTGCATGAATGCTAATAATCATAAAATAGCTATTGGGCGTGCCACAACGGCGCCTTTCACATGTTGACTCTGTGCAACATAATTTGATGATGTCCAATCACTCATCATTTTTTCAAATATGTCTTATGTATATCATCATATTGCTAATTGAACAGATAACTCCAAGAACCACTTCATGTCTTCACATGTTTACATAGAGTCTCTATGACGTGATTATCGCAAAATATTATTGTGTTAGGTAAAACTGTCACGTATACATGCATGTCTGTGTTTGAGACTGTTGGTTATAACAATAAAAGTTGCCCTCTTGTTTTGAGCCCACTATATCAATTTACTATGGCTATCGGCTATCGCTTACTTTGGACAAGAATAACATATATAGTTGAGTGCATCTAGCCAAGATATGCAACGTGATCGTCCTGATAATTTCAGTACCTTGACTAATAGGAGCAAGTATTGGTGGAAGTTATGGGACTACAGGGAAAATACAACTGAGAAATAATTGAAACAACATGATATCTATATGACTCATATGTACATAGTCAATCACAAGGAAAGCTTATGATTTGGTTTTACTATCTTACAATATATGACACTGTGGCATTTAATAAGATGTGTGGGGTACGTTTGAACAGACCTAAATATTGGTGTATATATAAATTTACAGAAATTCCAATTTAGGTGGACTATTTGAATTTTACTGTGTCTTTAATTTTAAAAGTTAGAAATAAAAAGAAAAATGAAAACATCCTTTTTGATATGTAATATGCCAAAGACTAATCTTTTCATTTTTTTGTCAGATATTTCGAAGTTGCGGAAAATGCGATTCATTCCAGTTGCTAATTCGACATACTTGGTGAACCCCGTTTGTATCTCTTGCCATCCAAAAGTAGACCTTTTCCCACATACATTTGAACTTCCTTCTCGCTACCAGCCATTTATAAAAATCTTGAAGGAACTGGGTCTGCATGACATGCTATCTGTTTCTTTTGCAATGTCTTCCCTTTCTTGTCTTCATAAGTACCGTGGTTATGAGCGTCTTTGTCCAAATAATCTACGTGGAGTGATTGAACTTCTTAACTTTATCTTTAATGAAACCACAGATCAGCAGAAATCAGATGAATTCAACTTGGAATCAAAGTTGGTTGTCCCTGATGAAAGTTGCAGACTTGTTCATCCAAATTCATGTGTATATATTGATCCCTATGGCTCTCAGTATGTGAAGTATGCTGAATCTTTGAAACTGACGTTTGTTCACCACGATGTTTCAGAGAGATTGTGTTTTGCCATTGGCGTAAGGAAGCTTTCTGATGTTGTTATTGAGGTACTGTACCTAAATAAACTTTACTTATTTCTGGCTATATATATTTTGGCATTATAGAGTTGAAATTCTGTTAAATAAGCCAAGTGACTTTTACCAAACAACCCCCTATAACCTTTTGTGTTCTAATGCCTACTAATAACACATACAATGAGAAAAATTTAGCATACGATTAGGTTGACCGACCCACGCCAAAAAACCACCAGGTACGTTTCATAAAAGCTAAACAAGACTTGTAACACAAAATTTTGAGGACTTGGTGCAATTTACGCTACTCGGAAAAATCCATGTGCTTCACGGGAACCCAGTAACTACTCTAGGTCTGCTCCGGATGCAGGGCATGAATATGTTCCCGTTATTTTTATTAAGTTTGCCACATTTTATTTAAACGCTTGTGGGTTTTATTTTTGTGATCTCATTAATTGCATTTCCAGGAGCTTGATTGTACTGAGCCCCTTCAAACTCTTGTAGAGATTGGGTCTGTTTCATTGGATGCTATCAGACACAAGTTGTTAAATAGGTCATTTCAGATTGCTGTATCAAGGGTTTTCATCTCAAACAGTACTATCGGATCTCGCAATCCAAATTTCCAGGCAGTAAAAAAATCACTTGAACTTATTGCTGAAAGATTGCAGTTTGTTCAGTGCATCCACACCCGATCTTGGCTTCTTCCAGAGTATAACTTGGACATCACTCATGTGTCAAAGGAGTCCAATGTCATCAAAGCATGGGGAAGTCGATTTAGTCATAGAGTACCCTGCTATATTGATCGTTCAAATACTTGTATGCTAATTGCTAAACCACCAAGTGGCATTTCAGTTCTTGATCTTGTTGCAATTGTTGTGAGCCATGTTTTGGGTTCCCCAATCCTACTACCCATCGATTCGTTGTTCCTCTGCCTAAAAGACTCCAAAACTACCCTTACTAATATTCAGAAACTTCCTTCTCATAAGAGAGTGATGGATACCGTGGGTTGTGGTAATGGTTTTCTGGGCAAGGAATTACATCCAGAAGATGCCAAGAAAGCCTACTTTTGCCTACTAAAATCATTCTACAGAGGAGAGATAGTGGCATGGAGAAGTTCAGAAGTAGGAGAGTTAAAATATGGTAGAATTCCGGAGGATGTAAGACCAGCTGAGCAAGCACTCCGTGGAATTAAAGTTGAAACTTCTCCAGGGAAGACCAAAATTATTAAATTTTCACTTGTTTCCAGGTTTAGACTTCTGGAGGATTTCAGACCCCATTAAAGTTGAGAAAACTGCTTTTGTTGGCTCACAGGATCTAAAGTTATTTGGGTGCACTAATAAATTATTCCATTAGATACATTTCATGTTTGTAATAAACTTTAATCATGACTCAAAGTTAGAAATCCTTTCTTTCATTAAGGATCGGACTCTTCGTAATTAGTATATATAAATCCTTCTTGAAAAATTATTACTCGTATGGTGTGTTTAGTTCTAGAAAAGTTTTTTTAATTTTCTTGAAAACAGAGTAACTCTTTTTTCTTTAGGGAATCTTTTGAAAACCGGAGATTTCTGAATTCAAGTTCTCTAACTCATAGTTATTATAGCATAAATGGCTTTCTGTTTTTAATAGAGAAATTTCAAAAATGCTCATTTTGAACATATTTTCTATCTGAAAAATGATTGGTGTGTCATAAATAATACAATTGTACAAGTAATTTATGTATTAGACATATTTTTAGGCTTTTGTTGTAGGTGTAAATATCACTACTCTTTCTGTTTTGTGTGTGTTTCTTAGAAAACCTTTTTGCAAAACTCATTTTCCAAACAACTAAGCACACCCTTACGCTCCATTCTTGAGATTTTGTTGAGGGGAAAGAAAGGATATGAAAAGGTAGAAAAATGATAAGAAAACTTTTGTTTTATGGGTGTTCTTGAGATAAGAGTAATAAGGTAATATATATATATATATATATATATATATATATATATATATATATATATATATATATATATATATATATATATATATATATATATATCGGTGGTAATTTTATGCTTTGTATATAGATTAAAGTTATTATTATTATTATTATTATAAAACACATCTATTTCATTAGAAACAAACTCATAGGATTACAAGAAATTAGTGGGGAGCCTCGACACTATATGGGCTCCCACACTTTTAGCAATGGCAAAACTAATCCTACTAAAGATATGAGGTGCAACACGCGCCCCAATGTCTTGAGTCATAGAGAACTTCCGGATCCGCTTAAGTATGGTCACCGCATCTGTCTCAAGTTCCCCCAAAGAGGAAAATGAGAAGGGGATAAACCCATATCCCATGTTCGCACATTTATCTCCGTACTTAACACGCTTGCGTTTAGCAGCATCGGCCACCACACGACCAGACACAAAGTCCAGCAAACCTGTCTGCGTGAGGGGGGACGACCCGGTTAAATCAACACACACATCCTTTCCCCCGTCCCAGGAGTAGAGTAAAATGTCTGCTGGTCTTAAGGCCTGCTCCCCATCTCCACTCAATCCGATATCGACCTCTTTACGATCCGAGACCCCAGATCGATAGCAGATGTCTAGCAAAGTATCACGCACCAAGTTGTGTCGGTGTTTAACACCAATTGTACCAGTACACGATATAGCATGGTCCCCATAAATATCCCCAGCAGAAACCCTGGAGTACGCTGAGCACATCACTTGAACAGAGAAGAGGGGAATGCCTAACCGATAACATAATATGCATCTGTACATTCTGGCATTCATAGTCTGTCCAAGCCCAGATATCGAGACCACCCTAAGCCAATCTGAAGTGTAGTCCTCCTTCTGAGACCCCCAAAGTGCCATTTGTCGGGGAGATAAGTGAAACGTGGATTCAACCAGTTGGGTAACACGTTTGAAATATATATCTGCCAATTTGTTCATGAGTTTGGGGGCATCGATCTCATCCGGGTTACTCAGAAGGTCATTTTCTGATTTCGCATTAAAAGCGCATAAGGCCTCATCGAAGGAGGGGCCAGGGGTTACAACACCAGAATGTTTGAGGAGCTTAGTCTGCAGTTTGGCAGATTGGAGTCTAGACGCCAGGAAGGTATAGTTCAAGGCATCCCCTGCTGAATATACTCCAAGCCCCCCGAAAGCAAAAGGTAGGGTAGCCAGCCTCCACTGCCAGTCACTGAATCCAGGCCCCAGGCAGTAACAATACGTTCCAGGGAGGAAAGCAGTGCCGCATCAAAAGCAACATGGGCCCGTTCGAAAACCCTAGGGGAGCATGTGCGCATAGAGAAATATAACTTTGAAATACCAGCACAAGCACGAAGAAGCAGCAGCTCACATTGAGGGTCTTTAAGCTTAGCAATGGCCGCCATGAGCTCAATTGTTTTATCAACCCGTTTCATAACAAGCGTAGTACTGAACTCAAAGTCCACACTAACCGGCCCACCCAGCAATTTAACACCATGTAGTGGGCGGGCAATTTTGGGCGGGAAAACATCTGCAAGCCTGCTTCAGGGGTCTTCTTTTGGCCAAAAAATCTCAGTCTTATCCACAATGAGATGCAGGCCCCGCAGTGGCCCATCAGCTATAATAAGTTCTAAGGCCTTCCCCACAACCAAGGTGTCCCCGATAATAGTGCCATCATCCAGGTACCAAGCTTGAAAGGGCAAATTGAAAGAATCTCTAATCTGACACACCAAGGGGTGTAACACTAAGGCAAAGAGAGGAGGTCCAAGAGGGTTACCTTGTTGCACCCCTTGGTGCGACTAAAGCGTGTGTCCCCCGTAATATAATCGAGCAGGCCTGGAGTAACAAAACTCCACCCAACGTGAAATAGCGGGACAATGCAAGCGAACCTCCCGTAGCATATCCTCTCGGTCTACCAAATTGAAGGCATTTTGGAAATCAAACAATAACATCGACAGACCTTCCTCGTCACCTCGATCTTCAAAAAACCTGTTCACAACGTGGAGAATAGCCTCCCCTCCTCCAGGTACCCCAACACCAAACTGAAGATCATTAAAATAACCGTCCAAGGAGTGACTGATCATAGAAGCTCCAACCTTGGAGACTAAACGCCTCCAGATCGTTCCAACAGCAATGGGGCGGATTCCACCTCCGGGTTTGACCAGCAGTGTGAGAGGAGCACTAGCAATATATTCGCCCAGCCCCCCAGGCATTTGCCTTCGAGAAAAATATTTATCACATGGGTGATAGAAACGATTAACTCGTCGGAAATAGCCACAGCGGCACCACTGAGACAATCTAAAAGGTGTTGTGCACGTAGCCCATCCCGACCACAAGATGTACCACGGGGGAAACTCTTAAGCATATCAAGAATCACACCAGGAGATGCATGAAGATTATGATATTCAATAGGTGTATCCGGTAGAGAAGGGGCAGACTTGAAGGGTTGCTTAACCTTAAGGTCCTCAAGAGCAGTGTCATTGTAAGGGCCAACACCTGCGGAAGAAAGGACTCTGACCGCCGCAGTGTAATGACCATCACAAATCTTCCTCTTACATTGCTTGACATTGCGCTCACCCAAGTCCAAATTCCCCTCATCAGTATTAGACCATGCAGGGGGTAGGTTCAGCTAAAACCTCCTTGACAAGTTGCAACCTCCCACTAGACGTGCTCCAAGATCAAAAGGCATTAGCGATATATTCTTCTTGGCGGTGGCGCTTGATGGCAGACCTGCATTCCATGTTACTCCTCGGGGCAAAGGCTTTAAGGAGACAAAGAGGCAAGACGAATAGGCAAAATCCCATCCACACGAACAGGCAAGACGAACATGCATTCCATGTTATTATTATTATTATTATTATTATTATTATTATTATTATTATTATTATTATTATTATTATTATTATTATTATTATTATTATTATAAACCATCACTTTTATTAACAATAAATAGGATTTTACAAGAAATTGGTGGGGAGCCGAGAAACCAACTGGGCCCCCACACCTCTAGCAATAGCGAAACCAATCATATTATTATTATTATTATTATTATTATTATTATTATTATTATTATTATTATTATTATTATTATTATTATTATTATTATTATTATTATTATTATTTTGTGTTATTATAAGGTAATGGCAAACTCCCGTCCACACGTTTGCTCGAAAGGGGAAATCTATAATGAGCTCGAACTTTTGGGGCTGGAAGAAGAAGATATACCACCTACATATTTGTTTCTAGTTGAACGTCATGATGAAATGCGAGCACTGATGGGTTGTCCTCCACATATGCGTGTGAGTGTCCTAGCCATGATGATGGATACAACTGAATGAAGACTAATCAAAATTCATGCTAGATCTTATGTTGTTTTTGAAACTGATAATTTCAGTTCTTGAACAAAGTGTTATATATGGTTGCGCGAACTGTAGCGTAGTGGTTTCCTGTTTTAAAACTACTGGTACTTTTGTTAAGGTATGTTGGGTCGGTAGATTCACTTTTGTTTTGGCAATGTACTTGTAAGTATAACATTAGAATCACTTGATTCACCAATGAAATGTTATTGTGGTTATGGATCTTTGTTTGGATTCTGAATTTCTTTTGAAAGATTGGTGCAAGAACAACAATGGGCAAGATTGTAATTTGGCCTTAGCTATTTTCCTTTTCATGTGGCTTAAGAACATGACATTTTGCTACTTTCCTTTCCCCTTTATCTAACTCAAGAACACATGAATTGTAATTTCCTTTTCTTTTCTGTTTCTCTTTGTTGGCAATCAAAGATGAAACAAAAAAATAAAATCGAACAAACAAAGCGAAAGCTTAATTCAAATTACCAAACCAAATACAAAACCAAATTCCAAAAACAAATTCAAAGGTACCAAATACAAATTCCAAAGGTATAAATAATTCTAATGCCAATGATCCCTATTAAATAGGCAAAACTAACCGTCATAGATTAGTTTCCAAATTTCAAATAAACTTGTAGCACAAGTCGCTCAAATTACCAAATAACCCCTAAAGTTTAAGTCACTTTGCGAACAATCTCCACTGTGACTTAAACTCCTCCACCTGCTTCAAATCAAATTCAAGGTTCCAAACGCTAGAGATACTAGCCAAATTCAAATCAAATGATCGATTCCCAAAAATGATCCAAAACAAACCGAACAACTACAAACGCCGATAATCTTCAAAATGAACAATCAAACGTTAACCGACAAATTCAAACTCGGTCAACCAAACAAACAAATCGGCTAAAACGATCTTCAACAAAGAATATCAAATTCAGGCAATCAACTTTAAAAGCCCGACAAAACGAAGATCCAAATTTTCAAACTAACAAATTTCCAACAATCGTAGGTTAGTCTTTAAACACACGGTCAAAACAAAAAACAAATCCAAATTTTAACGAATCCTTCAAAAATCCAAACGACTTGCTTATGATCAAGTCGCTAAACAAATCAATTTTCAAATAACCCAAAACCAATTTAAAATTCCAATATACGAATGTTCCAGTAGCACAACATAATGCAAAAAGACCAATTACTAATTGCCCAAAAAATTTAATTGGACCTAAACTAAACCAGAGTCAAAGTCAAATATGAATCCCAATATCAAACTAAATACCAAAACCTCGTTATATCAAACAATCGAAATTACAAATCTGTCGAACTTTTTTTTTTCTCCTTTTCTTCTTCATGGCTAAACAAACCTAGCTCTGATACCACTTGTTGGCAATCAAAGGCGAAACAAACAAGTAAAATTGAACAAACGAAGCGAAAGCTTAATTCAAAGTAGCAAACCAAATACAAAACCAAATTTCAAAGACAAATTCAAAGGTACCAAATTTTATTTCAAAATGTACCAAACACAAATTCCAAAGCCACAAATAATTCTAATGTCAATGATCCCTATTAAATATGCAAAACTAACCATCATAGATTAGTTTCCAAATTTCAAATAAACTTGTAGCACAAGTCGCACAAATTACCAAATAACCCTTAATGTTTAAGTCACTTTTCTAACACTCTTCCCTTTCTTGTTCTTTTCTTTTTCCTTCACTCAAAACTAAAGAACACAGTGTTATCGTTTTACATCTTTGCCCTTTTAAATTTGAACGCTTGAAAATAAGCTAGATTGGGGCTTCAAATATATAAAGAAGAAAAATCACTTCTTACTGAGATATCCTGTAAAAAAAAGTTATAAATTGGAGGTTTCCAACAATTTTCATGTAGTGGACAGTATATCAAATTTATACGGTGAACGAATAAGATTTTTTATTTTTATTTTATTTTATTTATTATTTTTTTTCATTTCTACAAAAAAATATTATTTTTTTTAACAAACAAAAAAATATAATCGGGCGGAGGAAAAAGATACAAAAAACCAACCATAAGCTTTGATGAAAAATAAGTGTATCTAGTATATTTAAATTAAAGGGGCAAATTAGTCATTGTAAAATATATACAAGCTTCAAATTCTTTCATAAAATTTGACATCAAAACATGCTTAAATTTCCCCCACAGTTCCCAAAAAAACCTTCCCTTTCATTACTTGAAAAAACTCAAGAACACAATATATTTTGTGTTTCCTATCATTTCCGTTATTTTCCTTCTAAAATAAAGCTCGAGAACACAATGTTAGAATCTATACTAGGTAAAGATTAGTATTAGAAACTTAGAACTATTACTTTGAATACGGAATCAATTAAGTTGAAGATTTTCGGTATGATTTGGTTTGATCCAATTTATCAAAAGGAGTCTAAGAAAGTATCTCAATTCTTGGTGTTGGTCTTTCATGTCTTGCAAATGATATCACTCCTTAATGTTTTACAGAAATGAGATTTAGTAAGATGAGAATTTGAAATAAGAAGAACGAGAAAAGAATTTGAAAATTCAGCCACATATTTAAAAAAATGGGAGAAATTTAAGGGGAGATGCATCTATGCTTATTGGTGTATTTGAAATGTTCTATTATTGTTTCTTCTCACCCTTCTCATATTAATTCTATTTCTCGTTTGATCCTAAGCCACGTTTTACAACACTCATTCACAATGATCTTATCGGTGGCATCTTGCTAGTCACAAAGAGACAGTATTACCCTTCATCGTGATGTTTGATCCTTACAAGTGTTCTTTTCATTTGCAATTTTTTTGTCGCAATTTCTGTGTAATGTATATGCATTATATTCTAATCTATAAAAGTAACACTACTCCACTCGACGTTCAGCTGCGTAGTTGTGTTCATTGAGTTTCTAGACTAATATAGTGCTCAAAACTATCCAATTAACAATCATAGCAAAAGATCATTAAAAACATGGAAACTCTGTAATGACAATTAAAATTATAATAACGGGGATCAATGTCCCAGGGCGGAACTACATACTAATTAGGCGGGGCGGGGGGGGGGGGGGGGGGGGGGGGGGGGGCTGCGGTGCCCTCCATGATTCGCCAATATCGATTTTTAGTGTAAAATTTTTTTTTAAGACTTTTTTTTTTTTTTTTTTTTTTAATTAAAGTGCAGCCCACTACAAAATCAAATTGCCAACCTTAAAGCCAAATAATGTAAAAACCTTATATATCTCTATTTTAATATAAAAATATTGGTTTTAGTGTAAAAAATAAATTTATGACCTTTTTATTAAAGTGCATCACGACTTTCATAATAATAATAATAAAAAAAATTTCCCTCCGTCCTCTAAGATCCTCCTGGGTCCACTATTGTGTCCCAGCATGGGACTCGTAATTATGGTCGTCATATACAACCAATGTTTTCAAACCGGGTCAACCCAACCGGTTCAATCGGTCGGACCGGTGCCTGGGCACAAAACGGGTCAAAAAACCCGGGTTAACCGGTTAGACCCGCCGGGTTTTGTGTAACACCCCCAAAATTTAGTACAAGGAAAGACTTACAAGCTTTCGGGGTGCTACGGGAATTGGTAACATCACAAGTATAGATAGCAAGATAGCATAGATATAAATGTAAACAAAAGTCAACATTTAGTCAAAGTTTACATTCATCCAAATTCTTTAAAAAGAAAAGCCCATAATAGATAAAAATAGGTCCATAAAAAGAAATATCAGAGTTTTTGTCGATTCCTCAAACCATGCCAAAGCCACGCCACCGAAGTCCTAGTCATGAGAGCAAGCATCTAGTTACATGAGAAAAACATGCTAAAAAGTCAACTTACGCTGATGAGTTCATAGGTTTAAGTTACAAAGCAGTTGTGGACCTGAAGAGTTAAGTGCTATGTGTGACTAGAGGCAGGTATAGATTTTTCAATTCAACATCATTCCATAACCAAATCAATTCTATATCATTCGTTATCAAGTGGTCGTAGTGAGTGGGCCCCTCGGCGGTCACTAGCCAGGCAAAGGTTATTGTAAGGAACCACCCATTACTACCCTGGTCTATGCCGGAAGTAGATATCTATTGTTAGCTAGGCAAAGAGTTATAGCAAGGATTGCTACCCTAGTCTAAGGCAACATCTACCGCATATCTATCCTTAACTAGCCAACACAATATAGCAAAACAAAAAGTAGTAGAAGGTCCGAGAAAGAGGTTTGCATGTCCCCCCCCCCCCCCCCCCCCCCAAGTCTAGAAAGCCATAAAGTACGAATAAAAGTGGGGCTATGAAACTCACCTTAGGTGAAGCAAAGTACTAGTAACAAATGTAAGAAAGTATGAAAGCGACTAAACGTCTCGGCAACCTACGGACTTGGCACACCGAATCATATAAACTTCGACTTAATATCGTTCTTCAAAGAGTTTAGTATATTCCCAAGATTTCCCAAATAGTTTCTGTTTTAATTTCCAAAACATCCACTTGAAAACTGTTAGTTATCGTTTGGTATCGTCGGGTGGGTGTGTACTAGAGACAAAGTCTCAACTCAAGTGAACTTACGCCATGCAAACAAGTTAAATATGGCCTCATATGAATGAGTCAAGTAGCACATAAATGCATAACGCGTCAAACAAGTCAAGTAGTTCACGAAAGATATAACGTCATATAAGTCAAGTCTCAAGTCAAAGCTAAAGTCAAAGATATGACCTTAAGAGTCGATAAGTTCTCATTCGAAGAGTCAATCTCTTATCAAATTCGTCAACCTGATAAGCTTAACCATTCTTCAGTTTACTTATTGATTCCAAAGTTATATCGTATATAAGAGTCGTAGGATACATTTATCATTAATATTATCACATAGTACTCTTATCAAGCTCCTATTGGGCTCGTCAGTCCAATAGGTCCAACAACCGTACTAAATGATCTATTAATGTTAAATTGATCCGAAACTTTAACATTAAATGAGGTGTAATAAATACTAAAAGAAAACTAGTATCTATTTAGTTTCACGTGCACTCGAACATTTAATAACTCTCTTCGTATAACGTTTGTTTTGAAAAATTTTATGTTTTATTTCCAAAACATTTCTATTTTAGTCATAAAACCGATTCGTTTTAATAAGGCTTCCGATAAGTATTAATCTAATTTAATAGTTAATAATTATCGTTAACGTTATTATTTATTTATTACGTTGCTTATATATATATATATATATATATATATATATATATATATATATATATATATATATATATATATATATATATATATATATATATATATATATATATATGTTTGCACATATGTCTATATATATTTAGACTCATTTATATAAATAAGTTTGTCGTTATAAATAATTTTCAACGAATTAACGTTTAACGAGTTATTATTTATCCGAGTCCACGTGTCTGAGTCATTACTTCCCGGTCTACATAATCAAATAAAGCCCAATAGTCCATGTCACGGCATTGTCGAAGTAGCAGTTGACTAGAAAGTCAAGACAACTCCGACGTTGCACAATCTCACAAGTAATATATATCGTCACAAAACAAATATTCCCCGTCTCATCATCAAACCAAATCCAATGATCTCAAATCAATACTCCAAGCATCACGAGGTCGTCTACGATACTCGTCTAACCTAAAATCCGTCATTCTAAATCATCTCACAATCGATTCCCATTATTCCACAACGTCCAAAATATAATCCCATCGTCTCAACACTTCAACCAAAGTCAACAATTATGTCACCACAAGTTAAATATCAACATTTTAGCCGAATAATCATTACGGTAACCATATATGTCAAATACCAAGATAAACCATAACAAATTTAACCAAAACAATAACAATAGCAATAATAAACATATGAGGTGGCCACAAGGACCTTTGCCATGACCATGAGGTCTCGGCTCAACCTCATACGAGCTAAACCTATACCTTTCCACTTCACCTAAAGCTACCCTCCCATCCTTCCATTATCTTCCGTTCTTTCATACTCTCATATTTCTTCCTTTTCCTTCTTTCATCTTCCTCACTCCTTCTTACAAAAATCCCTCATTCCATTTCCATCCTTTTTACCCCTCCGTCATTTTACAATCTATTTTCTCCTCTCTCTATATTCTCTCTCTACCTCATCCTACAACGTCTAAAAGTAGAACTTGTATTTCTCATTATATCGCAAGATTCTATTAGTTAGAACTTATAAGAATATCTACATCAAACTGTAATCCTAATTATGTTTGACTATGATATTAAGTCTCGCTTTGCAAGAGTTGCAAAAATGAGATCTTCAACGCCCGTCATTCTAGTCATAACATGGGAATTTACCATGTGGCAAGTTGCTGAACAGGAAGACTGTATAATTTGCCTCTATCGTGACTAGAACTTGTCTCTATCGTGACTAGAACTTGTCTCTATCATGATTAGAACTTGTCTCTATCGTGACTAGAATTTTACCTCTACCGTAGTTAGAACTTGTCTTCACCATGACAAGAACTAGTCTTCATCATGGTTGGAACTTGTCTCTAAAACATTTCCCGTACCGCATTTCCTTAAGTGTGGTAAACTCTCTTCATTTTTCCGTCGATACTACTTAAGGATGATTTATAATGACTATCCTATTAAAATGAATTAGGTCGCTCCTTCATCTTAATGAGAAAGTTATAAATCAAATGGATTATGAATTTATACGCTCTTGTTTACAAATATTGGGACGCCTTTATTTGTAAGTAATGAGATATAAAAGAATAAGCCTAAGTATCTGGCAACTGTGCAAGCATTTCCAACTCCGCTTGTGCAAACATTTCTTTCTTTCCATACCATTCTTCATTGGTATCAGAATAATCATTTCCTATAACTCTCTTCTTCCTCTTATCTTTCTCGACTTATTCTTTCCCCTACGATTATCTAAATCTCGGGACGAGATTTCTTCTGAGGGGGTAAGACTGTAACGACCCACAAAACCTCATTACTATCATTCCCATTACAAATACCTATAGTAGGTATTTCACAGGTAAATTTTTGCTTTTTATATGCATTTATTACTTGCATGACTCACTAGATCTGCTCACGTACCCACACAAGCCAAATAAATCAACACTCACATCCTATAAACCCCTCGTCTGTCAAGCATAAGTTCACCACAACACCATAATAAGTAATCTACCAATCTAACACACTAAACATGTCACAAAACCCTAATAAACCTTAATTAAACCCTAATTAGGTCTATGTGCTTATTTGAACCTATATGCTTAATTTAACTAGTTTGAAAGTGTACAAGGTTTAAGTATGAGTTACATAAAGTGATTTTAAAAGAGCACACACAATAAAGAAGAACTAAGAATGTATCACGATGTACTGCTGTGTGAACGGGTATGTAAAGGGGTAGAGCAAATGTAAGATTATGATCGTACCCTCATGTGGAAGGTACGTGAGGGCCAATAATGGAAAAACCTACATGTTTTTTTAAAATAAGGACTAGTGGTGCAAGTGGTTTCAAAAATAGGTACGAGTAATGTAATAAAATTCGAATGAAGACTACCAATGAAATTTAGATGAGACTATGGTGACCAACTAAGTAAAAAAGTCCAAAAATTGTAAGATAGAGTAAAATAGGAGTGTCCTTGAAAATCTTATATTCATAGTGCGGTTAGTATGTTGAAGTTTTCTCCTTTTTATTCGCACGGACTATCGCAGCTCTATACATATCCAAAATGCATACTTTTATAAATGTCGTAAGCATCCATTTCAGTTTTATCATACTTTCTAATGAAATCTTGATGGGTTTATCACATTTTACTCCTTTTTATATTTGTATGTCTTTTGAAATCATCTTTTTGGGGCAAGTTTTAGGTTCTTGAAAGCATATCAAGGTTTACAAATTATCATTTTTGAATTTGTAGGTTCTTGAATTCATATTAAGGTTTAAAAATACCCTCATTTTTAAGAAAATTTCTATTGAATCACAGGCTTAGATCAGAATAAATTAAGTGTTACGTCTCGTCTGACATTTGATTTTTCATGGGGTGCATCGTCTCTAAAAGTTTTCTAGCCAACAAGCAACCAAATAAATCCGGAAAGGGGTTGTTGGGTACTTCAAATACATTGCTCGAGCTGTACACTGAGGAGTATATCACTTATGGCCCAGAGACTGTTGAAAGAGTACTGCTGAGAGCCCTCGGAGTCTCTGACTTTCAAGAGAAACAAATACCGGTTAGGTTTGAAGCGAAGCCTCAGTCCGAACAGGAGAACATATTAATATTGATATATATGTACATGAATTTGCAGGATTTCAAACAAGATTCTTTAGTCATCAAAGCATTAAGGGAGACAAAATTTGTAACAAATGGTGATGGAGACTTATATAAACCCAAAGACTTGTTTGATCCATGTGATTCACTGTTAACATCGGTTTTCTCTGATGAGGCTCATAGGTTTCCTGGGGAAAGGTTTACGTCAGGTGGATGGCTTAACATACTAAGGGAAACAGGCCTTCAAAACATGGGCGATGCTGATATTGTTCTTGAATGTGCCAGAAAGATAGAATAGCTAGGAACCAAAAGTAAGAAGCGTTTGGGGCTGGCTGCCGACAACAAGCTAGACTTTTTAAAATCGACAAGTGAAGTTTCTGTTGAAATTTGGTCGTTGGCTGAAACTCTTATGAGTGCTGTTCTTAAAAATTTTGATGCTCTTTATGGCAACAATAGTTTTTGCAATTGCTTTGGCGAGATTGCGTGCATTCCTGCAGAAACAGGGTTCCCATTTGAGAGTGGAAAGAAACGTGGAAAAAGAGTGCTTTGTTCATACAGTGAAGCCATTTTGCTGAAAGATAGCCATCT
This sequence comes from Artemisia argyi, assembly GCA_030686995.1. Lineage (NCBI taxonomy): Eukaryota > Viridiplantae > Streptophyta > Magnoliopsida > Asterales > Asteraceae > Artemisia > Artemisia argyi. The sequence continues at coordinate 120,884,507 of CM060698.1, read as the reverse complement.
TGCTTGGAGCGTTGCTCCCATCCTTTATAAAGAAAGCTTGGTTCCACCAGAGTACTCTTGGGGAGCTATGCAATTGAGAAGCCCTCCTCCTTTCACCATCGTTTGTAAGCACCTTAAGGTTTCGAACAATAATAATAGAGGTGGCAATTTAAGACCTGTTGGTTAAATACAGGTCAAATTGGTTAAATATTTATTATGGGATGGGTCTTGTTGGGTCTTAATAAATAACTGAAATGTGGGTCTAATTGGATATTTGATGTAAAGCTCAATTGTATAACAATCAACCGATGGGCCTACGGCGGGTCAAAGAAAATTATAATTTAATTTACTTCATAATTTTGAACTCATAATTAACCCTTTTTTTTTTTTTTTTTTTTTTTTGAAAGCGAACCCCTATGATCCGGACCCGTGTTCCCAAATGACTCCCTATTTAGATCCAAACCTGTTAAGACCCATGACCGGACCCCGACACTCATTTTACCACCTCTAAACAATATAAATGCCCTCTCTTTTGATCATTTGAATTGAACATTGATGGCTATAATGGATGGATATATTAAGCAAGCTAATGATCATTTCAGGGTGTGAGGCATACTGAGTCAAGTGATTTAACTATAGAGGATGCTATCGTTGAGGTACTTCAGTATCTAGAAAGAATTTGGGATACACTATCTTCCTCAGGTAATTTCTTATTTTCTTTTCTTGTGTAAGGTGATCATTTGAGTGAATTCACCAACCAGATTCACTGTTGCCTACATGAATGCTAATAATCATAAAATAGCTATTGGCGGTGCCACAACGGTGCCTTTCACATGTTGACTCTGTGCAACATAATTTGATGATGTCCAATCACTCATCATTTTTTCAAATATGTCTTATGTATATCATCATATTGTTAATTGAACAGATAACTCCAAGAACCACTTCCTGTCTTCACATGTTTACATAGAGTCTCTATGACGTGATTATCGCAAAATATTGTTGTGTTTGGTAAAACTGTCATGTATACATGCATGTCTGTGTTGAGACTGTTGGTTCTAACAATAAAAGTTGCCCTCTTGTTTTGAGCCTACTATATTAATTTACTATGGCTATCGCTTACTTTGGACAAGAATAACATATATAGTTTAGTGCATCTAGCCAAGATATGCAATGTGAACGTCCTGATAATTTCAATACCTTGACTAATATGAGCAAGTATTGGTGGAAGTTATGGGACTACAGGGAAAATACAACTGAGAAATAATTGAAACAACATGATATCTAAATGACTCATATGTACATAGTCAATCACTAGGAAAACTTATGATTTGGTTTTGCTATCTTACAATATATGACACTGTGGCATTTAATAAGATGTGTGGTACGTTTGAACATACCTAAATATTGATGTATATTAATTTACAAAATTTCAATTTAGGTGGACTATTTGAATTTTACTGTGCCTTTAATTTTAAAAGTTAGAAATAAAAAGAAAAATGAAAACATCCTTTTTGATATGTAATATGCCAAAGACTAATCTTTTCATTTTTTTGTCAGATATTTTGAAGTTGCGGAAACTGCGATTCATTTCAGTTGCTAATTCGCCATACTTGGTGAACCCCGTTTGTATCTCTTGCCATCCAAAAGTAGACCTTTTCCCACTTACATTTGAACTTCCTTCTCGCTACCAGCCATTTATAAAAATCTTGAAGGAACTGGGTCTGCATGACATGCTATCTGTTTCTTTTGCAATGTCTTCCCTTTCTTGTCTTCATAAGTACCGTGGTTATGAGCGTCTTTGTCCAAATGAACTACGTGGAGTGATTGAACTTCTTAACTTTATCTTTAGTGAAACCACAGATCAGCAGAAATCAGATGAATTCAACTTGGAATCAAAGTTGGTTGTCCCTGATGAAAGTTGCAGACTTGTTCATCCAAATTCATGTGTATATATTGATCCCTATGGCTCTCAGTATGTGAAGTATGCTGAATCTTTGAAACTGATGTTTGTTCACCACGATGTTTCAGAGAGATTGTGTTTTGCCTTTGGCGTAAGGAAGCTTTCTGATGCTGTTATTGAGGTAATGTACCTAATTAAACTTTACTTATCTCTCGCTATATATATTTTGGCATTATAGAGTTGAAATTCTGTTAAGTAAGCCATGTAACTTTTACCAAACAACCCCCTATAACCTTTTGTGTTCTAATGCCTACTAATAACACGTACAATGAGATAAATTTAGCATACGATTAGGTTGACCAACCCACGCCAAAAAACCACCAGGTACGTTTCATAAAAGCTAAACAAGACTTGTAACACAAAATTTTGAGGACTTGGTGCAATTTATGCTACTCGGAAAAAATCCATGTGGTTCACGGGAACCCAGAACTACTCTAGGTCTGCCCCGGATGCAGGGCATGAATATGTTCTCGTTATTTTTATTAAGTTTGTCACATTTTATTTAAACGCTTGTGGGTTTTATTTTTGTAGTCTCATTAATGTTGTCACCTATTTTCCAGGAGCTTGATTGTACTGAGCCCCTTCAAACTCTTGTAGAGGTTGGGTCTGTTTCACTGGATGCTATCAGACACAAGTTGTTAAATAAGTCATTTCAGATTGCTGTATCAAGGGTTTTCATCTCAAACAGTACTATCGGATCTCGCAATCCAAATTTCCAGGCAGTAAAAAAATCACTTGAAGTTATTGCTGAAAGATTGCAGTTTGTTCAGTGCATCCACACCCGATCTTGGCTTCTTCCAGATTACAACTTGGACATCACTCATGTGTCAAAGGAGTCCAATGTCATCAAAGCATGGGGAAGTCGATTTAGTCATAGAGTACCCTGCTATATTGATCGTTCAAATACTTGTATGCTAATTGCTAAACCACCAAGTGGCGTTTCAGTTCTTGATCTTGTTGCAATTGTTGTGAGCCATGTTTTGGGTTCCCCAATCCCACTACCCATCGCTTCGTTGTTCCTCTGCCTAAAAGATTCCAAAACTACCCTTACTAATATTCAGAAACTTCCTTCTCATAAGAGAGTGATGGATACCGTGGGTTGTGGTAATGGTTTTCTGGGCAAGGAAGTACATCCAGAAGATGCCAAGAAAGCCTACTTTTGCCGACTAAAATTATTCTACAGAGGACAGATTGTGGCATGGAGAAGTTCAGAAGTAGGAGAGTTAAAATATGGTAGAATTCCGGAGACAAGCTGAGCAAGCACTCCGTGGAATTAAAGTTGAAACTTCTCCAGGGAAGACCAAAATTATTAAATCTTCACTTGTTTCTAGGTTTAGACTTCTGGAGGATTTAAGACCCCATTAATGTAATAAGCAGTGCGTCGAGCAACAAGACCATTCTGGAAGAGTATGTTGAGAAAACT